>CM046398.1:46938324-47528324 GCA_025413875.1 Rhododendron molle
ACGTCGTTCTCCTCCGTGTCCGTGGGATTTGCAGAAAATCTGCTTATAAGCTGGTTGGGTTTCGGGATCGGTCATGTTTGGTGACGTAATTTACGAAATGAGTCCCTTGTTGGATAATTTACCGAAATGCCCTTATTATGTGAACCTAAACGCAATTTTGTGTCTACATTCAGGCCTGCTCGGTTTGCAAATTTGCGTTGCATATTCTCTTTACTATAATTTGCTTTCTCTTTAAGATAGCTACAAGTAACGTATTTCTTTTTGAACCTAAACCGCTTTTTAACGTGGACGCAATTGACTCTCTTTCCAAATCTAGACGCCATCAAGTCTAGATTATGAAAAGAAAACGAGTAAATAAAGTATCTTAGTATAGATCACACACGACGTCAGACACAAAACAAGCAGATGAATAAATAATTGCGATGGCCAAACTAGCCGATATAGTAATAGTTGTACGTGCAGCCAATCTAAGAGTGAGTTTGGAAATCATGGAATGAGGAAAGGAGAAGGAAGAGAAAGAGAACCACGTTTGTTTTTCGTTCATTTAGTTTTATAGAGCATGCAAGAGAAAAGAAGAATAATAAAGAAAATCGTTTATTTGTCTGTTAAATTTTCCCTCGATTCTTTTCATAATTGGGACCCAAATCTTTGAGAAATTGCAAGTTTTTGTTTTACACGAGAAGAAGATGAGTTTTGTTAGTGAGACAAAAATGAGCCAACGGCCCTTGCGTCACCATGGGCTAGGACAGCTAGCTTTTTTTGATCCTTGCTAGGACAGCTAGCTAGCCAGGGAGGAAAATCGCTAGCTCCTCCAACTCTCCTTCCTAACATGTTTTAGTTCGTTTTTGGGTCTCTAAATCCAACTTCTCTCTTTGCGTACGCTTTAATATAAGTTTTCGCTATCTATATCTCTTTATTCATTATCCCA
Source organism: Rhododendron molle (assembly GCA_025413875.1). Taxonomy (NCBI): domain Eukaryota; kingdom Viridiplantae; phylum Streptophyta; class Magnoliopsida; order Ericales; family Ericaceae; genus Rhododendron; species Rhododendron molle. Next base: position 46,939,253 of record CM046398.1, read on the forward strand.
AAAAACTCTCTTAAAATGCAAACCGAACATAGGCTCTGTTTGTTTCGAAGTAAAATGTTTTTAAAAAAAATAAACTTCAAACTTTTATTCTCCGGTGTTTGGTTGACACTTGAAAATATTTTCAGAAATCAACAAAATAGTATAGAGAGCAGCTCTCTGTGTGTGTGTGTGGTGGGGGTTGACGTTCTTAAACGGTGGAGAGATATGAGAATATTGGAATTGAACATGAGTCTAGACTGACGATCAATGAAACTGAGCAATGAGAATTGCAGTAGAAGGCAGATTGAAAAATAACTTACGAATACGAAAGATTTAATGGTAAGTCATTTTTATCCAATGGATATAAAATGTTTTACATGTAAAATATTTTTCTAATTTTTTACACAACTAAATATTAAAAAATAGGTAAAACATTTTACGTCCAAACAAATGGAGCCATAATGTTTGGCCACATAATATTGGGCGACCCTAGAAATTTGGTGCATGTTATTATTACTAGCAATCACCCTGTCTATGATCCGGAATCTATCTAATAAAACAGAAGGGTTGTCCTATGTGACTTCCTTTGTCTTGGGTGGCATCCACCACGCACATGTACATATGTTCACACATGCCGGCACACACGTTCACTATTCACACATCAAAAATGTGATTAAAAACTTAAGTGTTTCATTTTTCAATCCGGTTGAACTGGTGCGTATGTAATGCCGTAGGCACGGATAAGCACTAGTTTCTGAATAAAATCGGAAGCATTTTAATTAGGATATTACTTTGCTGAATATAATTAAGTTCGTACTGATCAATTCAAAACCTTTCCTTTCGAGCCATAAATAAAGGGAGTAATTCAATGGGGAGTCATCAAATCATTACCTTTCGTGCCAAGTTTTCTAGTATTTTTTTCCTTAGTGCTACACACAACACACGACCAATTTGTAGCCGTCCATTGCTGTAATAAGTGGCCAGAATTCGCTCAAAATCTTTCCCAGAAAAGTTAAACTTTTATCTGGAAGAGTTTTTTTAAAATCTAAACCGCTCAAATAAATCTGGACGGTTAGAATTACGCGCACAACCAACACAACGGTTGTGCGTGTAGCATTTTTAAAAAGAGAGAGGAAATTTAGTATAGGCATTGATGTCTCTCTTTGCGTATGGATGGTATATGCCATATGGTTATCTACAAAGTGGAAAGATGAAGTAAAACACAAAAGAATCGCAATCAATTCACGGAATAATTATTTGCATCTAAAACTCACCAAATAAAACCCCATGTGTTACCCATGTGGTGAAGGTTTGAGATTTTGATTATTTGCTTCCTTATATATAAGGCTTCAAGTCAGACTCACTTGCCAGAAACTCTTGAGATCATCTCGGCCTCCATTCGTAAACACGTATAACGGTTGTGAATCTGGTTGCGGCTATTAGTTTGAGGCGCGCATAAACAGAGAGATTTGTCTTTACAAATTAGTCGAGGTGTGATCGAGCTAGCTGACGGCAAACCCAAACTCCCTGAGAGTGAGACTTTAAGAAAACGTCACTATAATGCCTGGGACCTTAAACATTATATTTATTTATTCATTGGTACGTAGGGAATGTTACCCCCCTGGCTTACTATATCGGCAGGATCCAATATTGGTGTCAAAAATAAATCAATGGGTGAATTGTTTTAATTAATCCCATAGTGGACGCCTACTCGAAAAGCCCAAATGCGATCTGCATGCGAAAAATAGCACGTTATACCAACCCTTTTTAAAATAAGAACCCTAATTTTACTTGGTTAATATAATATCAAATGACAATGTCCCAAAACGTCCTTCTGAAGAATACCACCGGTCCACCGCTAGCTAGTGTGACAAGTTGACAGCTAATTTTATAATCGAAAATAATATTAGTACCGACGGTACCATAGGGAAAATGCACCGACAGCCACCGGATGACCGTCTTCGGTGGCCGTCGGTTCATTTTCCCTATGCTATTGGTCGGTACCAATAGCAATACTCTTTTATAATGATCATATTCATAATATTTAAGAGATTCCTTCTGTCGCTAGCGGAAACTATGGGTTTTACACCACCATTATTTTGGGCCTCACAGTGCGTTAATTTTCGATCTTACCCGTTCATCTTGTAGGACCCGTAGAGTGGATTCTCAATCAAAAAATTAGTTTTACCGGATATCGATAGGTTTATCAAATTTAAATTTTGGTTTGTAAAACGGATGGTCATTGACAATTAAACATGATAGGATCAGACCACCGTCCATTTTATAAACTAAAATTCAACTTTTGATTGATCTATCGATATCTAATTAAGCTAATTTTTGAATGAATATACTACACTATAAGCCCTATAAGATGAAAGTTCGAATTATAACAATAAACGCATGGTGGAGTCCACAATGGGCAGCGGTGAAAAACCCACTGTTTCTACCCGGTAGAAAGAATTTAATCTCAATATTTAATGACAGAGAAAAGGTTTAAACAAGGGACATGAAAAGATCAAAATTGAAGAAATCTAGGATTATTGTTGCCACGTCTTCTAGTTCTTCTACTAGTAGTAATTAGGACATGGGTTTGGTGTGAGGGTCTATGGTATGTGTGTTTGTGCGCTTATTATCAGGTCCACTCCGGGAGACCAGATCCCCTGTCCCAATGAAATCCGGACAGGGACCTGTCCCAGTGCTCCGAACCGTTGATTTCGCAAATCAACGGTTGAGATCTGCCGAACACTTTTTGGTCCAAAACGACGTCGTTTTGGTTCGGCAGATCTCAGCCGTTGATTTGTGAGATCAACGGCTCGGAACACTGGGACAGGCCCCTGTCCGGATTTCACTCGGACAGGGGATCCTCGGTGCCACTCCGGGCGCGTCCATATTGCTCTGAACCGTACATTTTTTTTTTTCCCAAGTAGATGATCCTTGCAAATTTTCAATTTCATTTGACGGAAGTAGCTACTTAATCAAAACACATTTATCTTTTAAAAAACAAGTAGAATTAAATTGATCGAGCTGCAAAATAGACGTGTTTTGATCTTTGAATACCGTGTCAAATCAAGCTGCTTTTTTTCTTTTTCCCACATACTTGACGGGATAAGATAATTAAGTCAAACCGAATGAACGTCCCCGACCGGAATTGAGAAAAACATGCATATGCTGTGCATAAGCGCACAACACCGTCAGTTGTACCTATCCCTTCACGTAATTACTGGGTATGAGTTACTTGTTGAATGTATATATGCTCCTAAAAAAAAATCGATCTCGTGCTATATTGGGTATAATTAATATTTCACTTAATTCCGCACAAGCAGCTTGGATAAGTTTTGAATTTTTGTTCAAGACCATAAAATAATATTTGTGCAATTTTATATCCTCTTACGAACTGTTTCTTTTTTCCCCAATTTTCTTGATTATTAAAATGAAACTATATATCGTTTTCAAACAGTTAAATTAAGTATATTAAATTTCATTCCAAGTTTACCAGTTTGACTGGGTTTCCCATATATATTTCCAGGAAACCAGCTGATAGGAGTTTTTCTTCTTCTTATTAGTATATATATATTTTTTTAAAATCCAGAGTTGAGGTTCAACGAAAAAGTCTTCAATTTGTTGTGAACCCAAATTAAGTTAATTGGTGCATTTAAATAAACCAGGTCCGAATTATGCTACCGCAACATTTCTCTCCACCAAGATACTGCCCTTTGGTTCAAGCTAGCGATACAATTGTTTAGTTCTATCTTGCTCGAATCCATTTTAGACTCGGTATAGGCGGGAGTTTTGTGCACTAGATTAATATTTTAAATGCATGGATTCTATAAATTAGGCAAGGGATTTCCTTTTTCTGTACATTTTCTTATATATGGGGACTCTCTTATAATTGAAACTTAATTATTTCTGCGAGTATTTATTTTAATTTGAGTTAAAAAAAGATTGATTATACGGCCTTATGCAAATGGGTATATATACCTAAGTTCAATTCTTGTTTTCTTATATAAATTTTGTGGGGAATCTGATCATTTGGATCCACCAATCTCTTGCTTTCAATCAATATTATCCGACAATCATATGCATCACCAAATCTGGCTGCATAAAGTAGTTTATCTTCATGCATGTATGCAGAATATATAAAATATAAATCAATCCTGTACCGGAATAAGATATAGTGATGATAATGTTCCATTTATCTACACTATATATATATATATATATATATATATATATAAGTATGTATAACTCATATTTTTATTGATCGGCATATATGTATTACTCATTTATTATCATCGCGTATTTATATATCAAATTGAAATCATCTCATATACAGAATGACATACCGAATGACATACACGATTTAGGATATTGCATGACGGCGACAAGACTAAAGCTCTTCAAACGAATCGATTTGAGTAGTCAACTTCTAGTTTGATATGAAAACTTAACTTAATATATTCAGACTTTAATTATTCTTACATTATTCAAGGCGAATATTACAAACAAGCTTATTTTATGAAAACCGGTAACAATGCCAGCTTGAATTACTCATTTTAATATATGTATAAACTTGTCGACAAGATTTTAAAACGTATCTGAAGGTTTTTTTTAAAATTATCATATGTATCTAAAGTTGATTTGTCTGATAAATGTGACAGAATACGGACATAGCGAATTGTATCAACTATACTTGCTTGTTGTAGCGGAAGTGGTATTGAACCGACCTCCTAGTGTCTGAAATGAGGTGACCGTGGAAATTAAACTTATTACTTGCTCTTAGATCACTGCCATGTTATTTAGGATATTGCATGACAATTACTCCACAAGACTGAAGATCGTCAAACAAATCAAGTTAATTAGTCAATTTTTAAATTTATACGTTCAAAATTTATTCTTTTATCATTCACGGCGATTATGAACATGCTTAATTTAATCAAATAAGGCATGTTTGTTTGGAGGATACAGAATTCACTGGATATAGACCATACCGGGATATATAGAAATCTAGGTGGAGGGGTTAAGTTTTAGACACCCCCATTTGCATCCGGCTTGGAGCATTACGAAAATACCCCTTGGTATTTTTGAAGGATTTTGCTATGTGTGGAGGGTAAAATAAAAAATGTACACTATTGTAATCTGATCGAGTTCGAAATATATACAAAAATGAGAAAACAGAAACCTTACAACGCTGAGAACTTTATATTTCATTCATTAGGTGATTGTTGTGTTTCGAAATCTAGTAAAATTCACGAGCTCAGAATTAGTAAATTCATGACCTCAAAGTTAGTGAAATTCATGAGGTTGGAACTAATGAAATTCAAAGGTAGTGAAATTCACGAGCTTCAAATCGCCGGCCGGAAAAGTTGCCGGCTAGTTAAATTTATTAGTTTTGAATTTTTTTTAAAAAATAGTGAAATTTTAGAATTATTGAATTTTAAGAGCTCCAAGCTCGTGAAATTAGTGATTTTCAGGATTTTTTTTTGTAAATGTAGCGAAATTTCATAGGAAAAAGTCGCCAGAAAAGTTGCTAACGGGAAGTGGTTGCCGAAAAAAGTCGTCGGCCAGAGGTGGTCACCGGAAAAGTTGTCGGCTGGAAATGGTTGTGCAATGGAGGTGTGTGGGGGTGGTTGTATATATTTAATGAAGGGTAAAAAGATAATCTTCATATAAGGTTGTCTTTATAGGTAAATAAAAAATGAGTTCATCCTTAGTGGGAATTAAGTCTTGATTTTCTAGACCCACAGGTAATTTGCTGAAGAATGTATCCGCGTTGAATTTGAAATTGGTGTATTATTACCAATTTCTCCACCGCCGCCTCTCCTGGAGTCTGGGCGTGTCTAACTTTAAGCTGCTCTTTATTCAAAAAATTACAGAGTTTCGATCAAAATTTTTTACTTTTTCGATTCCTCTTATCGAGACAAATCAATAAGTCGCAAAAATTTGGCACAAAACAAACAAATGCAAATTTTTCTGAATAAGAACACACAAAAAAAGTCGCTCAACTTTTTAATCCAAACCCGCTCTAACAAACCTTGCCATACGTTTCAAAATTACTATCATTATTGCTAGAATTGAAGTTTCAATTTTCTTCGATGTCTGCCACTAGCTGACTCTTAAAGCAGTCAACTAACAAGTCTCTCTCTCTCTCTCTCTCTCTCTCTCTCTCTCTCACGCAAGGATATATATGAGTTATATATATGTATAACTCATTTTTTTTTTGATCGGCATATATGTATTACTCATATATTATTATCGCGTATTTATATATCAAATTCAAATCATCTTATATACAGAATGATATACGCGATTTAGGATGTTGCATGACGGTGACAAAGATGGAAGCTCTTCAAACGATCGATTTAAGTAGTCAACTTTTAGTTTGATACAAAAACTTTAACTTAATATGTTCAGACTTTAATTATTCTTACATTATTCGAGGCGAATATTACAAACAAGCATATTTTATGAAAACCGGTAACAATGCCAGCTCGAATTACTCATTTTAAAATATGTATAAACTTGTCGACACGATTTTAAAAGGTATTTGAAGGTTTTTTTTTTTTGAAATTATCATATGTATCTGAAGTTGACTTGTCTGATAAATGTAACGGAATATGGACATAGCGGATTGTACCAACTGTACTTGCTTGTCGTAGCGGTAGTGGTAGGTGACCATCGACAAGATTTTAAAAGGTATCTGAAGGTTTTTAAAAAAAAATTATCATATGTATCTGAAGTTGACTTGTCTGATAAATGTGACGGAATATGGACATAGCGGATTAATTGTATCAACTATACTTGCTTGTTGTAGCGGAAGTGGTATTGAACCGACCTCCTTAGTGTCTCAAATGAAGTGACCGCGGAAATTAAACTTATTACTTGCTCTTAGATCACTGCCACGTTGTTTAGGATATTGCATGACAATTACTCCACAAGACTGAAGATCGTCAAACAAATCAAGTTAATTAGTCAATTTGCAAAATTTGTACGTTCAAAATTTATTCTTTTATCATTCAATGCGATTATGAACACCTCTTAATTTAATCAAATAGGCTCCGTTCCGGAACCATAAATAAGTCCTTATTTTTTAAGAAGGCAATTTCAAGCTAAAAAATAATGTGTTTACGCAAATAATTTTCCTACCAATATGGATCTAGTTTGATAGATCTCATCAAGATCTTTAATACGGTGCAAGAAAAATTAAAAAATTATTTTTCATTTACATTATTTTTTAATTTGAAAATGTGAAATAAGCTGCTTATTTTTTAAGAAGGTTTCTGGAACGGAGCCTAGGCATGCTTGTTTGGAGGATACAGAAACCGGATATAGACCATACCTGGATATATAGATATCTAGGTGGTGGGGTTAAGTTTTAGACACCCCCATTTGTATCCGGCTTGGAGCATTACGAAAATACCCCTTGGTATTTTTGAAACATTTTAACTAGTCGCCGGCTAGTTAAATTCATTAGTTTTGAATTTTTTTAAAAATTAGTGAAATTTCAGAATTAGTGAATTTCAAGAGCTCCAAGGTCATGAAATTAGTGATTTTCAGGATTTTTTTTGTTGTTGTAAAAGTAGTGAAATTTCACCGGAAAATGTCGCCAGAAAAGTTGCTGACCGGAAATGATCACCAAAAAAAGTCGTCCGCCGGAGGTGGTCGCCGGAAAAGTTGCCGGCCGGAAGTAGTTGTGCAATGGAGGTGGGGGGTGGTGGTTGTATTTAATGAAGGGTAAAATGATAATCTTCATATGAGGTTGTTCGATCTTAGAAGTAAATAAAAATTGAGTTCATCTTTAATGGGAATCAAGTCTTAATTTTCTAGACTCACAGGTAATTTGCTGAAGACTGTAGCCACGGTGAATTTGAAATTGGTGTATTATTACCAATTTTTCCACTGCCGCCTCTCGTTGAAGTCTGGGCATGTCTAAAACTCTAAGCCGCTCTTTATTCAAAACGTTATGAGTTTCGATCAAATTTTTTTACTTTTCCGTTTCCTTTCGTCGAGACGAATCAATAAGTCACAAAAGTTTGACGCAAAACAAACAAATGCAAAAAAAATTTGAATAAAAACAAAAAAATAAGTCACTCAACTTTTTAATCCAACCCCACTCTAACAAACCTTGCCATACGTTTCAAAATTACTATCATCATTGCTAGAGTTTCAATTTTCTTGAATGACTGCCACTAGGTGACTCTTAAGCAGTCAACTACCAAGTCTCTCTCTCTCTCACCCAAATGTTCAAATTCTTTGTTAATTGAGAGTCCTTGTAGTGTTTCGTAGGTGAACCACGTAAATTCGATGCTTCTGTTTACTGTTCAATGCATTAGTATAATCCAGAGTCTGTTAAAAGTTTTTGCAAGTTTAGAACAGAATGATCAGTCCATTGCATACTTTTCATTCAAACGGATTTCCTTAAATCCCAGATGTTCCAAATTTGCCTTGCTTGGTCAGCTATACATAACAAATTCTAGACCGCTGCCACTGTTACGTACTCCCACTCTATCTCTTTCTCTTTCTCTTTCTCTCTCAAAGGAGATGGATTTGCGGTTCTGGAACAAGTCTTCCAAATCTTCGCATGCTTTTCCAAAATCCATAGTTGCCTTGGTTGGTATATAATTGTCTCTGAGAAAATGGGGACACCAAAGGGTGAAATTCCAAGATGTCTTGTTATGGGATCGACGAAGCAACAATGACAGATCGCCACTCTATCTCTTCCACTTTCTCTCTCAAAGGAGATGGATTTGTTGTTTTGGAACAAGTCTTCCAAGTCTCCGCATGCTTTTCCAAAGACCATAGTCGTCTTGATTCATGGCAAGGTATAATTGTCTCTGAGAAAATGGGGACACCAGAGGGTGAAATTCCAAGATGTCTTTATTATGGGATCGATGGAGCAACAATGACAAATCGTTTGGTAATAGAAGTACGGAAATGGAACACCAAAAGAGAAAAATTCAAAGGACTTGACAAACTGATTCTTTTGCAGGATTCCCCTACTGATGCAGAGAACCCAGATGTAACCCACTTTGGCAGGTGGTTGGATTGTGTTTTTGATTTCATGATTTTGTTCAGCAATTAAGCTTCCATTTAGTACTAGCTAAATAGTAGATGGTTGGAGGAGTAACTGATTTTTATTTGATAGCACGCTGGAAGAATGTATCCGCAGTGAACTTGAAATTGGTGTCTTACGAAATCGCCATAGTTGTAGATATAGAAATTTTCGCCCATTGCGAAAAATTCTCCACTGCTGCCTCTCGTTGGAGTCTGGGCATGTCTAAGCCGCTCCTGGACTAACAAACTTATCATCATTCCAAGAGTCCCTGGCCTCTAACCAGTCTCTAGTCGCACTCTAGTCCAGAACCTGATCTCTATTCGTCCCTTCCAGCATTCGGATGCAAGCAACCAAAACAAGCTAGGCCCGCTCATTCTCAATCAAGTCGCTTTGCCATTTAGGGTAGGGAAAATTGCGTCCCATCAATTTTCTTCAATGGCTGCCACTGGCCGACTATTGTAATCTGATCCGAGTTCGAAATACAAAAATGAGAAAACAGAAATCTTACAACGCTGAGAACTTTATATTTCATTCACTAGGTGATTCGTGAATTTCACTAGGTTCACCGAAGCGAAGAAGTTGAATTTACTCAGTTTCGATTCTCTTCTTGGATTATGCAAACTGAAAGTTCAACCATTTGTGTAAACTGGCAATATCACTTTGCATTGACAATGACGGAGACAACAAAGGAACATAATCAAAGTTGGGCAGAGACAACGATAGAGGGAGATCGAACTGTCTAGAATGTGTCCAATCTTTGCCAAGGTCGCCTCTGTCCTCCTTGTCGGAAAAACAAGTGCAAGGGACAACGCCGGCGAAAACAATAGGTTGGGTGACGGTGTTGGTGGTGATGTTCTGGTGCTTGGCAAAGACGATCGAGTTGTCGAGATGACTTGGACAGGGATGAGATATTAGTAAGGGTATTTGAGGTATAAAAGCGGGGCAATCCTTGTGCGTACATTTTTTGGCCTGGGGCAGAGCTCTCCGTGCAATGGGCCTCCTTTTTGGACCGGCCAGTAAATCCATGGCACGTTCCGGAAATTACAGGCGGGTCCCATTTTTTAAATGGGGTTCCGTGTCAATCCTCTTTTGTCAAGACCTCCCTTCTAGATCCTTTTAAAAGATATTTTTACCATTTTGTCCTCACACGCTCTCTCTATGTTCAAGTCATTTCCTAAACCTCAACCTCCCACTACCATCGCCCTTCTCTCCCGTCCCTTCCGTTGCCGATCACCGTCGATCTGAGCGTCGTCGCCACTGGTGGATCTTTTCCAGTCGTCTTAATTTGTATCTCGCCGGACATTGTTGATCCACATTATGTGCCCCAGAATAAATACATATAGTTACTGTACTGACAATTTTATTCTCCTATAAAATTGAAATCGTCTATAGGAATAAAAATACATGTCAATCAGAGAGATTACAGCCCGGGACGGAGAGAGAGGCTTGGATTGAGCGGCGGCGGAGGGTTGTGCCACCGCCGATGATTTCTTTGGCGCCGTCGCAATTTTCTGTTGCTGAGCAGCGATGAGCTGGCCCGGGTCCCCTAATTTTTGCTTTAACTCTATAATTTTATTGATCTTACAACAGGTATAGCTTAGATAGACAAAAGTAGATAGGTGAAGGCTGATGAGAATAGGGAGGGAGAAATGGAGGGGTCTGAAAATCGTAAGTCGGAACTGAAGAGTATGTGAAGTTTTTTTTTTTTTTTTTTGGGTAAGTCTTTTTTGCTATTAAAACAGTGTGCGGCTACACTAGATTAACATGTAGGTTGTGTGATTTTTTTCATAGATACGTGAATTGTGTACAATATGAGTTTAGAGGGTGTGAATTTTTTGCCCGTTCAATTTTAAAAGTATTACCGCTTCACATTTTCTTATATCAAAAGTATTGGGGGTGTGAATTCTTGGGATGAATTCTTTAAAGTGTGAATTCCTGAGGGAGTGAATTATTGGGGTCTTGGGGTGTGAATTTTTTTCTTGTATTTTTTTCATACCTTTCAAATTACACAATTTACATATCATCTACACAATTCACACCCCTAATGAGCTTGCTACTCACAAAATCTGAAACGAATTACTGTAATTCCTAAATGTAGAATTCGACCCAAACCCAGGCACAAAACCAGGATATACCCAATTGAGACGAATCTAGATTAAAGCAAATACATTAAAGAAGAAAATAACATAATTCAATAAAAGTGGGTTTTTACGCGGATAATCCGGAAATTGAACTTGAGATTTAGAATCGGAGATGGGTTATGTGCAGAAAAAAAAATTAAATTTTGAGGGTGTGAATTATTCGTTTGAGAGGTGTGAATTCTGCATTTTAATGGGTGTGAATTGTTTTATTTTGGAGGGTGTGAATTCTGTATTTTGGGGAGTGGGTTGTGTAGATTATGTATGAATTTTGCGTTTAGGGGTGCGAATTTTTTTATTTTGGAGGGTGTGAATTCTGCATCTAACGGGTGTGAATTCTCTCATTTCGGGGTATGTACTCTGTATTTTGGGAATTGAGTTTTGATGTGTGAAAAGACAAAATTCACACTCACAATTTAACAAATTTAAAGAATCCACCCCTTTGAAAGAGAAGGAATTCACACTCACAATTTAACAAAATAGTTCAGGCACTTTCATAGGGGTATCCTTAGGTTTTAGGCCCTTTACACCCTCAAGAATTCACACCTGCAGAATTTACACTCCAAAAAATTCACACCCAAAAAGAATTCACCCCATCTTGGGAATTCACATCCCATCTTGGCCGATTACACAATTTACACCTCTAAATGCAAAATTCACACTCGTCAAATTACACAATTTACACCTCTAAAAACGTAAAAAATAAGGTTTTCAAAAGTTATTGAGTAACCAAATGAAAAATTCACACATTCGAAAAAAATAGAATTCACATTCAAATTTAAAATTCACCCGTTAAAAAAAAGAACACAATTCACACCTATAAAAAGAATTCACACCCTTGAAAAATGAGAAATCAATTGAGCGACTCGTGGTCTTTACTGAGCAAATCAATTGAGAATCCGAATCATGCACAAATTGAACAAATCAATTCACACCAATTGAGATGAATCTAGATTAAAGCAAGTACATTAAAGAAGAAAATAGCATAATTCAATCAAGGTGGGTTTTTACTCGGATAATTCAGAAACTGAACCTGAGATTTAGAATCGGAGATGGGTCATGTGCAGAAAAAAAAATTAAATTTTGAGGGTGTGAATTATTCGTTTGAGAGGTGTAAATTCTACATTTTAATGGGTGTGAATTGTTTTATTTTGGAGGGTGTGAGTTATGCCTTTGAGGGGTACGAATTCTTTCATTTTGGGGTGTGAATTTTGTATTTTGGGGAGTGGGTTGTGTAGATTATGTATGAATTTTGCATTTAGGGGTGTGAATTCTGCATCTAAGGGGTGTGAATTCTCTCATTTTGGGGTATGAACTTTGTATTTTGGGGATTGAGTTGTGATATGTGAAAAGACATAATTCACACTCACAATTTAACAAATTTAAAGAATTCACACCTTTGAAAAAGAAGGAATTCACACTCACAATTTAACAAATCACATTAGGGTTTAGGCACTTTTATAAGGATACCCGTAGGGTTTAGACTCTTTGCACCCTCAAGAATTCACATCTCCAGAATTTACACCCCAAAAAATTCACACCCAACAAGAATTCACCCCATCTTGAGAATTCACATCCCATCTTGGCCGATTACACAATTTACACCTCGAAATGCAAAATTTACACTCGTCAAATTACACAATTTACACCTCTAAAGACGTAAAAAATTAGGTTTCCAAAAGTTATTGAGTAACCAAATGAAAAATTCACACCTAAATGATAAATTCACACGTTCGAAAAAAAATAGAATTCACACTCAAATTTAAAATTCACACGTTCAAAAAAAACACAATTCACACCTATAAAAGGAATTCACACCCTTGAAAATGAGACATCAATTGAGAGACTCGTGGTCTTTACTGAACAAATCAATTGAGAATCCGAATCATGCACAAATTGAACAAACCAATCCACACCAGCTGAAGTACAACAATCCATAACAATACAAGAACGAAATGATTACGAGAGAAATCAATGACTAGCTTTCATTCTAGATTCATCTCTGAAATTCATACCCATTCTTCTCTCTCTCTCTCTCTCTCTCTCTCTGCATACTACACACACAAACACACACACACACACACACACATATATATATATATATATATCGAAACTTGTGCTATACAATTTTTAATCTTCGCCTTCTTCCATTCAGTCGTTTCTCCGTCGACGTCATCTACACAAAGTGTGGCAAAGTTGTTTTAGCTGCCACTTTAGAGCCTTAGGTCACGAGGTCGAGCCTCACAAGTAGCATTTCAAAACCCTTTTTTTTGTGTGTGTGAAGGTTCCAAAATTGTTGCTTAAAATTGAAAGGTGAAGGAATCAAGCCCACATCTCGTGCTCTAAGTGCACACTTGCTTGCTACTCGTGCTACTTTAGACGTGTTGTAATATAGTCTACATAAATAATATTCAACATATTCTATTATTTGGAGGCCTCGTCATTGGGCTTAAAACTGGAGGTCCTAGACGATCGCTTGGAGAGCCTATGCCCAGGGTCGACTCTAACCACCCATACGGCTATACGTATGAGATTTTAACTTTGATCCCGACATATAGGGTGCAGTGAGGTCTTCTACACACCGTGGTGTGGTGAATGGGGCAACATTTCCCTTGTGGAGGTGATAGAGTATCATTCCTGGCACATGCACTCCCATTTTGTTTTATTTTTTTCATTCTGAGAGTGTACGAGAAAGGAAAATTTTGTTCAAGAACAAATAAGTGAAAAGCTATTTTTGTCAAACAAAATTAGGAGTACTTTTGTAAATTAAAGAGAGACAAATAATTTCTTTCTCCATTTATTATTCTTTCTTTGCAAATAATTACTACTCCCTCCGTCCCTTTTTTAGAGTCCGGTATTCCATTTTGGGTTGTCCCTTAATAAGTGTCCATTTTGTAAAGTTAGTGGGTAAAAGTTGGTGAATTTTCTATTTTGCCCTTAAAAGTAGATTCCATTTTGAAAAGTTAGTGAATAAAAGTGTAATGATGATGGGTAAGTAAGGAAAGTGAAGGAAAAAGTTGATGTGAAAGGTATAATAATGATGTCTTTTTAATAAGTTGGAATTACGAAACATGACACTTAAAAAGGGACGGAGGGAGTACTATTTTTGACAAATAATTCTTTCTTTCTTCACCGGAAGGAAAACCATACTCCCACTTTCTATATCCATATAAATTAATTATAATCTCTCTTTTACTTTCCCTCCACCAACTTCTTTATGAGTCCGGATCCCTGTCCGATCCCAATCTGGATAGGGGCATGTTCCACCTCTTTCAGTCGTTAATCTCGCAAATCAACGATTGAATTGTGCTTAACACTTTTTTTTATTAGAGCAAAAAAATGCTCAATACATTTTAACCGTTAATTTATGAAATCAACGACCGAGATGGAGTCGGACAGGGAATCTGTTGGCATTTCTCTACACGCCTATTCGAATTCCGCTTTCTTTACACGGGAAAGCACTTTTACGCGTCAAAAAATCGTGGCTGCTTCAAATTCCCACCCACATAAAACCCAGGAAAATCCGAGAAAAAAGGGCCAGAGAGAAAGAGATCGAATTTTCGGATGGGTTTGGTGGGTTTTCTCAAGTTTGCATTCAAATGCTTCGACTTGATTGCTTGGTACTCCAATTCACTTGTTTGCAGGCCTCTCTTTGGTCTGGGCTGCCCTCTGTACTCTCTGTCTCTCTCTCTGTATATAATATGCATACATATGTATGAGCATACACACACGTGTGTACGTTTTTCTTTTTGTATATTGTATCATTGTACGTAGATAGATGACAAAAACTTTTTATGAACAGGTATGCCTCGATTCGGGCAATCGAGAACAATTCCAGCTCGGAGATGCGAAATGTGGTGGCCTATTGGATTCTTTCCTCTCTGGTTTCTCTCTTTGAGCTTGCTTTTGTGAAACTTACTGACTGGTAATTTAGTCTGCTCCATTGTAGTAATATGTGCTCAAAAAGTGACAAAAGCTTGCCCAAGGATTATCTAGGATTGATGTCGAACATAAAAAATAGGATCCATTCACTTCTGTTGTTCGACAGCTTGGGCTAGCGATGAAAATAATGTTTTTGGGGGGGGTTCTATGTGGTAGGTTGAGTAGCCTAATGGTTGATCTACCTCTAGCTAGCTAGGAATGCACTATGGTATATGTTTGTTCTCCGTCTTAGGCTGATCTACCTCTAGCTAGCTAGGAATGCACTATAGTGTATGTTTGTTCTCCGTCAGAATGGTATCACCAAATTTAAGCAGCAGATACAAATGAACGAAACCATTTGCTAGGACTTGCCTTTAAAACTTGCTTCGCAAGGGGAGGGTGTTGAAAGAGGCAAAGAGCTTATATACACAAGTTTACAATCTCGCTAAACCGACGTGGAGACGAGGGTCGTAACCTACCACCATGCTCCACAACTGATGGTGGTCACAGAGACCCGTTCTATTGACAATTTACCAATCAGATTCTCGCATAGTAGCGTCTGATCTTGTACTTGACGCGGTGTTCAACTATGATACAAAGCTCTGAGTCCCCATAATTTGAAGTAAGGGTTTCGAGTGGAAATTCAAATATTGGTCTCCTCACTAAATGAAACAACTACAGACCAGAACTTGGACAACAACATGCATGTTTGGCGAGATATGCGTACATATTAGGATATATCATTTTCACCCGTCTTCCCAAAAATTAGCATCCTCTTTTGGGTAGATTTAGCATCGAGAGGATGAGAAATTGAGAATACAGCAGGTGGATAACTACAGCTGCATGTCATGATGCTTTTCAGGAAATGTTCAATTTGATACAGGGTTTTTTCAGTGAGAGCATAGATTGTACTTCAACTCATTTCCTTATTTATGCATACCAGGCTTCCATTCTGGCCTTTCATGAAGCTAATGGCCACGTGCTTTTTGGTGCTACCTCATTTTAACGGTGCCTCTTATGTTTATGAGTGCCTGGTTCGCCCGTGCTTGTCTGTGGATCCGCAAGTTGCTATTAAATACTTCATCAAACCCAAGGAGGAAAAATCTCATAATGCCAAAGTCTTTCTAGCTGTGGCAGAGAGGTATGTTGAAGAGAATGGATCTGAAGCTTTGGAGAAACTCCTTGATCGAAAGGTAAGCCACTCAGTAAGTCCTAGATAAGAAGTTTTTTAATGGGGTCATACTTTACCAGTAATATAAATGGGACCTTTTCGTAGCGAAGGCTTTGAGTCATGGAAGTTCATATTCAATGCCAGACCTGGTCATTACATGCAAATGTTGATATGCTTGCATCTTCTGAATGCCAATCTATGCATAGGTGCACTCTTTGGTCATGTTCACGTTTAGAATTTGGGGAGGGATATGCAGAGGGAAACAAGATGATTTAGGAAAAAGATGAACTGAAAAAGCTAAATTTATGAATTGATTTCCCTGTCATTTTCTTTCCCTCAAAAAATCTGGTCGCACTTCCATAATGCAAAGTTGGTGCAATTGAATTTGTAATCGGAATCGTTAGATGGAGTTGGCTTATTGGTTTTTACGTTAATAGTTGTGAGGGTCTTCTCAATTTTGATACATGGAATATGTGCGACATTGTACCTGCTTATGACTATAAATACCCTTTCCCTTTGTTTCAGTCCAAGCATACAAATCCTGACATTGGCATGGAAGAGATCAAGACAATGACTAATACAGAGGAGAAGGAAACAGCTGCAGCAATCCAGGTAATTACTGTTGGACTGTATCTGTTTCTGCTGTTAATTTCAATTGGTATCTACTGTTGGTATGCTTAGTTTCCGGGGAAAGACACTGTCTTCCAGGAAAAGTTAAGTGCATCTAAAAATCGAGAATAAAAAAAACTGTTGGTAGTCTTGCCATTTAAAGTCTGGTCTTGTTATATTTCATGTGGAATTGAGTTTCGTCCTGGTTAAATAGTCACGATGGAGGTTTGGTTAAAAAATTTGTACGAACCAAAGAAGCACGGACACATCTACCAGCCTCACGTATCCATGTCCGACATGTTTCGGTGACGGACACTTTACAACAGTCTTCGGACATGTATTGGGCATGCATAAATACTTGTCTACTGATTTTATTATATTTCTTGTAGTTAGACACATTGTGGATACTCTAGGACATGTTGGCAATACTCTTGGAACATTAAAAGGACACATTAAAATGTCTCTGACGTTTTTACGAAATCAGACCATACCTCTATAATACAAATACAAATACACTTTACATTTGACGTGTCCCCGATGTGTCCGTGTCCTAATTTTCGGAGAAATGACTTGTCCGTGTCGTGGTTTGTCCTTATCCCGTATCAGTGCTTCTTAGGTACGAATAGCCATAGTTGATTGGCAAGCGTTTCCATTTATTTAATTCATGAGTATAATGTATAGACCATCTGTTTTCTTAGTCCAAATACGAAGAACCTAATGTTGGCAAGGTGGATGCTAGAGCAGTGGAACAACCAGAGAAAAGACCAGTAGCTGCAACAATATTGGTAAGGTTTCCTATCGTTGTTCCTATTGTATTTAATTCTTTCTTTTAAAGTTGAAACCCTGATGAGTAAAGTTTTTCTTTCTCCAGTCCAAAGTGGAAGAGCCTGGTGTTGGTAAGGGGAATGCCAATACGGGGCAACTGAAGGATAAAAATCTAGCAGTTGCAACAGAACAGGTAGCAGCACTGGTCGGATTTTCATTTGTACCTTGGTTTTTTTAGGTGCTGCTTTCTTTGTGCAACTCCCATTCTCATATTTATCTCTTTCCCATCTCTACAATCGCTTTCTGCTGGTTTCTGTTAGATGAACTTTCGTGATCTTTCTAGGATGTGTGTGGATCATGGATTTGTGAAGCGATTTACCAACCGAAGGGGAATAGGGAAATCAAAGAAATAAATCTAGCTTTTGATTATCGTCTTTTCGCTGTATTTTGATCACAGGGATTTGTGGAGAGATATGTTATGAAAAGATAAGCTATATTTAAGAACAGAACTCCTTTGCTTGGTTTTTTTCTCCCACCAGAATTTCCTCCACAGATCCTTGATCCAAACACAGCCGTAGTACCTCTGCATACCTGATGATCAAAACAAAGCCATGAGATTTGCTATCTCGCAAGACTAGCAACCATAGAATCAAATCTCAACTCACCTCTTTCGCAGGTGAAGTGTGTAGAGCCAAATCTTGCTCAAAATGAGAAGAAAACAGTTGCCCCTGTGGAAATTAAAGAGAAGACGGTTGCAGCATCTGGTGGAGAGAACAAAGCCGTCGAGATTACCGATTCAGAGAAAGTTCAGAGAGAGTGGGCTTGTGCTTTATGCCAGGTGACAATCCCATCTGAGAAGGACTTGGATTCCCATCTTCAAGGGAGAAAACACAAGGCAAAGTTTGAAAGGCTGATAGCAAGTAAGCAAGTGAACAAAAACCAGGGTTCCTCCTCTTTGGCAGCCAGTTCAGCGCCAGAAAATAGAACCAAGAAACAAGAACATAATGTGCAAGTGAATCGGACTAATGAGCAGCGCAGAGAGAAGAAGGTGGATAACAAAAGTGGTGGGACGACTCAAACTATATTTTGGTGCAGTCTCTGTGATGTTAAGTTGCAGAGTGAGAGTACTTTGGCCTCTCATCTCGGAGGGAAGAAGCATTTATCCAAGACTCAGCAAGATAACAATAGTGGTGGGACGACTCAAACTAAATTTTGGTGCAGTCTCTGTGATGCTACGTTGCAGAGTGAGAGTGCTTTGGCCTCTCATCTCGGAGGGAAGAAGCATTTATCCAAGACTCAACAAGATTACAACAGTGGTGGGACGACTCAAACTATATTTTGGTGCAGTCTCTGTGATGTTAAGTTGCAGAGCGAGAGTACTTTGGCCTCTCATCTCGGAGGGAAGAAGCATTTATCCAAGACTCAACAAGATAACGACAGTGGTGGGACGACTCAAACTAAATTTTGGTGCGGTCTCTGTGACGCGACATTGCTTAGTGAGAGTACTTTGGCCTCTCATCTCGGAGGGAAGAAGCATTTATCCAAGACTCAAGACCATATAATGAATACTTTGGGTGGGGGGTATTATTAGGATTACGGAAGCAGTTTAGCGTGAAATTCAAAGCTACAATATCTATGGTGTTTTGTTGTTGGAATAGGATGGTAATGGAACTGATGGGTGAACTAGTTAAAGATTAACATGGTTGTCTCCTATTTACGTCCTTAATACTACGTTGTGATTTTGATGATTTCAGTTGGTCTGGGTAGAGAGCTTGTGCAACAGGGATGGACCCTTTCGAGCCTTGTAAATTTAGTATTAGTCTGTCCATTGGGCGGGATACCGAGTGATCAAATTAATCACCTACAACCCTTTCCTCTGCCGGTGACTTCCGCGGAATGAAAACTTGCAGCATCGTCGTATGCTCAACATTTGTTGCCTTGGTTTATACCCCGGAGTACTCCTATGGCCGATCTGTCCCCCAACCTACTTAAACAACCTCAAGGCTTGGCCCTGTCCTGTTTGGAGAATGTTAATATGATTTGGTAAGTGAAAATATGGGGCAATTTCGTCATTTTAAGAATGTACGAGAAAGGAAAATTTTGTTCAAGAACGACTAGGCGAAAGCTATTTTTATCAAAATTAAATCACTTTGAGTAATTAAAAAATGAAAAAATGTTGCATTTTTGGCTAAGTCTCCCTTGAATTAAAGAGACAATAATTTGACTTGGGAACGGATCCATTTAAACAATTGTAACCCATATCAAGGATTGGAATACTCCATTTTTTAAGGAAACTATTTTGTTTGGTTCACATCTCATAAATATTATCTCCAAATTTTTTGCCTGTTTTTTCATCTTTTTTTTTTCATTTTTAGTAATTTTTTAATCAATTTTTCTACTTTTTTTTTTCTACTTTTTGAATGTATATAACGTACTTCTATTTGAAAGTCAATTTTTTTTCTAAAATGTTAAAAAAATTGACTAAAGACGAAAAAATCCACAAAACTATAAAAATATTTTCATCTCAAAAATATATATTTCAAAACTGCCAAATTATCACCACAATCAAATCCCACAAATTAAGGCTATACAGAACTAAGGGTTTTAAAATATTCAATACACAATGTCTATATTAATATATAACTAGAATTATAATTGGGCAACAATGCATTTTGAAGATGGAGACATAATTATTCAGACACATTAAAATGAACACTTAAATGAGTCTACTAAATAGGATGTCTATTTAATTTATTTCTCTCTTTTATTTTCCCTCCACCAACTGCATTTCTTTACAAAAAAAAATAAATATACGGAGTACTTACAAAACATCTTTACGTATCAGCACAGAGGCCGAGAAACTCAGAAGGCATAAGGGTGTTCCTGGGCCATTGCTAACGTGTGAAGATGTTAAATGATTTTGTTGTAGAGCTAATCGAATTCCTCTCTCTTCTTCCTGGGAAGTGGAAAGCACTTTTACGCGTGAAAATTGTGGTTGCTTCACATTCCCGCATTAAAACCCAGGAAAATCCGAGAAAAAAAGAGGGCCGGAAAGAAAGAGATCGAATTTCCAGATGGGTTTAGTGAGTTTTCTCAAGTTTGCATTCAAATGCTTCGACTTGCTTGCTTGGTACTTCCAATCCAGTTCACTTGTTTTCTTTCTTCAAACAGAACCATGTTTAGTTTAGAAAGCTAAATGAAAACACTTTATTAGTAGTTTCCCTTTCCTCTTGTTTGTTTGGTCTCGTACTCGAATATGTCCGAATTTCGTGTTGGATACTTGATGATCCTTGTGAATCAAGTACTTGTTTGTTTCATTTCTGTTTGGTTTCAACTTTCAAGCTCTTTCTATTTACATTTGGTAGAATTTATGTCCACGTTCAATACTCTCTGACGTATTATGTATTTTACTTGCAGGCCTCTCTTTGGTCTGGGCTGTCCTCTGTAATCTCTCTCTCTCTCTCTCTCTCTCTCTCTCTCTCTCTCTGTCTGTATATACATATGCATTATATATATACACGCGCGTTTGTAGTTTGTACATTTTTCTTTTTGTATTTGTATGTAGATAGATATGCGTGTGTTGTGTATATTACAGTAGTTTACTATTACATGGATTCACGTAGTTTAGTGTACGAAGTTCAGCGGCTAAATTAGAGTCCAATAAACTGTATATATCGTGTGTGCTTATGTGGAAATAATGTCTTGAACAGGTATGCCTCGATTCGGGCAATCGAGAATAATTCCAACTTGGAGATGCGAAATGTGGTGGCATATTGGATTCTTTTCTCTCTGGTTTCTCTCTTTGAGCTTGCTTTTGTGAAACTTATTGACTGGTAATTAAGTCTGCTCCATTGTAGTTTATGTGCTCAAAATGTGATAAAGCTTGCCCAAGGATTATTTGGGATTCATGTTGAACATCAAAATAGGGTCCATTTATCTGTGTTGTTCGGCATGGTCTAGTGGCGAAAATAAGTTTTTGACGGGGTTCTAACTTCCACGTGATTGGTTAAGTAGCCTAATGGTTGATCTACCTCTAGCTAGGAATGCACTATAGTTATATGTTTCTGTTCTCGGTCAGAATGGCAAAGAGCTTATATACACGAGGTTACAATCTCACTAAACCGACGTGGAGACGAGGGTCGTAACCCTACCACCATGCTCCGCAACTGACGGTGGTCACAGAGACAGTTCTATTGACAATAATCATGTGAAGAAAAGAGAAATGATGTATTATTGATTGTGTCAAACCATGATGTATTATTGATTGTGTCAAAAAAAATAATCCTAACATGCCTATAGGCTACAATGTTCTTGGTCACTAAGAAATCTAAACCAAGTAGGAAACATGCATTATAAAGAAATCAACCCAGCTAGGAAACATGAATAATATACCCTACAAAACATGGTAACATAATATTTTTCAATATTATGTTAACATTATGACAACCCTTTTTCTTGTGATTCTATGACGATTTACCAATCAGATTCTCACGCAGTAGCGTCTGATCTTATACTTGACGCGGTGTTCAACTATGATACGAAGCTCTGAGTCCCCAAAATTCGAAGTAAGGGTTTCGAGTAAAAATTCAGATATTGGTCTTCTCACTAAAACGAATCTTCTCACTAAAACGAAACAACTATAGACCTTGACTTGTACAACAACATGCATGTTTGGCGAGATATGAATCTCCTTGATGTCTTCCCTATACGTACTGATAATTTAATACAGAGTCAATAAGTATCCTACAAGATAAAACAGTAAGAAAGTCAGGTGACATAAATCATTTAGCATCCTCTTTTGTTTAGCATCCTCTTTTGGGAAGATTTATCACCGAAAGAATGAGAAATAGAGAATACAGCTGCTGGATAACTACAGCTGCCTGTCATGATGCTTTTCAGGAATTGTTCGATTTGATACAGGGTTTTTTGAGTGAGCATAGATTGTACTTTAACTCATTTCCTAATTTATGCATACCAGGCTTCTGTTCTGGCCTTACATGAAGTTAATGGCCACGTGCTTTTTGGTGCTACCTCATTTTAATGGTGCTTCTTATGTTTATGAGTGCCTGCTTCGCCCGTGCTTGTCTTTGGATCCGCGAGGTGCTATTAAATACTTCATTAAACCCAAGGAGGAAAAATCTAATATTGCCGAAGTCTTTCTAGCTGTGGCAGAGAGGTATGTTGAAGAGAATGGAACTGAAGCTTTGGAGAAACTCCTTGATCGAAAGGTAAGCTACTCAGTAAGTCCTGCCAGTGATAGATAAGAAGTTTTCTAATGGGGTCACACTATACCATTTATATAAATGGGACCTTTTTGTAGCAAAGGCATTGAGTCATGAAAGTTCATATTCAATGCCAGACCTGGTCATATAAGCTTGCATCTTCTGTATGCCGATCTATGCATAAGTGCACTCTTTGGTCGTGTTCACATTAAGAGTTTGGGAAGGGATATGCAGAGGGAAACAAGATGATTTAGGAAAAAGATGAACTGAAAAAGCTAAATTTACGAATTGCTTTCCCGGTCATTTTCTTTCCCTCAAAAAATCTCGTCGCACATCCATGATCCAAAGTTAGTGCATTGGAATTTGTAATCAGAATCGTTAGATTGAGTTGGCTTATTGATTTTTATGTTAATAATTGTGAGGGTCTTCACAATTTTGATACAAAGAATATGTGCGACATTGTATCTGCTTATGAGTTACCATTTCCCTTTGTTTCAGTCCAAGCATACGAAGCCTGACATTGGCATGGAAGAGATGAAGGCAATGGCTAATACAGAGGAGAAGGAAACAGCTGCAGCAATCAGGGTAACTACTGTTGGACTGTATCTGTTTCTGCATTTAATTTCAATTGGTATCTACTGTTGGTCTGCTTAGTTTCTGGGGAAAGACACTGGCCTCCAGGAAAAGTTAAGTGCTTTCTAAAAATCGAGACAGTGAAAAACTGTAGGTAGTTTTGCCATTTAAAGTCTTGTCTTGTTATATTTCATGTGGAATTGAGTTGCGTCCTGGTTAAATAGAATAAACTTATGGAGCTGGCATTGAGAATGTTTTGTGCCCCTGTTCGAAATTTTTTACATCACGATTGAGGTTTGGTTAGAAAATTTGTACGAACCTAAGAAGCACGGACATGTCTACCGGCCTCACGTATCCCTGTCCAACACGTGTCGGTCACGGACACGATAAGACACTCTCCGGACATGTATTGGACATGCCCAAATACTTGTCTTATGATTTTATTATATTTCTTTTAGTTACACATTGTGAACACTCTAGGACATGTTGGCAACACTCTTGGAACATTAAAAGGACACATTAAAATGTCTCTGATGTTTGCACGGAATCAGAATATACCTCTTTAATACAATATACTTTACATTTGACTTGTCCCCGACGTGTCCGTGTCCTAATTTTCGGAGAAATGATTTGTCCGTTTGTCCATGTCGTGGCGTATCCTTGTCATGTCGTGTCCATATCCTGTATCCCTGTCCGTGCTTCTTAGGTATGAACAAGCATAGTTGATTGGCAAGATTTTAAAAAAAAAAAAAAAAAAACACAGTTGATTGGCATGCATTTTAGTTCATTAATTCAATTCATGAGTATAATTTATGGACCATCTGTTTTCTTAGGCCAAATACGAAGAACATAATGTTGGCAAGGTGGATGCTGGAGCGGTGGAACCAGAGAAAAGATCAATAGCTGCAACAACATTGGTAAGGTTTCCTTTCGTTCTTTCTATTGTATTAATGCATTCTTTTCAAGACAAAACCCTGATGAGCAAAGGTTTTCTTTTGTCCAGTCCAAAGTGGAAGAGCCTAGTGTTGGTAAGGAGAATGCCAATACGGGGCAATTGAAGGATGAAAATCCAGCAGTTGAGACAGAACAGGTAGCAGCACTGGTCGAATATTCATTTGTACTTGGTTTTTTAGGTGCTGCTTTCTTTTTGCAACTCCCGTTCTCGTATTTATCTCTTTCCCATCTCTGATCTCTACAGTTGCTTTCTGCTGGTTTCTGTTACTTGAACTTTCGCAATCTTTCTAGGCTGTGTGTGGATCATGAATGTGTGAAGGGATTTACCAACAAATGGGGAATTGGGAAATCAAAGAAATAAATCTAGCTTTTTCAATATCTTCTTTTCGTTCCCCCACCTCCCCAAGGCTGTATTATGATCAGAGGGATTGTAGAGAGATATGTTATGAAAGGAAATGTGAGACCAATACACCTTATATGTAAGAGCAGAATTCCTTTGCTTGGTTTTTTTCTCCCACCAGAAATTCCTCCACAGATCCCTGATCCAAACACAGCCTTACTACCTCTGCATACCTGATGATCAAAACAAAGCCATGAGATTTGCTATCTTGCAAGATTAGAAACCATAGAATCAAATCTCAACTCACCTCGTTGTCAGGTGAAGTGTGTAGAGCCAAATCTTGCGCAAAATGAGAAGAAAACAGTTGCTGCTGGGGAAATTAAAGAGAAGACAGTTGCAGCAAATGGTGGAGAGAACAAAGCCGTCGAGATAACCGATTCAGAGAAAGTTCAGAGAGAGTGGGCTTGTTCTTTATGCCAGGTGACAATCCCATGTGAGAAGAACTTGGATTCTCATCTTCAAGGGAGAAAACACAAGGCCAAGTTTAAAAAGCTGAAAGCAAGTAACAAGAACAAAAACAAGAACAAGGGTTCCTCCTCTTCAGCAGCCAGTTTGGAGCCAAGAATTAAAACCAAGAAACAAGAACAAAATGTGCAATCAAAGGTGATACTGGATGATTGGAAGAGGCTCTACACAAATACCAAGACCAACTTCCGTGAAGTTGCAATCAAAGGTTTTTGGGACTTGTACGATCCGGAGGGATACTCTCTTTGGTTCTGTGACTACAAGTACAATGACGAGAATACTGTTTCATTCGTGACCCTAAACAAGGTCAGTGGATTTCTTCAACGGATGGATCTGGCTCGAAAGTTTGCCTTCGGGAAGATGCTGATTATCGGGTCAGAGCCCCCATTCAAGGTGAAGGGGCTTTGGCTTTTCCGCGGTCGGCAAATACCGCAATTCATAATCGATGAGTGCTATGACATGGAGCTCTATGATTGGAAGAAGGTTGACATAAGCGATGAAGACCAGAAGGAGAGGGTGAATCAGATGATAGAGGATCAGGATCCCTTTGAAGGAGAGGCACTTTTGGATGCCAAGTGCTTTAAGTGATGATAGCCTCAGTTAAATCGGCTTAGTTTTGGTCATGTACATTGTCTTCGTTGGAATTGGATGGTAATGGAACTGATGGGTGAGTAAGTTAAAGATTAACATGGCTGTCTCCTATTTACGTCCTTCATACTACCTAGTAATTTTGATGATTTCAGTTGGTCTGGGTAGAGAGCTTGTGCGACAGGGATGGTCCCTTTTGAGCCTTGTAAATATAGTGCTAGTCTGTCCATTGGACGGGATACCGAGTGATCAAATTATAATATGATTTTGGCAAGAGTGATCAAATTATAATATGATTTTGGCAAGTTTCACCACAGGTCATTACAGTTTTTTTGCTTATGATTTCTATGAGTAGGTTAGTGTCTCTGTTTGAGTGCAATGATCTTCCTGAGAATAATTGATCATTCATTTTGCTTTCGACCAAATGGAATCAAGTATGGTAAATTTTATTCCGTCGGCTAATCCAGAGAAAAAGAGAGAAATTTTGATAGTTTCTTTTGCATAGGGCCAACCCATAAGTGCTCACAAAAAGTAAAACAAGACAGAAAGATAAATAAAGATAATAACGCACCAATGTTGGAATGGTATTGTTTCATCAAAAGGGTTCCCACCTTTTGTAAAATTATCACTTTAGGGAAGTAGGCATTGCCATGGATACTCCAGAGCTTATAGGTAAATCCTTCCATTTTTAAGTTACAGTCTTGACCTGAGTGTAAAAATGAACTAAACCCTGGTTTGCAGATTGAATAAAAGGAAGTTTAGATATACTGTTATAGGAGCCAGTATTGTCTAAATGGACTAAAAATGTTTTCTCGGATTTGAAGGCAAGTCATTCTACTCAAGTACATCTGCTAAAATGCCATTTAATGGAAACTCACCCTAGTTGCACATCATGTGCACCCACACGACACATGTGACTACATTTGCATATTGTTTAAACTGTTTGCGTACGTACATGTTACTGTATAAATTGAGATTGCTCGCAAAAGATGCATTCGAGCCAGAAAATGAGATAAAAAGGGCAAAGGAACTGAATGGGAACATGGATGGCGAGCTAAGTCATGTCCCAAGGATTGCGAATTTGCAACCACAGAATGAATTTTTGTCTTCAGTGCAGTGGCTTCGAAACTGGGGTTCGGTCGTCTCACCGAGCCACGTTGCACCGATCCGTCACGAGGGAAGCTGGCCCACTATTTGACATGAGAGTGGAGGATCATGGCGCTTCCCTCAGTATGTCGCTCGGTAAGAGGATCCGGTCGGGGTTCTGAGCTGCCTAAGGGCGTGGAGCATACCCGACCCTGACTCCCCGAGGCCGCTTAAAGGAAAACGATTACTCCAGGAGGATCCCACGAGGTTACGCCACGAGAGTAATCATTGGTGTCTGACCTGGCCATGTGCTTCGAAACTGCCTTATCCCCTATGTCACACATAACGTAGTCCGAGGCGGTTACCCGAGCATATCCTCCACGCGCTAGCTTGGAGGCCAAGCAAACCAATGTCTATACATACAAAGGGACTCTAACCTAGAGAGGTATGTCATTTTACCCTAATCTTAGACCTATATACTTTCCCCTATATCTAACTTGATCGTCGAAGGGTTATTGGGCAGCTACAACCCTAGTGACTTGCTGCAGGTCTGGCGGCGGGCGCACAGAGCTGCAAAGGAAGGAACCAGACCCGATCCACGATCAAGATCCCGATTAATCGAACCCCAACACACATCAGGAGTATGGGCTCTCGGTGGGCGCCGGCTCTGAAGGGGTAGGGTTTTTTGTGATCCTAGTTCAAAGTATGGGACTTGTCCCACATCGGGAGTATGGGCTCTCGGTGGGGGGTTAATAAGTCCTTGGGCACCCTCCCCTCATGAGCTAGCTTTTGGGGGGTGAGTTACATTGGTATCAGAGCAGGCCTTCCTCGGATGAGGTCGCCACGGGATTGTCGGAGGTGCCGAGAGGGGCGACCTGCTGCCGTGGGCGTCGGCTCTGAAGGGGTAGGGTTTCAGTAAAACCATTTCTAGGAAAACAAAAAAGAAACAACTGACCAGTTGTTTGTAGAAACTAATCCTGTCAAGAAGCAGAGCCAAGGATCTCGCACTCATATAATGACTTATTTTGCTACATTCCATTTTTTGGACGCAAGTGCAGAATTCATTATTAAGGTTCGATCTCTGTTTTGTATTCGTGGGCGTTTAGATTACACGAAGGAATAGTATGATGCAACTGTGCTTACGTAAGCAGGTGCGAGACCCAAACCAAATAAAAAAGGTCCTAAATTAATAAAATTCGCGCGATCGAAGGTTGGGAGCACCAAGAACAATGATAGAAAGTGACCTGGAGGCTGGCGTCAAAATCTTGGCTGGTTCACAATAAAACCTTGGAAAATCCGAGAAAAAAAAAAAAGGGGCCAGAAAGAAAGAGATCGAATTCCCAGATGGTTTTTGTGGGTTTTCTCAAGTTTGCATTCAAATGCTTCGACTTGTTTGCTTGGTACTTCCAATCCAATTAACTTGTTTTCTTCCTTCAAAGAATACCCTGTTTAGAAAGCGAAGAGGAAAACACTTTACTAGTTTCCTTTTACTCTCGTTCGGTTTTCTACTTGAATATGTCCGAATTTCGTGTTGCATACTGGCAGCCCGTTTGGATGATCCTTGTGAATTAAGCATTTTTTTATCTACTTGTTTTGTTTGGATGATCGCTCCTTTTTTTTTTTTTTGAAGTTTCAAGCTCTGACGTCATATTGTATTTTACTTGCAGGCCTCTCTTTGGTCTGGGCTGTCCTCTGTATGTATATTTATTCAGTAATATATGGTTTATAAGTGTATAATGTTCAGTGTACAAAATTCAGTCCGGTAAACTTACTATATTGTGCTGATTAGATTTTTTTTTTTTTTTGGACAGGTATGCCTCGATTCGGGCAATAGAGGATAATTCCAACTCGAAGATGCGAAATGTGGTGGCATATTGGATTCTTTTCTCTCTGGTTTCTCTCTTTGAGCTTGCTTTTGTTAAACTTACTGACCGGTAACTAAGTCTACTGTACACCCCCGGGATTTTGCTTCGTTCCATTTTCTATGATCTCACGAAGGGATACAAATCTAGGCTTCAGGTGGAACAATGAAAATGAGGTCCATGTTATTGAGTTGATGGACAGCTTGGGTCACCGAAGATAAATAATTTTCTTAAAGAGGTTCTAGGTCCGGGTAAATTAGGCCTAATGGTTGAGCTACTTCTTGCTAGGAATGCACTATAAGTTTGGTGTTCTTTGTCAAAATGGAATGCGTTACTCCTAGAACTACGATATATCACCAAATTTAAGCGGCTGATACAAATGATCAAAAACTTCGGGTTGGACTCACCTTTCAAACTCGCTTTGCATGTGGAGGGTGTTGAAAGAGCTTTACATACACACAATTAGACTTGTCCCACATCGCTCATCTAAGTCACCCAAACTTGGTTAATAAATTATAGAGGCTACTTCACCTATTACTAATTGGTTTTAGGTTGGAATCATTCAAGAAATCTAACATGGTATCAGAGTTAGGTCTTGGGTGGTCGCACCTCTCGTGGGACAGGGGGAGTGTTAGACTTGTCTCACATCGCTTATCTAAGCCACCCAAGCTTGGTTAATAAATTCTAGAGGCTACTCCACCTATTGCCAATTGGTTTTAGGTTGGAACCGTCCAAGAAATCTAACAGGTTACACTCTCACTAAACCGATGATGCACATGAGGTTTGTAACCTGCCACCATGCTCCACAACTAACAGTCAGGGAGACCAACTCTGTTGACAATGATTATATGACAACCCTTTTCTTTTGAGTTTTGAGTACTCTAAGGCAATTGTCTGATCTGATTCTTGTATAGGTAGCATCTGGTCTATACTTAATCTGGTGTTTAGCTCTAATACAAAGCTCTGACTACCCAAAATTCGAAGTGACTAACGGTGTGGTTTTTAGCTCTGATACAAAGGTCTGATTCTGTAAAATTCAAAGTGACTACAGTTTCAAGTGGAAAGGCAAATGTTGGTCTTGTAAATAGAAAAGCAATTACGTACCCAAACATGTATTACATGGATGTGTTCCACGATATGGATCTCTTTGATTTGTTCCCTATATAACTACTTCCAAATGTAAACAATCGCAAGCATCCTATGACATGAAACAGTGAGAATGTTGGGTGGCAATGGCATTCATTTTTTCTGCATTATTTGCGAACACACTAGTGCATAGCATTTTCACCTGTCCTATCGAAACTCAGCCTCCTTTTGGGTGGATTTAGCACCAAGAAGATGAGGAATTGATACTACAGCAGGTGGACAACCACAGCTACTTGTCGTAATGCTTTTTACAAATTGTTCGATCTGATACAGGATAGATTGTGCTTCACTCATTTCCTTATTTGTGCATACCAGGATTCCATTCTGGCCTTACCTGAAGCTAATGGCCATGTGCTTGTTGGTTCTACCTGATTTTAATGGTGCATCTTATGTTTATGAGTGTCTGCTTCGCCCGTGCTTATCTGTCGATCTGCGAACTGCTATGAAATACTTAATTAAACCGAAGGAGGACAAATCTCTAAATGCCGAAAACTTTCTAGCTGTGGCAGAGAGGTATGTCCAAGAGAATGGATCTGAAGCTTTGGAAAAACTCCTTGATCGGAAGGTAAGTCAGTGAGTCCTGCCAGCAATAGATAAGATCGGAAGGTAAGTCAGTGAGTCCTGCCAGCAATAGATAAGAAGTTGTCTAATGTGAATATACTTGACCAGTTATATAAATGATAACTTTTCGTAGAAATGGCATTGAGTCACTGCAGTTCATATTCAATGTGAGACGCAGGGTCATTATGTGCAAATGTTGATATGTTTGCATCTTCTACATGTCAATCTATGCATAAATGCACTCTTTGGTTGTATTCCCATTAAGAATTTGGGAAGGGAATTGTGGAGGGAAAATGAATTAGGAAAGAGGAAGTGAAAATCTAAAAGTTTCCAAATCATTTTCTTCCTTTAAAAAATCATCGCAAATCCATTGAACTTGTAATTGGAATCATTAGAAGGAGAAGGAGTCGGTTTATTGGTTTTTTATGATAATAAATGTGACTGTCTTCTGAGATTTGATACACGTGGAATATGCGCGACACAGTATCTGCTCTCTCTATGTATGTCTAATGTTGATATACATCTCTATGACTACCAATATAAATGCCATTTCCCTTTGCTTCAGTCCAAGCATACAAAGCCTGACATTGGCGTAGAAGAGATCGAGTCAATGACTAATACAGAGGAAAGGGATACAGCTGTAGCAACACAGGTAACTACCTTTTGGATTTGTATCTGTTTCTGCTGTTAATTCAACGGGTGTCTACTGTTGGTTTGCTTACAATCTCCTCCAGGAAAAGTTCAGTGCATTCTAAAGTTCGAAAATGAAAAAACTTGTTGGCGGTTTTGCCATTTAAATTCCTTTCCTGTAATATTTCATGTAATGAGTTTTGTCCTTGTGGAATAGAATAAACCGAGGAGCTGGCACTGAGAAGGTTTTTTCTTTCTGACATCTTACCCCTGTTGAAAATTGGTTTTTTCATGATTTGAGCGTTGTTAAAGAAGTTGTACGAATAGCTTTAGTTATATTGGCATGTGTTTCCATTAATTTAATTTGTGGGTAAAACATGCTAACTGTGTTTTTCTTAGTTCAAAAACGAAGAACCTGATGTTGTCAAGGTGGATGCTAGGGCTGTGGCACTACCAGAGAAAAGTCCAGTAGCTGCAACAAAATTGGTTAGGTTTCCTATCGTATTACCTATTGAATATAATGCTTTCATTTAAAGAGGAAACCCGATAAACCAACCATTTTTTTCCAGTCCAAAGTGAAAGCGCCTCATGTGGCTAGGGAGAATGCCAATGTGGGGGAATTGAAGGATGAAAGTCCAGCTGCAGGTGCAACAGAACAGGTAGCATCTCCATCGAATTTTCGTTACTTCTGTATCTTCAGTGCTCTTTTCTTTTGTTCAACTTCCATTCTTGAATTTAAATTCTCTTTCCCATCTCCACGGCTGCTTTCTTCTGGTTTTTATTATATGAACTTCCGCAATCTTTCTAGGCTGTGTTTGGATCATGGTTGTTTTATGCAAATAAATCTTGCTTCTTCACTTCAACATCTTCTTTTTCTTCACTTTTTTTTTTTGTCTCCATAGGCCATAATTGGATCAAGGATTTGTGGAAAGATTTGTTATGGAAAAAATAACATGGGAAAAATAGACCAAATAATTGAGAAAACAAAAATCCTTTATTTGTTTTTCCCCCACCATAAATTCCTCCACAGATTCTTGATCCAAACACAGCCTTAATACCTCCATATATCAGTGATCAAAACACAGCCATGAGATTTGTCATGTTGTTTCCTTAGGAAGCAAGATTAGCAACTGCAAAATCAAATCTCTACTCACCTCATTGGCAGGTTAAGTGTGTTGAGCCAAATCTTGCTCAAAATGAGAAGAAAACAGTTGCCGCTGGGGAAATCAAAGAGAAGACAGTGGCAACAGCTGGTGGAGAGAGCAAAGCCGTGGAGATAATTGATTCGGAGAAAGTTCCGAGAGAGTGGACTCGTGCTAAAAGCAAGTCAGCAAGTGGACGAAAGCGAGTGAGAAGACATAAGGCCCGAGAGCTGAAAGCAAGTCAGCAAGTGAACGAAAGCGAGGGTTCCTCCTCTTTGTTCCAGTCCAAGCATACAAAGCCTGACATTGGTGTGGAAGAGATCAAGGAAATGACTAATACAGAGGAGAATGAAACAGCTGCAGCAATCCAGGTAACTACTGTTGGTCCACTTAGTTTGCAGAAAAGACAATCTCCTCCAGTAAAAGTTCAGTGGTTTCTAAAGTTTGTAAATGAAAAAATCTTGTTGGCAGTTTTGCCATTTAAATCCCTGTCCTGTAATATTTCTTGTGGAAATGAGTTTCGGCCTTGTGAGATAGAATAAACCGAGGAGCTGGCACTGAGAAGGTTTT
Source organism: Rhododendron molle (assembly GCA_025413875.1). Classification (NCBI taxonomy): domain Eukaryota; kingdom Viridiplantae; phylum Streptophyta; class Magnoliopsida; order Ericales; family Ericaceae; genus Rhododendron; species Rhododendron molle. The sequence goes on from CM046398.1 coordinate 46,972,087, forward strand.
TTCTTTCTGACGTCTCACCCCTTTGAAAAAATTGATTTTTTCATGATTTGAGTGGTGTTAAGGAAGTTGTACAAGTAGCTTTAGTTATATTGGCATGTGTCTCCATTAATTTAATTTGTGGGTAAAACATGCCAACCATGTTTTTCTTAGTTCAAATACGAAGAACCTAATGTTGTGAAGGTGGATGCTAGAGCAGTGGCACTGCCATAGAAAATTCCAGTAGCTGCAACAAAATTGGTTAGGTTTCCTATCGTATTACCTACTGAATATAATGCTTTCATTTAAAGAGGAAACCCAATAAACCAACCGTTTCTTTTTCCAGTCCAAAGTGAAAGAGCCTCATGTTGCTAAGGAGAATGCCAATGCAGGGGAATTGAAGGATGAAAGTCCAGCAGTTGCAACAGAACAGGTAGCATCTCCATCGAATTTTTGTTACTTCTGTATCTTCGGTGCTCTTTTCGTTCGTTCAGCTTTCATTCTTGTATTTAAATTCTATTTGTCATCTCCACGGTTGCTTTCGGCCATGAGATTTGCGATGTTGTTTCCATAGGAAGCAAGATTGGCAACTGCAAAATTAAATCTCAACTCACCTCTTTTGCAGGTTAAGTGTGTGGAGCCAAATCTTGCTCAAAATGAGAAGAAAACAGTTGCCGCTGGGGAAATCAAAGAGAAGAAAGTGGCAACAGCTGGTGGAGAGAGCAAAGCTGTGGAGATAATCAATTCGGAGAAAGTTCAGAGAGAGTGGACTTGTGCTTTATGTCAGGTGACAACCACAAGTGAGAAGATCTTGGACTCTCATCTGCAAGGGAGAAGACACAAGGCTCAAGAGCTGAAAGCAAGTAAGCAAGTGAACGAAAGCGAGGGTTCCTCCTCTTTGTTCCAGTCCATGCATACAAAGCCTGACATTAGGGTGGAAGAGATCAAGGAAATGACTAATACAGAGGAGAAGGAAACATCTGCAGCAATCCAGGTAACTACTGTTGGTCTGCTTAGTTTGCGGAAAAGACAATCTCCTCCTGGAAAAGTTCAGTCCTTTCTAAAGTTCGAAAATGAAAAAACTTGTTGGCAGTTTTGCCATTTAAATCCCTGTCCTGTAATATTTCATGTGGAAATGAGTTTCGGCCTTGTGAGATGGAATAAACCGAGGAGCTGGCACTGAGAAGGTTTTTTCTTTCTGACCTCTTACCCCTGTTGAAAAAATTGGTTTTTTCATGATTTGAGTGTTGTTAAAGAAGTTGTACGAATAGCTTTAGTTATTTGGCATGTGTCTCCATTAATTTTTGTGGGTAAAACATGCTAGCCATGTTTTTCTTAGTTCAAATACGGAGAACCTGATGTTGTCAAGGTGGATGCTAGAGCAGTGGCACTACCAGAGAAAAGTCCAGTAGCTGCAACAAAATTGTTTAGGTTTCCTATCGTATTACCTACTGAATATAATGCTTTCATTTAAAGATGAAACCCAATAAACCAACTTTTTTTTTTTCCCAGTGCAAAGTGAAAGAGCCTCATGTTGCTAAGAAGAATGCCAATGCAGGGGAATTGAAGGATGAAAGTCCAGCAGCTGCAACAGAACAGGTAGCATCTCCATCGAATTTTCGTTACTTCTGTATATTCGGTGCTCTTTTCTTTCGTTCAACTTTCATTCCTGTATTTAAATTCTATTTGTCATCTCCACGGCTGCTTTCGGCCATGAGATTTGCTATGTTGTTTCCATAGGAAGCAAGATTCGCAACCGCAAAATTAAATCTCAACTCACCTCTTTGGCAGGTTAAGTGTGTAGAGCCAAATCTTGCTCAAAATGAGAAGAAAACAGTTGCCGCTGGGGAAATCAAAGAGAAGACAGTGGCAACAGCTGGTGGAGAGAGCAAAGCTGTGGAGATAATCAATTCGGAGAAAGTTCAGAGAGAGTGGACTTGTGCTTTATGTCAGGTGACAACCACAAGTGAGAAGATCTTGGACTCTCATCTGCAAGGGAGAAGACACAAGGCTCAAGAGCTGAAAGCAAGTAAGCAAGTGAACGAAAGCGAGGGTTCCTCCTCTTTGTTCCAGTCCATGCATACAAAGCCTGACATTGGGGTGGAAGAGATCAAGGAAATGACTAATACAAAGGAGAAGGAAACAGCTGCAGCAATCCAGGTAACTACTGTTGGTCTGCTTAGTTTGCGGAAATGACAATCTCCTCCAGGAAAAGTTCAGTGCTTTCTAAAGTTCGAAAATGAAAAAACTTGTTGGCAGTTTTGCCATTTAAATCCCTGTCCTGTAATATTTCATGTGGAAATGAGTTTCGGCCTTGTGAGATGGAATAAACAGAGGAGCTGGCACTGAGAAGGTTTTTTCTTTCTGACCTCTTACCCCTGTTGAAAAAATTGGTTTTTTCATGATTTGAGTGTTGTTAAAGAAGTTGTACGAATAGCTTTAGTTATTTGGCATGTGTCTCCATTAATTTTTGTTGGTAAAACCTGCTAACCATGTTTTTCTTAGTTCAAATACGGAGAACCTGATGTTGTCAAGGTGGATGCTAGAGCAGTGGCACTACCAGAGAAAAGTCCAGTAGCTGCAACAAAATTGGTTAGGTTTCCTATCGTATTACCTACTGAATATAATGCTTTCATTTAAAGAGGAAACCCAATAAACCAACCGTTTCTTTTTCCAGTCCAAAGTGAAAGAGCCTCATGTTGCTAAGGAGAATGCCAATGCAGGGGAATTGAAGGATGAAAGTCCAGCAGTTGCAACAGAACAGGTGGCATCTCCATCGAATTTTCGTTACTTCTGTATCTTTGGTGCTCTTTTCTTTCGTTCAACTTTCATTCTTGTGTTTAAATTCTCTTTCTCATCTCCACGGATGCTTTAGGCCATAAGATTTGCTATGTTGTTTCAATAGGAAGCAAGATTAGCAACCGCAAAATTAAATCTCAACTCACCTCTTTGGCAGGTTAAGTGTGTAGAGCCAAATCTTGCTCACAATGAGAAGAAAACGGTTGCCGCTGGGGAAATAAAAAAAAAAGACAGTGGCAACAGCTGGTGGACTTTTGCTTTATGTCAGGTGACGACCATAGGTGAGAAGATGTTGGAATATCATCTTCAAGGGAGAAGACACAAGGCTCAAGAGCTGAAAGCGAGTAAGCAAGTGAACGAAAGTGAGGGTTCCTCCTCTTTGTTTCAGTCCAAACATACAAAGCCTGACATTGGTGTGGAAGAGATCAAGGAAATGACTATCACAGAGGAGAAGGAAACAGCTGCAGCAATCCAGGTAACTACTGTTGGTCTTCTTAGTTGGCGGGGAAAGACACTCTCCTCAAGCAAAAGTTAAGTGCTTTCTAAAAATCGAGAATGAAAAAAACTGTTGGTAGCTTTGCCATTTAAAGTCTTGTTCTGTTATATTTCATGTGGAAATGATTTTCGTCAGTGTTAAAATAGAATAAACCAAGGAGCCAGCACTGAGTAGGCTTTTTCTTTCTGATGTCATACCCCTGTTCAAAATTTGTTGTATCATGATTGAGTTTTTTGTTAAAGGTGTATGAACCGCTATAGTTATATTGGCATGTATTTTCATTAATTTAATTTGTCGGTATAACATGTGAACCATCTTTTTAATAGTCCAAATGCGAAGAACCTAATGTTGGCAAGGTGGATGCTAGAGTAGTGGGACTACCAGAGGAAAGTCCAGTAGCTGCAACAAAATTGGTAAGGTTGTTTCCTATTTTCCTATTGAATTTACTGCTTTCATTTAAAGAGGAAACCCGATAAACCAACCATATCTTTTTCCAGTCCAAAGTGAAAGAGCCTCATGTTGCTAAGGAGAATGCCAATGTGGGGGAATGGAAGGATGAAAATCCAGCAGTTGCAACAGGAGAGGTAGCAGCATCTCCACCGAATTTTTGTCACTTAGTTTCTTCGGTGCTTCTTTCTTTCGTTCCACAAGTGAGAAGATCTTGGACTCTCATCTCAAGGGAGAAATCACAAGTCTCAAGAGCTGAAAGCAAGTGAACAAAAACACCGATGGAGAGATAAATCATTTGCAGGGGCGGAGGTATCTTGTGGGGTCGGGACCCTTAAAAAGATCATATTATTTCTGAAAGGAAAATACTAAAAACAGCCCACTGGGCTCTTGTTAAGATTTAAAAAAATTTATTGAAATATGTTAAAGAGTGTATTAAAGAGTGATCAAAATTTTATTATGATTTGGCAAGTCTCACCACAGGTTATTATGAGTTTTCGGCTTATGATTTCTACAAGTAGGCGGATCTCCAAAAAAAAAAAAAGAAAAAAAAAAGAGATTTCTACGAGTAGGTTGGTGTCTATTCTAGCACAATGATGAGTGAGTATATATTACCATAGAAATTGAGATCGCCCGCAAAAAATACTTTGAAGCCTGTAAATAAGAAAAAGGGCCAAGAAACTGGAATTGGAACATTGGTGCCGGCCTAAGTCATGTCTAGTCAATGTTAGATTGTTACTTGTTTAGACAAGGGATGCGAATTTGCAACCACAACAAATGAACTTTGTCTTCAGTAAAACCATTTCTTGGAAAACAAAAAAGAACCAACAATGACCAGTTGTTTGAACTTTGAAGAAAAATTCCTGTCAAGAAGCAGAGCCAAGGATACATTTCCGGAAAAAGTGTAATCATTACCCCTATTCACTTTTCTCTCATTCCAATCATTACTCTTTCATCCAATCATTACCCCTATTCTCTTCTAATAATTACCCCTATTTCTCTCTCTATCTCTCTCCAATCATTACCCTATTTCCAATCATTATCCCTATTTTTCTATCAAATCATTACTCCAACAACCATTTCTAAAAACCAAACCAATCACTAACTCAAAATTTTTTTTCCGGATCATTACCAAGAAATTGCAACCGAACTTAGCCTAAAATTCCTGTCAAGAAGCAGAGCCAAGGATCGCACTCATAGTGACTTATCAAATTACACCAAGGACAATGATAGAAAATGCTTTAATTCCTGCCCGGCCGCCAGCCGGTCTCAATGTGAGTCTGAAGTTTTCTTGCTTTAATACCAGAGGTGGTGATGGAAAAAATCTCTTTAGTCGTTTGGTTTGAAAGATCAAGCTAATAGAAAATAGAAAAATCAAGTGTTGAACATAGGGAAATTTTCTCTATACTTTTTCTCACATTTTTCATTGATGCCACAAATGCAATCACTAAGAGAGTACAATCACAAAGAAGGGAGATAAAAAACAAACCCAAGAATATTTGCACAAGTTTGAGTAGAATACAACAGAGCCCTTCTCTTTATAAGGGAGGCATCTAGAACATGGAAAGTGACATCACCTACCTTGCACATGCCCATGTCTTCCACTTTGAGACTTGAATATATTTTAGAGTACAATTATATCTTAACAAGCTAGACTACATTTTGAGATTCCTTTGACAATATTTTACATGATGAGAATCTCTGTCATGCAAGCAAATAAACTACTTACTATTCTCCCTGAGTGAAAGCAAAACAACAATTATTCTTCCCACTTTTATTTTACTCCTTCACTTCACATTTATTGCACACAACACTCTAAAACAACTGGCACGCGATCTTCAATCTGAATAGTATTGAGAATCATCAGAGTCATATAGGTGGAGCAATACACTTATTTTCTCCTCCCTTTCACAAGAAAGTGAAGAAATTAGGGACAAAATGAATTGCATACAAAATAACATAAAGTTTTAAATGAGGACCCCCCTTTCCCGATCGAATTTCGATGATCCGAGCTGCTCAATGTGTTCAGAATATGATTTTAAGGGTATCCGCGAGAAATCGGCAAAAAAAAAAGAGAGAGACCGGGTTGGGCTTGATTTGAGCAATTTTTTTATTGAAAAAACTATTCGGATGAAGCCCGTCCTGGACATTTTTTTGCTAATTTCTTACAAGTATCCTTAAAATCACATTCTGATCACATTGAGTGACTTGAATCATCAAAATTCGATCGAAAAATGGAAGAAATAAGGAGGTCCGCGTTTTAACTAAAATGAGACATCCTCATTTGAAACGGATTGTACAAAATAATACGTATGTACTTAAGGGAAACCCAGGGGTGTCGGTGATATTTACCCAAAAGATAAAGGAGATAAACTAGAAATGTAATCCACACTTTTCCCCCTTTCAGTTTTGAACTTGGGGATGGAAGGAGAAATTTTAACGTGGAAAATTAGAGAGAAAGTCAAGAAGAAATTGGATAGAAAATTGAACTTGCTTCTTTCTTTTCTTTTTCTACAAACCAAATAATGGAATGAAATTTTATATAATTTCCTCTTCTTCTCCATTTCTCTTTTATTTTCTCTTTACAAGCGTCACCTGTCAAGCTTTATATCTCTATTTTTTAGACAAAATCTACATATTTAGGATAAATTTTGTAATTTATTCTCTATTTTTTAAAATTTTTAAAACTTTATGAGAGAATCTTAGAGGGACATATCGTTTTTTTTAGAAATTTGGTTTAAACTTTTTATTTTTGAAACTTAAAAATATATTTGGAGACCAAAAACTAAAAAAGTCTACAGATCCTTCAAGATTCCCCAATACAAAAAGTTGAAGACATTAAGGAATAAATAAAGCCTCCTTAATATAAAGATGTGCTACCGAGTAGCTACCAAGTTCAGACTCTGTTTGGAATTCAGGAAAAAAAATGGAAAAGAAAAGAAAATTAAATAATTTTCCTTCCTAGTATTTGGTTAGAAGAGAAAGAGAGAATAAAATAAAGATTCAAGTGTAATAAATAGGAATAGTAAATTTTTCCTCCCTTTTTCTTTTTCTTTCCTTTTTTTTTTTCTTTCCCGCAGGTCCCAAACAGAGCCTCAAACTGTGTTTCTTTACACGCCTATTCGAATTTCTCTTTCTTCTTTCCGGGAAAAGCACTTTTACGCGGCTTTTTTTTTGGGGGTAATTAACAATAAAACCCACGGAAAACCGAGAAAAAAAAAAGGGCCAGAAAGAAAGAGATCGAATTTCCAGATGGGTTTAGTGGGTTTTCTCAAGTTTGCATTCAAATGCTTCGACTTTCTTGCTTGGTACTTCCAATCCAATTCACTTGTTTTCTACTAGCTTCAAACAAAACCCAGTTTAGAAAGTGAAGGAAAACGCTTTAAAATAGTTTCCCCATACTCTTTTGTTTGGTTTTCTGCTCGAAATTTCGTGTTGGATACTTGATGATCCTTGTCAATCAAGCATCTTTACCTACTTATTCTGTTCTGTTTAGTTTCAAGCTCTTATTATTTACATTTGGTGTAATTTATGTCCATTTTGAATATTCTCTGATGTATTATTGTATTTTACTTGCAGGCCTCTCTTTGGTCTGGGCTGTCCTCTGTAATCTCTCTCTCTCTCTCTCTCTCTAGATATATACTATGTTCGTATGTATTGCATTAATTTATTCAGTGATACGTATATAAAAGTGTAAAATGTTCAGACTTACAGTTTACGAAATAGAGTCTGGTAAACTTGATATACTGTGCTAATGTAGAGATATTCTTTTGGACAGGTATGCCTCGATTCGAGCAATCGAGAATAATTCCTACTCGGAGATGCGAAATGTGGTGGCCTATTGGATTCTTTTCTCTCTGGTTTCTCTCTTTGAGCTTGCTTTTGTGAAACTTATTGACTGGTAATTAAGTCTGCTGTATACCCTTGGGATTTTGCTTAATAATGTTATTCCATTGTTTATGTGCTCAAAAAGGCAGGGGCGGCTCAAGAATTTTTATCCAGGACAAAAATATAATGTGTAATGACGGGAAAGTTTTTAAAAAATAGGAAGGAATTTATACATATAAATTCAATTGTTTTATAAAAGGATACTCCATCATATAACCCTTAGTATTGTACAATATGCCACGACAAGTCTTCAATGTTAAAACCATTGAATTATACTATTCAACTACCCAAATCTAATTGGACTTTTATTTTATTTTAACTCCATGCGACTGATCCAATGCCAACAATACTAAAGAAAATTTACTTTATATGTATCAAATAATATTTTCCCATGCATTTTTTGTATCGAGGGGTTCAAGCCCCTAAACCCATGCTAAAGCCGCCCCTGCAAAAAGGGACAAAGGTTGGGTTATGCCCAAGGAGATTTAGGATTCATGTCAAACATCAAAATGTGGTCCATTTAATTGTGTACGAAAATAATTCTTTTGACGAGTATTAGGTGTTTGGTTAAGTAGTCTAATGGTTGAGCGGCTTGCTAGGAATGCACTATTTGTTTTGTGTCCTCTGTCAAAACGGTATCACCAAGTTTCAGCTCTGATACAACTGTGTGTCCCCAAAATTCAAAGTGACTTGGGGATTCAAGTGGAAATTCAGATATTTGCGTTCTAACTAAAAAGGAACACTTATAGGCCAAAACTTGTATTACAGCATGCGCATTTGGCAAGATATGAATCTCCTTGACTTTTTCCCCATATAAATTAATACGAAATCACTGAGTATCCTACGACATAAAACGGAGAGGAATTCAGGTGACATATATCATTTCTTCCTCAAATGCGTACATATCAGAATATAGCATTTTCACCTGTCCTCCCAAAACTTAGCATCCTCTTTTGGGTTGATTTAGCACCAAGAAGATGAGAAATTCAGAATACAACAGTGTGGATAACTACAGCTGCATGTCATAATGCTTTTTAGGAATTGTGCGATTTGATACAGGGTTTTCATTAAGAGCATAGATTGTGCCTTATTCAATTCCTAATTTTTGCACACCAGGCTTCCAGTCTGGCCGTACATCAAGCTACTGGCCATGTGCTTGGTGGTGCTACCTGATTTTAATGGTGCTTCTTATGTTTATGAGTGCCTGCTTCGCCCGTGCTTGTCTGTGGATCCGCGAGCTGCTATTAAATACTTCATTAAACCCAAGGAGGACAAAAATCTGGATGCCGAAAGTTTTCTAGCTGCTGTAGATAGGTATGTTCAAGAAAATGGATCTGAAGCTTTGGAGAAACTCCTTGATCAGAAGGTAAGTCAGTGATCCCTGGCAGCAATAGATAAGAAGTTGTCTAATGGGAATACACTTGACCAGTTATATAAATAGCGCGACTTTTTATGGCAATGGCATCAAGTCATGGAATTTCTTATTCAATGTGAGATGTGGGGTCGCTACGTTCAAATGTTGATATGCTTGCATCTTCTACATGCCAATCTATGTGTAAATGCACTCTTTGGTTGTGTTTACATTAAGAATTTCAGATTGGATTAGAGGAGGAAAACAAAATGATTTCGAATAAGAGAAGCGAAAAGGCTAAATTTACTTCTTTATTCTCCATCTTCCTTTAAAAACTCTCGTCGCAAATCCACGATCCAAAGTTCGTGCAGTTGGATTTGTAATTGAAATCATTAGATATAGTTGGATTATTGGTTTGTACGTTAACAAGTATGAGAGTCTTCTCAATTTTTATACTCGTGAAATTTGTGCAACAAAGTGTCTGCTCTGTGTGTGTGTGTGTGTGTCTGTCTAATGTTTATATACATCTCTATGACTGTAAATAACTAAATACCGTTTCCCTTTGCTTCAGTCCAAGCATACAAAGCCTGACATTGGTGTGGAAGTGATGATGAAGGCATTGACTTCCACAGAGGAAAAGGAAACAGCTGCAGCCATCCAGGTAACTAAAGTTGGATTCTATCCGTTTCTGCTGTTCATTTCAATGGGGTGTATACTGTTGGTCTGCCTAGTTTGCGGGGAAAGACACTCCCCTCCAGGAAAAGTACAGTGCTTCCTAAAATTCGAAGATGGAAAAACTTGCTGGTAGTTTTGCCATTTAAAGTCTTGTCCTGTTATATTTCATGTGAAAATGAGTTTCATCAGTTTTAAATAGAATAAACCAAGGAGCTAGCTCTGAGTTGGCTTTTTCTTTCTGATGTCTTACCCCTGTTCAAAATTTGTTATATCATGATAGAGTTTTGTTAAAGAAGTTGTATATACAGCTATGGTTCTATTGGCGTGTGTTTTCGTTAATTTAACTTGTTGGTATAACGTGTGATCCATCTTTTTTCTTAGTCCAAATACGAAGAACCTGATGTTGGCAAGGTGGATGCCAGAGCAGTGGAACTACCAGAGAAAAGTCCAGTGGCTGCAACAAAATTGGTAAGGTTTTCTATTGTATTTCGTATTAAATTTAATGCTTTCATTTAAAGAAGAACGTGATAAACCAACCATTTCTTTTTCCAGTCCAATGTGAAAGAGCCTCATGTAGATAAGGAGAATGCCAATGGGGGGCAATTGAAGAATGAAAGTCCAGAAGTTGCAACGGAACAGGTAGCATCTCCATGGAATTTTTTTTACTTTGTATTTGGTGCTTCTTTCTTTTGTTCAACTTTCATTCTTGTATTTAACTTCTCTTTCCCATCTCCACTGCTGGTTTCTGCCGGTTTCTCCTCCAGGAAAAGTTAAGTGCATTCGAAAATCGAGAATGAAAAAAACTGTTGGTAGTTTTGCCATTTAAAGTCTGGTCTTGTTATATTTCATGTGGAATTGAGTTTCGTCCTGGTTAAATAGTCACCATTGAGGTTTAGTTAAAAAATTTGTACGAACCAAAGAAGCACGAACGTGTCTACCAGCCTCATGTATCCATGTCTGACATGCCTCATGTATCCATGTCTGACATGTTTTGGTCACGAACACGATACATCACTCTTCGGACATGTATTGGGCATGCATAAATACTTGTCTAATGATTTTATTATATTTCTTCTAGTTAGACACATTGTGGATACTCTAGGACATGTTGGCAATACTCTTGGAACATTAAAAGGACACATTAATGTCTGTCGTTTTTACGAAATCAGACCATACCTCTATAATACAAAAACATACACTTTACATTTGACGTGTCCATGTCCTAATTTTCGGAGAAATGTCTTGTCCGCTTGTCCGTGTCGTGGTTTGTCCATATCCTGTATATGTGCTTCTTAGGTACGAATAGCCATAGTTGATTGGCAAGCGTTTCCATTTATTTAATTCATGAGTATAATGTATAAACCATCTGTTTTCTTAGTCCACATACGAAGATCCTAATGTTGGCAAGGTGGATGCTAGAGCAGTGGAACAACCAGAGAAAAGACCAGTAGCTGCAACAAAATTGGTAAGGTTTCCTGTTGTATTTAATGCTTTCTTTTAAAGATGAAACCCTGATGAATGAAGTTTTTTCTCCAGTCCAAAGTGGAAGAGCCTGGTGTTGGTAAGGAGAATGCCAATACGGGGCAACTGAAGGATAAAAATCCAGCAGTTGCAACAGAACAAGTAGCAGCACTGGTCGAATTTTCATTTGTATGCTGCTTTCTTTGTGCAACTCCCATTCTTATATTTATCTCTTTCCCATCTCTACAATCGCTTTCTGCTGGTTTCTGTTAGATGAACTTTCGTGATCTTTCTAGGATGTGTGTGGATCACGGATTTGTGAAGTGATGTACCAACGAAAGGGGAATAGGGAAATCAAAGAAATAAATCTAGCTTTTGATTATCTTCTTTTCGCTGTATTTTGATCAGAGGGATTTGTGGAGAGATATGTTATGAAAAGATATGCTATAGTTAAGAACAGAACTCCTTTGCTTGGTTTTTTTCTCCCACCAGAATTTCCTCCACAGATCCTTGATCCAAACACAGACTTAGTACCTCTGCGTACCTGATGATCAAAACAAAGCCATGAGATTTGCTATCTCGCAAGATTAGCTACCATAGAATCAAATCTCAACTCACCTCGTTCGCAGGTGAAGTGTGTAGAGCCAAATCTTGCTCAAAATGAGAAGAAAACAGTTGCCGCTGTGGAAATTAAAGAGAAGACGGTTGCAGCAGCTGGTGGAGAGAACAAAGCCATCGAGATAACCGATTCAGAGAAAGTTCAGAGAGAGTGGGCTTGTGCTTTATGCCAGGTGACAATCCCATCTGAGAAGGACTTGGATTCTCATCTTCAAGGGAGAAAACACAAGGCCAAGTTTAAAAGGCTGATAGCAACTGAGCCAGTGAACAAAAACAAGGGTTCCTCCTCTTTGGCAGCCAGTTCGGCGCCAGAAAATAGAACCAAGAAACAAGAACATAATGTGCAAATGAATCAGACTAATGAGCAACGCAGAGAGAAGAAGGTGGATAAGGGTACGCATCGGCATGACAACATGTGCAATCTCTTCAATGAGGTTGTCGATTTAGCGGAATGTTCTCAAGTGAAGTATGACATGGTGATGACAAGGGTATGTGAGCTTACTAGTTAATTTTTTTGTTTGAACAACTTACTAGTTAATATTGACATATAGATCTATTCAATGCATGTGTAATAGTTATATTTGTTAATTTCAGGAGGTTGAGAAGATTGGGGTTGGCCATGGGTTCGGGACACAAGAGAGTGTTCTAAATGTACATATAAGGAACTTTATTTTTAATTGCACAATCTCCCGTTTCATGTAAAACTTATTGATAATTGTTACTTTATTGTTGGGCAGGGTCACCCAAGCTACATGGGGCATTCAATGTGGCCAAACATGATGCCCCATAACATGCAAGCAAATATGACACAAGGCGGAACCATCTTTCCATTTTCTCCAACTATTTACCCAACCTGTACAAGCTTGAACCAATTTAGGCCTTCTGTTCCAAGTTCACAAAGCTTCTTCAATGGTCAAGTTTGGAGAGGTCAATCAATTCTTGCGGGCAATCAATCTTGGGGAGGACAATCAAGTTTTATGGAAGACCAAGGTCAATATTGGGGGGGGACTACAACCAAATCTACTACAAACTCAAGGGCATGGATGTGAAGGACAACCAAGTTTCATTGATATGATGAATGCAGCGAATAATAATAGAGAGTAGTTCACTTGGTTGTTCTATGGAAATGATGAATATGTATTGTTATTTTGATTGGTCATGATATTGATGAATCTATAATAGTATTAGCATTACGACTGCTTTGTTGAACTTGTGAATGTTGCAAGGTTGCAATGTGTTGGATTATATTGGATGAATGCAATTTATATTGGAAAATGACGTTGGCGCTCCAAAAATTGATGGACGCATTTCAAAAAACAAAGGAAAGTGGCTTTGGAATTACACTGATATTGGAGTGTCTTCATTAATTTTTGGAGTGTCAATATCAGTTTCTTTTATATTAGTCAAACGTATTGTGTCGTATTCGTATCCGTATCGTATCTTGAAAGATGTATTGTGTCGTATCCGTATTTTCTGAAAAATTCGACAGAATTTCCCTTGTTTTTAGTCTAACCCGACGTCATAGCGTCTCAGTCCGTAGCAGTAGGAACAGAAAAAAGAGCAAAACAACAGTTCATGGCAAAACACCATTCCCATTGTTTCAGAAATGTTCAAGGTAGATAGAACCTCTGAAGGAACAAAAAAAATAAAAATAAAAATCAGGCCTTGCCTTAAGAGCTTCAAGACAATAACTAATAAAGAAAACCTATGTAGAGAAGTTCCAAGAAGTTGACACCATAGTGATATTTGAATTTCATAATGTACCACTCATTATCTCAAAATGTACCACTCTGAATCCAATACAGCAACAAAAATGGAGTACAAATTTGTATCTTTTTAAACAAGCCATGAAACATTGTCAAATTGGAGCAAAGGCCATGAGCCGTACACCGCCATGAGCCGAACATCATCATCATTGTCTACCCTAAGCTATATTACAAGCAAAATGAAAAAGAAAAATCCTAAGGGTAGCGAGCATCTTTTCTTGGCTGGACGCTCCAAACACCAAACGGAACTGGATTTTGGAGTTGTGGAACTGCTTTGTGCTCTCCCTCTCTCTTGCATAGCACCATTCAAAGTGGTGTCGTGGTACTCCTTGTTCTTGATCTTGGTAGGATTCTTCTAAAAATCTGAAAGTAGATCAACAAGTGATCAACACAGGATCATGCTATAGTTTCTAGAAGCAGATTTTGAAGTTTGGATAATGTGCGCTAAGAATAGAGAAACATAATCAAATGAAAATAGATATAAATAAAGAAACTTGAATCCATGACCTTCACCTTGCAGAAAACATAGAACACAACTTGCAAACATCGAGATTCTGTCCTTATTGGCGATCTAAATTACGTCAATACATAACAAGAAAATTCAAATCATGACAAGAATGGCAAGAAAATTGTGCTTAAAACATTTCGATTATCGAATATTTCAACTATCAGTTGAGGATCAGCTACAGATTTTGCTTCACACTTGGTGGAGCAGTTGAACACTTACCATGTAAAACATGGGTTAGTGTGGAATGAGCCAAAGTCTTGTGGATTTGCAACCAATGTATCATAAAAAATTGCATATGCTTTGCTTTGAAATGGGCAAGAAATGGACACTAATAAGAGCTACAAGGCAGCTTTGGGGCACTGCCCACTAGAAAGAACATCAAATTGATAACGAGGAAAGGAAAACTCAAATAAAAGGAGGTAGGCACGAACAGACTCAAATAAAAATCCCCGTTACCATCACTCGTTTGTCTAAAGTTTCCTGATAGGAAATAATCAATCAACTAAGGAGTTGCAAGAGAGAACAGAAAATACTATACCATACATGTAAGGATCAACATGGAACCAAATAACCTATTTATAAAGTTCTCACAACTAGGCAGTCGGTCAAACAATATATGTGAATGGAAAGAACAGAATCCCTACAAACTAGAGGATGATAGACATAATGATCATCCCCTATCAACAACAAGAATCAATGTGGAACCAAGAATAGCTATAAAAAAAAAAAATAAAAAAAAAAAACCAAAACGCAGCAACGAAACCTCTACTGACATGTTGAAATATAACTCCTCGAAAAAAGGTGACTATTACTTTCAGAATTGGAACTAAATCTATTGTTTCAGAGTCCGATAATAATAAAGCAGAATTTGCTCTTGCTACACTATCTAGGGCCTTAAACCTTGTACGAAGGTATGTTCCGGGAGTAACCCATTTCCTTCTCGTTGTAAATTTCACAACTTGCGCATTATGGTATAAGTGTAATTGCACCAGGACATTACATAGTTGCAGAAAACTGAAGACCAAGAGAATCTAGCCGTAGGAACTTACTCTTGTGCACTATACCCATGGATTGTTGATTGAGCAATCGATTTACAACGGATAATTGACCAGAGTCCCCATTCAACACAATGAGGTGAGAATGTAGTTGGGTTGTAGTATTTTGCTCTATTTAACCTTAGTCTTTCGGTAAAATTGGAACCCTATTTTTTTTCCCGTAAAAATCCCCAATATTTATGAATTGAAATTGGAACCCTAGTTCAATTGATACCAGCATTCGAGATCAAGAGAGATACCTTCGTCGGCGTATGGCGGCGGCAGTGGTGGTCGAGACCTTCTTGAGCGTTTGAAATTGATACCAATGAATGTGGTTCGAAGCTCGTCAGCATAGGTTGGTGGTGGTGGTTGGCGATCGTGGAGGCGTCTTCTTCGTTGGTTTATTTGGCGGTGGTTTGGGTTGGCTGTGGTGTCCCCCTTCTCCTCGTCTTCTTTTTCTTCCTCCTTTCTCTCTCTCTCTCGCAGTCGTAGGCCGACTGGTTTGGGGAAAAGCAGGAGCTTTTAATTTAATTTTATTTTTTAGGACGTTTTGGGGCATGCAGCGGATGGTATAGTGAGTGATGTATCGGTAAGTATTATTTATAGATTTGTAAGAGCGAAAGTGCTCAACTGCGCAGTTCGAACATACGATAACACCAATGGTGGGACGAATCAAACTAAATTTTGGTGCAGTATCTGTGGTGTCAAGTTGCAGAGTGAGTAATTTGGCCTCTCATCTCGGAGGGGAGAAGCGTTTATCCAAGACTCAACAACACATAATCAAATGCTTTGGGTGGAGGGTACTAGGACTATGGAAGCATTTTTAGTGTGAAATTCAAAGCTGCAATTTTGTGTGGTGTTTTGTGGTTGGAATTGGTTGGTAATGGAACTGATGGGTGAGCAAGTTAAAGATTAACATGGCTGTCTCCTATTTACTCCCTTAATACCGAGTAATTTTGATGATTTCAGTTGGTCTGGGTAGAGAGCTTGTGCGACAGCGATGGTCCCTTTTGAGCCTTGTAAATATAGTACTAGTCTGTCTATTGGACGGGATACCGAGTGATCAAACTATAATATGATTTGGTTAGTCTCGCCATAGGTCATTATAGGTTTTTTGTTTATGCTTGTGATTTCTACGGGTGGTTTAGTGTCTCTGTTTGAGTGCAATGATCTTCCTAAGGATAATTGATCATTCATTTCGCTTTCGACCAAATGGGATCAAGTATGGTAAATTTTATTCCGTCGGCGAATTCAGAGAAAAAGAGAGAACTTTTGATAGTAGTTTCTTTTGCATAGGGCCAACCCATAAGTGCTCACAAAAAGTAAAACAAGACAGAAAGATAAATAAAGGTAATAACGCACCAATGTTGGAATGGTATTGTTTCATCAAAAGGGTTCCCACCATTTGTAAAATTATCACTTTAGTGAAGTAGGCATTGCCAGGGATACTCCAGAACATCTAGGTAAATCCTTCCATTGTTGAGTTACAGTCTCGACCTGAGTGTAAAAATAAACCAAACTCTGGTTTGCAGATTGAATAAAACGAAGTTTAGATATACTGGTATCGGAGACAGTATTGTCTAAATGGACTTAAAGTCCATGTTTTTTCGGATTTGAAGACAAGTCATTCTATTCAAGTACATCAGCTAAAATAGTAACCATTTATTGGAAACTCACCTTAATTGCACAACATGTGCGCCTACTGACCCACACACGCATGCGACTACATTTGCATATCAGTAACAGAAAAATTGGTTCAGATTTTGTACATAGATCTTTCGTGGGGCCCACTACGGGTCCCACACAAATGATCCGAGCCGATCATTAAATGTAAAATATTTTTTCAAGGGCTCTTGCAAAAATTCAGCTCAATCCGATACTTATAGGTGTTCAATCTAATCATCTAATTTTTCATTTCGATTTCGGGATATGAAAAAGTAAGATGATTAGATCAAATATCTATAAGTATCGGATTGAGCTGAATTTTTGGCGAGGGCCCTTGGAAAATTGTTTTACATTTAGTGAACAGCTCGGATCATTTGTATGAGACCGGTAGTGGGCCTCACGAAAAATTTAACCACAAAAATGAACATTGTCTTCGGTAAAACCATTTTCTAGGAAAACGAAAGGGAAACAACTGACCAAAGATCGCACTCATAATGACTTTACTAAAAACTACATTCCATTTCTTGGACGCAAGCAAGTACCGAATTCATTATTAAGGTTTAAGTCATAGTATGATGCAACTGCGCTTGCGTAAACGGGTGCGGGACCCCAGCCAAACCAAATAAAAACAGCGGGACGGTTCCGGGAACATTTATAAAAATATCTAAAAAAAATTTTAAATCTCAATCTCATAATTTTGGATCAAAATTTTATAATCCGAACCGTACAATGTGTGCAGAATGTGATTTTAATGGTGCTCGCGAGAAGTTAGCAAAAAAATTTGATCGGAAAATGCTTGTTTTGAACAGTTTTTAATTGAACCGTTCATAAAATTTGAACTAAAAACTGCTCAAATCAAGCTCTTTCCGGTCATTTTTTTCTAATATTTAGCGGATACCTTTAAAATCACATTATGATTATATTGACCGTCTCGGATCATCAAAATTTGATTGAACACTATGAGATATTTTTATAAATATTCTCGAAACCGTCCTAAACTAATAAAATTTGCGCAATCGAAGATTGAGAAGACCAGCGAATACATATTTGAAGGATCAAGTGCCTGCCAAGAAGCCCGACGTGCGTTTTGGCGAGCCCGTTCCAGAAACCTTCGTAAAAAATAAGCAGCTTATTTCACATTTTCAAACTCAAAAATAATGTAAATAAAAAATAATTTTTAAAATTTTTTTGCTCCGTATTAAAGATCTCAATAAAATCTATTAAATAAGATTCATAGTGCTAGAAAAATTATTTACATAAATACATAATTTTTAAGCTTAAAATTACCTTCCTAAAAACTAAATACTTATTTTCGGTTGGGGAAAAATAGAGAGCATGCCAAGAACTCTTTCAAAAAAGAAAAAGAAAAGAGAGACTACACCAAGGACAATGATAGAAAGTGCTCTAAAAAACCCAGGAAAATCCGAGAAAAAAAAAGAAGGGCCAGGAAGAAAGAGATCGAATTCCCAGATGGGTTTTGTGGGTTTTCTCAAGGTTGCATTCAAATGCTTCGACTTGCTTGCCTGGTACTTCCAATTCACTTGTTTTCTACCTTCAAAGAATACCCTGTTTAGAAAGCGAAGAGGAAAACACTTTACTAGTTTCCCTTTACTCTCGTTCGGCTTTCTACTTGAATATGTCCGAATTTCGTGTTGGATACTTGCAGCCCGTTTGGATGATCCTTGTGAATTAGGCATCATTTTATCTACTTGTTTTGTTTCAAGCTACTTTTTCATTTCTTTTCTTTTCTTTTCTTTCTTTTTTTTTTTTTTTTTTTGAAGTTTCAAGCTCTGACGTATTATTGTATTTTACTTGCAGGCCTCTCTTTGGTCTGGGCTGTCCTCTGTATGTATATTTATTCAGTAATATATGGTTTATAAGTGTATAATGTTCAGTGTACAAAATTCAGTCCGGTAAACTTACTATATTGTGCTGATTTAGAATTTTTGTTTTTGGACAGGTATGCCTCGATTCGGGCAATCGAGAATAATTCCAACTCGAAGATGCGAAATTTGGTGGCATATTGGATTCTTTTCTCTCTGGTTTCTGTCTTTGAGCTTGCTTTTGTGAAACTTACTGACTGGTAACTAAGTCTACTGTACACCGCCGGGATTTTGCTTCGTTTCATTTTCTGTGAGCTCACGAAGGGATAAAAATCTAGGCTTCAGGTCGAACAATGAAAATGAGGTCCATGTTATTGAGTCGATGGACAGCTTGGGTCACCGAAGATAAAGAATTTTCTTAAAGAGGTTCTAGGTCCGGGTTAATTAGGCCTAATGGTTGAGCTACTTCTTGCTAGGAATGCACTATAAGTTTGGTGTTCTTTGTCAAAATGGAATGCGTTACTCCTAGAACTACGATATATCACCAAATTTTAGCAGCAGATACAATTTCATACAAATGATCAAAAACTTTGGGTTGGACTCACCATTCGAACTCTTTTTGCATGGGGAGGGTGTTGAAAGAGCTTACATACACACAACGTTACTCTCTCACTAAACCGATGATGCACATGAGGTTTGTAACCTGCCACCGTGGTCCACAACTGACCGTCAGGGAGACCAACTCTGTTGACAATGATTATATGACAACCCTTTTCTTTTGAGTTTTGAGTACTCTATGGCAATTGTCCGATCTGATTCTCGTATAGGTAGCATCTGGTCTATACTTAATCTGGTGTTTAGCTCTAATACAAAGCTCTGACTCCCCAAAATTCGAAGTGACTAACGGTGCGGTTTTTAGCTCTAATACAAAGGTCTGATTCTGTAAAATTCGAAGTGACGACAGTTTCAAGTGGAAAGGCAAATGTTGGTCTTGTAGATAGAAAAGCAATTACGTACCTGAACATGTATTACATGCATGTGTTCCATATGGATCTTCTTGATTTGTTCCCTATATAATATAACTACTTCCAAATGTAAACAATCGCAAGCATCCTATGACATGAAACAGTGAGAATGTTGGGTGGCATTCATTGTTTCCGCATTATTTGCGAACACACTAGTGCATAGCATTTTCACCTGTCCTACTGAAACTCAGCCTCCTCTTTTGGGTGGATTTAGCACCAAGAAGATGAGGAATTGATACTACAGCAGGTGGACAACCACAGCTACTTGTCGTAATGCTTTTTACGAATTGTTCAATCTGATACAGGGTTTTCATTAAGAGCATAGATTGTGCTTCACTCATTTCCTTATTTGTGCATACCAGGCTTCCATTCTGGCCTTACCTGAAGGTAACGGCCATGTGCTTGTTGGTTCTACCTGATTTTAATGGTGCATCTTATGTTTATGAGTGCCTGCTTCGCCCGTGCTTATCTGTGGATCTGCGAACTGCTATGAAATACTTAATTAAACCGAAGGAGGACAAATCTCTAAATGCCGAAAACTTTCTAGCTGTGGCAGAGAGGTATGTTCAAGAGAATGGATCTGAAGCTTTGGAAAAACTCCTTCATCGGAAGGTAAGTCAGTGAGTCCTGCCAGCGATAGATAAGAAGTTGTCTAATGTGAATATACTTGACCAGTTATATGTAAATGATAACTTTTCATAGAAACGGCATTGAGTCACAGGAGTTCATATTCAATGTGAGACGCAGGGTCATTATGTGCATATGTTGATATGTTTGCATCTTCTACATGTCAATCTATGCATAAATGCACTCTTTGGTTGTATTCCCATTAAGAATTTGGGAAGGGAATTGTGGAGGGAAAATGAATTAGGAAAGAGGAAGTGAAAATCTAAAAGTTTCCAAATCATTTTCTTCCTTTAAAAAATCATCGCAAATCCATTGAACTTGTAATTGGAATCATTAGAAGGAGAAGGAGTCGGTTTATTGGTTTTTTATGATAATAAATGTGACTGTCTTATGAGATTTGATACATGTGGAATATGCGCGACACAGTATATGCTCTCTCTATGTATGTCTAATGTTGATGTACCTCTCTATGACTACCAATATAAATGCAATTTCCCTTTGCTTCAGTCCAAGCATACAAAGCCTGACATTGGCGTGGAAGAGATGAAGTCAATGACTAATACAGAGGAAAGGGATACAGCTGCAGCAACACAGGTAACTACCTTTTGGATTTGTATCCGTTTCTGCTGTTATTTCAATGGGTGTCTACTGTTGGTTTTGCTTACGATCTCCTCCAGGAAAAGTTCAGTGCTTTCTAAAGTTCGAAAATGAAAAAACTTGTTGGCGGTTTTGCCATTTAAATTCCTGTCCTGTAATATTTCATGTGGAAATGAGTTTTGTCCTTGTGGAATAGAA
Organism: Rhododendron molle; assembly: GCA_025413875.1. Taxonomy (NCBI): domain Eukaryota; kingdom Viridiplantae; phylum Streptophyta; class Magnoliopsida; order Ericales; family Ericaceae; genus Rhododendron; species Rhododendron molle. The sequence goes on from CM046398.1 coordinate 46,993,041, forward strand.
TAAACCGATGAGCTGGCACTGAGAAGGTTTTTTCTTTCTAACGTCTTACCCCTGTTTAAAAAATTGGTTTTTTCATGATTTGAGTGTTGTTAAAGAAGTTGTACAAATAGCTTTAGTTATTTGGCATGTGTCTCCATTAATTTTTGTGGGTAAAACATGCTAAGCATGTTTTTCTTAGTTCAAATACGAAGAACCTGATGTTGTCAAGGTGGATGCTAGAGCAGTGGCACTACCAGAGAAAAGTCCAGTAGCTGCAACAAAATTGGTTAGGTTTCCTATCGTGTTACCTATTGAATATAATGCTTTCATTATACCAACCATTTCTTTTTCCAGTCCAAAGTGAAAGAGCCTCATGTTGCTAAGGAGAATGCCAATGCGGGGGAATTGAAGGATGAAAGTCCAGCTGCAGTTGCAACAGAACAAGTAGCATCTCCATCGAATTTTCGTTACTTCTGTATCTTTGGTGCTCTTTTCTTTCGTTCAACTTCCATTCCTGTATTTAAATTCTCTTTCCCATCTCAACGGCTGCTTTCTACTGGTTTTTATTATATGAACTTCCACAATCTTTCTAGCCTGTGTTTGGATCATGGTTGTTTTATGGAAATAAATTTTGCATCTTCACTTCAATATCTTATTTTTCTTCACTTTTTGTTTGGGTCCCCATAGGCCATAATTGGATCAAGGATTTCTGGAAAGATTTGTTATGGATAAAATAACATGGGAAAAATAGACCAAATAATTTTTTTTTTTTTGACAAGAGACCGAATAATTGAGAAAACAAAAAATCCTCGAATTTTCATTACTTCTGTATCTTCAGTGCTCTTTTCTTTCGTTCAACTTTCATTCTTGTATTTAAATTCTCTTTCTCATCTCCACCGATGCTTTCGGCCATGAGATTTGCTATGTTGTTTCAATAGGAAGCAAGATTAGCAACCGCAAAATTAAATCTCAACTCACCTCTTTGGCAGGTTAAGTGTGTAGAGCCAAATCTTGCTCACAATGAGAAGAAAACGGTTGCCGCTGGGGAAATAAAAAAAAAGACAGTGGCAACAGCTGGTGGAGAGAGCAAGGCCGTGGAGATAACCGATCCAGAGAAAGTTAAGAGAGTGTGGACTTGTGCTTTATGTCAGGTGACCACCATTGGTGAGAGGATGTTGGAATATCATCTTCAAGGGAGAAGACACAAGGCTCAAGAGCTGAAAGCAAGTAAGCAAGTGAACGAATGCGAGGGTTCCTCGTCTTTGTTTCTGTCCAAGCATTCAAAGCCTGACATTGGCGTGGAAGAGATCAAGGAAATGAATACTACAGAGGAGAAGGAAACAGCTGCAGCAATCCAGGTAACTACTGTTGGTCTTCTTAGTTGGCGGGGAAAGACACTGTCCTCAAGCAAAAGTTAAGTGCTTTCTAAAAATTGAGAATGAAAACTGTTGGTAGCTTTGCCATTTAAAGTCTAGTTCTGTTATATTTCATGTGGCAATGATTTTTGTCAGTGTTAAATAGAATAAACCAAGGAGCCAGCACTGAGTAGGCTTTTTCTTTCTGATGCGATACCCCTGTTCAAAATTTGTTGTATCATGATTGAGTTTTTTGTTAAAGGTGTACGAACAGCTATAGTTATATTGGCATGTGTTTTCATTAATTTAATTTGTGGGTATAACGTGTGATCCATCTTTTTAATAGTCCAAATGCGAAGAATCTAATGTTGGCGAGGTGGATGCTAGAGTAGTGGGACTACCAGAGGAAAGTCCAGTACCTGCAACAAAATTGGTAAGGTTGTTTCCTATTTTCCTATTGAATTTACTGCTTTCATTTAAAGAGGAAACCCGATAAACCAACCATTTCTTTTTCCAGTCCAAAGTGAAAGAGCCTCGTGTTCCTAAGGAGAATGCCAATATGGGGGAATGGAAGGATGAAAATCCAGCAGTTGCAACAGGAGAGGTGGCAGCATCTCCGCCGAATTTTTGTCACTTAGGTTTCTTCGGTGCTTCTTTCTTTCGTTCCACTTGCGTTCTTTGTATTAAATTTCTCTTTACAATCTCCGCAGCCTCTTTCTGCTGGTTTTTATTATATGAACTTCAGCAATCTCCATGGTATATGGAAATAAATCTTGCTTCTTCACTTCATTATCTTGTTTTATTTTCACTTGTTTTTGTCCCCATCACCATATTTGGATCAAGGTTTTGTAGAGAGATTTGTTATGGGAAAGAAAAATGCGAGAAAAATAGACTTATAGTTGATAACAGAATCCTTTACTTGTTTTTTCCCCTACTAGCAGTTCCTTCGCAGATTCTTCATCCAAACACAGCCTTCATTCATGGGCATATTGATGATCCTAAACACAGCCATGAGATTTGTTATGTTGTTTCGAAAGGAAGCAAGATCAGCAACCATACAATCAGACCACAACACCACTCACTTCTTTTGCAGGTCAAATGTGTAGAGCCAAATCTTGCTCAAAATGAGAAGAACACAGTTGCCGCTGAGGAAATCGAAGAGAAGACATTGACAGCAGCTGGTGGAGAGAACAAAGCCGTGAAGATAACTGATTCAGAAAAAGTTCAGAGAGAGTGGACTTGTGCTTTATGTCAGGTGACAGCCACAAGTGAGAAGATGTTGGACTCTCATCTTCAAGGGAGAAAACACAAGGCTCAAGAGCTGAAAACAAGTAAGCAAGTGAACAAAAACACCGATGGTGAGATAAATCATTTGCAGGGGAGGAGGTATCTTGTGGGGCCGGAGGTGCCCGGCCCCACCCCTAAAAGGTTCATATTGTTTCTTAAAGGAAAATTGATGTAGGAGCAAAATGAAGGTGCTAGAATTGAGGGGGCGATTCTCAATAATTTTTGGTTTAAGTATCTATTTAATTTTCAGTCATAGTTTTCAGAGTCATTTTGTTAATCAAAGAGTCATTGAGCCGATCAAAGAGTCATTTAGTTTTTCTATATGCACAAGGAGTCTAAAGGTTGATTCTAGTTTCTAGGTTATTTATTTTATCTTGGGAATATTATGAGTCGAGTCAAGTCTTGTTTAGTATAAATATGTTTGCAAGTCTTATGCAAGGGGAGTTGATTGAATGATATTGAGTTTTTAAGAGAGAGAATCTCTTTTATCTTCCAGATTCTTTGGTATTTCTTTGGTATTCTACTGAATCAACAAAGTATTTGATGTCTTTATTCCTGGGTATTCTGAGAATCAACAGGTTTAGAGAAGGATTTAATTTCGGGGTATTCATGCGTGAATCAACGGATTTTAACTCAAGTGCTAATTTTGTGTTTCCATACGCTTGAGCTACATCAAAAATACTAAAAACAGCCCACTGGACTCTTGTTAACATTTAAGAAAATGTATTGAAATATGTGAAAAGTGTATTAAAGAGTGTGAAAGTGCATTGAAAAGTGTAAAAAGTGCGTTGGAGTATATATATTTTTTCTTTCTTTTTTTCTGATTTATCGGCAGTCTAATGGGCTGTCCATAGAAGGACTCATTAGAATTAGTCCCATTGGACAGGATGCCGATTGATCAAAATTTTATTCTGATTTGGCAAGTCTCACCACAAGTTATTGAGTTTTCTGCTTACGATTTCTAAACGTCGGCGGATCAAAAAAAAATATCTATGTGTAGGTTGGTGTCTATTAAAGTACAAGGATAAATGAGTATATGTTACCATAGAAATTGAGATTGCCCGCAAAAAATACGTTGGAGCCAGTAAATGGAAAAAAGGGCAAAGAAACTGGAATTGGAACATTGGTGCCGGCCTAAGTCATGTCTAGTCAATGTTAGATTGTTAGTTGTTTAGACAAGGGATGCGAATTTGCATCCACAACAAATGAACTTTGTCTTCAGTAAAACCATTTTCTAGGAAAACAAAAAAGAACCAACAATGACCAGTTTTTTGAACTTTGAAGAAACTAAATTCCTGTCAAGAAGCAGAGCCAGGGATCGCACTCACAAAGACTTATCAAATTACACCAAGGACAATGATAGAAAGTGCTTTAATGCCTGCCCGGCCGGCCTTAATGTGAGTCTGAAGTTTTCTTGCTTTAATACCAGAGGTGGTAGTGACAAAAATATCTTTAGTCGTTTGGTTCGAAAAATAAGCTAAGAGAAAATAGGAAAATCAAGTGTTGAACATAGTGAAATTTTCTCTATATTTTTCTCACACTTTTCATTGATGCCACAAATGCAATCACTAAGATAGTACAATTACAAAGAAGAGAGAAGATAAAAAAAACAAATCCAAGAATAATATTGCACAAATCTGAGAAAACAACGGGGCCTTCCCTTTTATAAACATAGGGAGGCATCTAGAACATGGAGAGTGACATCATTTGCACCTTGCACATGCCCATGTCTTCCACTTTGAGACTTGAATATATTATAGAGTACAATCATATCTTACGAGTTAGACTATATTATGAGATTTCTTGACAATATTTTACATGATGGGAATCTCTGTTATGTAAGCAAATAAACTACTTTACTATTTTCTCTGAGTGAAAGCAAAACAACCATTATTCTTGCCACTTTTATTTTACGCCTTCACTTCACATTTATTGCACTCAACACTCCAAAACAACTGGCATGCAATCTTCAATCTGAATGGTATTGAGAATCATCAAAGTTATACAGGTGGAGCAATACACTTATTTTTTCCTCCCTTTCACAATAAAGTGAAGAAATTAGGGACAAAATGAATTGCATACAAAATAACAGAAAGTTTCAAATGAGCACCTCTTAATGTGGACCCCCTTTTTTCAATCGAATTTTGATGATCCGAGCCGCTCAATGTGTTTAGAACGTGATTTTAAGAGTACCCGCGAGAAATCGGCAAACAAAAATAAAGAGACCGGGTTGGGTTTAATTTGAGCAATTTTTTATTGAAAAAACTGTTCGGATGAAGTACTTCTCGGTCATTTTTTTGTTGATTCTCGCAAGTACCCTTAAAATCACGTTCTAATCGTATTGAGCGGCTCGGATCATCAAAATTCAATCGGAAAATGAGAGAAATGAGGAGGTCCGTATTTTAACTAAAATGAGGACGTTCTCATTTGAAACGGACTGTACAAAATAATACGCATGTACTTAAGGGAAACCCTGGGGGTGTCGGTGATATTTACCCAAAAGATAAAGGAGATGAAATAGAAATGTAATCCACACTTTTACCCCTCTCAGTTTTGAACTTGGGGATGGAAGGAGAAATGAAGGAAAAATTTTAACGAGGAAAATTAGAGAGAACGTCAAGAAGAAATTGGATAGAAAATTGAACTTGTTTCTTTTCTTTTTCTACAAACCAAACAATGGAATGAAATTTTATAAAATTTCCTTCTTCTCCATTTCTCTTTTATTTTCCATTTACAAGTATCTCTTGTCAAGCTTTATATCTCTATTTTGGAAACCAAATCTTCATATTTAGGCTGAATTTTGAAATTTATTTTCTATTTTTTTAAAATATTTTGAACTTTATGAAAGAATCTTGGAGGAACATATCGCTTTTTTTAGAAATTTGGTTTCAAATTTTTATTTTTATAAACCCAAAAATATATTTGCATACCAAAAACTAAAAAAGACTACAAATCCTCTCCAATACAAAAAGTTGAAGATATTAAGGAATATGGCTATAATGCCACGACCAATTCTTTTAGGGTCACAACTATTTAATGCAGTCTGACATATTTACCGGCCACAACTATTTAATGCAATCTGACATATTTACCCTCATATGTCACTGAACCGACCTTGATTGTTCTTTTGCTTCTCATTGCCTCTCTCTTCCATACTTTCACTTCTCTCTCAATCCACTACATGAATCAACAAACCTAGTCCCAATTTTTATTTTCCTATTTGCTTCTCTTGTAATCACTTTCCCACAAAACGGAGATCAAGATCCAAAGATTAGGTCTATAAGTTTTTCGATCATTTTCCATTCTCTCTCATCCTTAACCATAATCCCCTGTTCGAGTCACCCAAATCCATCGGCATCACCATTAAGATAGATTGCGAATTCGTCGATGCTGCCTAAATCCATCAGTGTATCCATTCGAAGGGTTCGCCAATTTGTGATTTTTAGGAGTTCGTCAAAGAGCGGCCTTTAAATTGTTTACTCGGACAGGTTGAGGATTGTTCTAACTATTGACAAAATGTTGGCGTCTTATTGATTTGGCTTGGGATTTGTGGGCTGTGATTGTATCCATTGCCAATGGTGGTGGGAAAAAATGACACGATGATGATACAGTAAATGGGGATGCAAAAGATAAGAGAAAGGAAATCTGGAAACAGATGAAAGAGAAAGCGAGCATTAATGTGGTTGGAGAGGATAGAAATGTCAAGTCGCCAAAATTGTCGTGGCATTATAGTAAGTTGTGGTGGATTTAGCATTACCCTAATGCAAAGCCTCCTTGATATAAAGATTTGCTACTGAGTACCTCCCAAGTTACAACTGTGTTTCTTTACACGCCTATTTGAACTTATGGGTAGTCCTATGGTACACATTCCTTATTAAGGGTTGTACTGTACACATCATAATTTTAAACCTTCAGATTTAAAAGAGAATGATCCGAACCACTCATTCATTAAATCAATTAATAAAATGAAAAAATAGCTGAGCAGGTAACTGGTTGTTCTCTCCTCCCTCACTCTCTCTCCCTCTCCCCTCCAAAAAGGACCACAAATTATATGACATAACCATAATTTTTATGATGATACCAAAAATTGGCATTTGCTTACCACAATGTGTCGTACCAAAAGAAATTAATCTAAATATTCTGTAGCAAGACTAAAATATATCGTACCACAATTAACAATAGATTTTAATGCATTCGGACACGTTAAATGTCATTTGGTTACATATTTGTCGATATCCCATGATTTCTAATTTTGGTGACGATGTTGAATATTGGAGGACTTCACATTTTAAGGGTTCTGATCGATCATTTTATAAATATACTTGGTAACAATATTTAGAATTTTTCCTCCTAAGGTATGCCCCTTGTAGGCTGTATATTCGGTTACCCTATTTTTAATTTCAAGTTGATTTATCCAAAAAAAATATTTAGAATTTTTCCCTAAAAAATGACATTTAGAATTTATACATTCAACATACTTTATATGAAATTAATTTCTCTATTGTAGCTCAATGTACGGTAGACTTGTGACCGCGACACAATAATAATGATCAAAATCATTGATTTTGTTATGCTTGTTGATAAAATAATTCACGCAATTTTTTTGTAACGCTCCGACTTTTCGGGAGCAAAATAAAATAATTTCTTAAGAAAATATTGCTAAATAAATATAATTTTTCAAAATAAAGGTTTAGCTATTACAATCTCAATAAATTTTCTGATTCAAAATACATTAACTTCAGAGCTGACTCTAGACTTGATACGAATCCCAAGCATACTCGATCTCCGTTCCTGATATTCTATCTGTGTCGAACTGCACCATCATTGAATCCTGCGCCCTCTGGCAAATTGATCGCCGAAGCAAACGATTTGTCAGGATACAAACGTATCTGTGAATGATAAATCACTCAGTAGAATAATCCAACCCAACTTCACATAAACCAGTTTATTACTATCCATTAACCTGATGTGTGATCTAAGATCTCACCGCGAGATCTTTCCTCCCCAACCGTTAGCCATGCTCGGTCCCATGAGATCACTTCCCTTTGTCGCAGATAACCTAAGTTATATACTGAGTGTACAACCCAATGACTACAACAAGGGGATAGCTTATCATGCCTGAATCACAACTAGGGTTCGCCTATCTTATACACCACATCACAAACCAATTCGCAATAATCACTGAACACGCGCCAGTCTATCCATTCATCACTTGACACACGCCAATTTATCATCACAAAATATCGCTGGACCTCCGCCAGATTTTATCATCAAATATCACTGGGTTACCTGCTAGGTTTTATCATCAAAAAGCGTTACTGGACCACCCGCCAAGTTTTATCAACATAAAGCGTCACTGGACCACCGCCAGGTTTTATCGACAGAAAACATCTTTGGACTAACCGCCAGGTTTTATCATCAGAAAATATCGTTGGACCACCTCTAGATTTTATCATCATAAAATATCACTGGACCACCTGCCAGGTTTTATCATCGCAAAATATCGCAGAACCTCCACTAGGTTTTATCATCGCAAAATATCGCTGGACCTCCGCCAGGTTTTAACATCACAAAACATCACTGGACTGCCTGCCAGGTTTTATCAAAACATCACTGGACTATCCGCCAGGTTTTATCATCAAAATACCGCTGGACCATCCGCCAGGTTTTATTATCATCACTGGGCTTACTTTGCCAATCTCAATTCATCATTGGACTCCCGCCAGTTTCAATTCATCACATCCAACTCATCGCATCTCAAAATCCCGCCTGCAGGCAATCTAAAAATATAAACTTTCCAATTATCCAATACCTAGTATCGTCTAGGTGATTTCTATTTCGCATACCACCCCATGTCTCTAGGGTCCAATTTAGCATTCAAATCAAATATCAACACAATATTATTCACAATAATAAATAAATAAATAAATAAAACTAATAACAAGCAGATCCAAACAAATAATAGGCAGATGCAATCACACAATTTTTTATGACTGGACCGTTGCCCTTAATTTTGTATGGCCATGATATCATAAATAAAGTAAGAACTTTTATATAATACTTAAAAAATAATTTTCTAGACTTTTATTAATTATTCTTAAGTACTTAAATTGATTAAATACTAATTAAATACATTAATTAGGTAAAAATATTAAAATAATTATCGCAACCTTAATAAGAGTTCTAAAGGTCTTATATAACAAGTTCGAGTGTTAAAAGTTGGGTTTGGAGGTATGTGGGATTATTTTAAATAAAGAGATTAAGAAATAGTCGAAAGAAGGATAAATAGATAATAAATAATTAAATAATTAAAAATATATTGAAGTTAACAACGTATCATATTTGAACTGTAAGGAGTCTAAAAAAAATTAATCGGGCATGAATAATATATTTTATTAAGTCAAAAGGTAATTATGATTGAAACTTTGTAAGAAAAATAAATAAATAACTAATTAAATAAAAAAATATGAATTAACAACATATCATCTTTGTGATGCAAGAAGTTTAGGAAAAATAGTTGAGTGTTAAAATCACTGTTCGGAAGGTCGCAAATATTTTTCGTTTGTAAAATTTGATTGAAAACAAATAAAAAATTAATAAATAGATAATAAAATTAAAAAAATATGAAATTAACATGTTATAATCTTTGAGGTGTTAGAAGTCTAAGAAAAATAGTTCAGGGGTCGAATACGGAGTTTAGGATGTCGAAAAGTCGTTCCGAACCAAAACAGTTCATGCCGCAAAGCTTGGCCAAGGAGGGTTCGCAGCTGCCAGGTCAAAGGACCTGGTTCTTGCGGCTAGGCAACCCGAAGGTTGCGGCCGCAAGGTACGGCCCAGCTTCGTTTTTTTTTTTTTTGGCTTTTTCGCTATAGTTTTGATGCATGGGTTTGCAAGGGTCATTGGGTTATGTATAAAAATACTAAATATACTTAGAGGAGTGATCGGAATGAATTATAATACCTCGGTTTGGATCGAATTGATTCGCGAATCGAAACTTGAATTTTTGGATAAGAAAACTTCGGGTTCTTCGATTGGGGGACCTTGGGATTAAATTGGACGACGTTTGGTGATGTTAGGAGTTGTAGGAAGGGATTAGAATGATCGAATCGGGTTCTAGTTGGGTCTTGGTACGAAACCTACTTTTCTCTCTCTCACTTTCTCTCTCTAAAACTCCATGGATCGGAGTTTTGTTTTCTGCGATTTTTCTCTTTCTTCTGGACTGGTGAGGCGTAGGAAGTATCATGGTGTGCCCTAGGGTCGAAGAGGTGGGGTATTTATAGGAAAATTTGGAAGAGTAGGATAAGATTGATGTAACGACCCGGATTTTCGACCCAATTTTTTTTTTATAAAAATATTAAAAGGTATCAATTAATTCTGAAAATAATACTTTCCTTATTTATTAATTAGTAGATAATTACAAAAAAAATAAGTATTCTATCTAATTACCTCTTAAAAATTATTTTGTCATAATATACATACATATAAATGCATGCATGCACGCCTATATTCTCCCTCACTCTCCTACTCAATCTCTACATCCTCCATGACCCAAAATTCGTGCGTAATTCGTTCATGTAAAAACCCGATACCGTTAGGACTCGTTTTAATTCGAAACTCATCCAATTCTCCTATATATATACACTACTCCGACCCTAGGGCACGCACATCACCCCACCACGTTCTACGGAGCCGGAGAGAGAAGAAAAACCCGAGAGAACCGAGCTTTAATCCATAGAATTTTAGAGAGAGAAAAAGAGAGAGAGAAAAGTGGGTTTCGAGGTTACGTTCGTCCGAGATCTAAATTGATCGTTTGAAGTATTTTTCTCAGTCCCAAGGATCACCGTAGATCAACTAATTCGACCCCGAAGATCCCCGATCGAAGGAATTGAAGTCGTCTTCCCCAAATTCAAGTTTTCGATCGAAAACGAATTTAATCCAAACCAAGGTATTATAATTCAATCCGAGCCCTCCTCTAAGTATAAATATGTTTATTAGATATAACCCAACGTCCCCCGTGCCCCCATGCATGAAAAACCGAGAGAAAAACGAAAAAAAAAAAAACAAAGCAGTTAGCAACCTCGCGGCCGCAAGGTGCGGGTTCCCTCACCGCGAGAACCAGTCGCCCCGAGTTCGCGGCCGCGAACTCCGTTTTCCCCCAGCGCGCGTGTTTTTGTTTCCATTTTGAATTGATCGTGCGACCTTTTAAACATCGTATTTGATCCCAAAATTTTTATCCTAGGTTGCCCATACTCTAAAGTTCATACCTTGTTAGTTTCGTATTTTTTTTATTTAATCTTATATTTATTTAATTTTTAGTTGTAATTGTGTAATCGTTTGTGAACTAAAATCAATGCGACCTTGTAAACTAATCTATAAATCCCCAAACTATTTTTCCTAGATTCCCAACTTGTTAAAGGTTATAACTTGCTGAGTTCGTGGTTAATTAACATTATTAGCTATTTATTTAATATTTAACTAAAGTTATAAACAAAAATTAATAACGACCTTATAAAAAATATTTTTAACATCAAAAATATTTTTCCTAAACTCCTGACAGTTCAAAGGTGAGATGTTATTAAAATAAAATTTTATTTATTTGGTTTACTATTTATTATTATTTATGCATTGTTTCTTAATAAAAACACTTTAAAATATTACAAAAGACAGTAATAATTATGAATAATTCTATTTAGACTTTTTACAGTCCTATAATGATATTCTGTAGATAAAAATATATTTTCAATTATTTAATTATTTATTGTCTATTTATTCTTGTTTTGTCTATTAAATTAATCTTTTTATTTAAAATAATTCCATGAACATTCGAACCCAACTTTTAGCACTCGAACTTATTATAGAGGACCTTTAGGACTCTTATTAGGGTACGATAATTATTCTAATATTTCTACCTAATTAATGTATTTAATTGGTATTTAATTCGTCTAATTAATTGGTAATAATTAATAAAAGCCTAGAAATTTTTTTTTAAAACCTTATTAAATAATTCACACATTATTTAATAATTTTGTGGCCATACAAGATTAAGGGCAACGGCCCAGTCATAAAAAGTTATGTGATTGCATTGCCTAATAATTATTTCGATCCGTCTATTATTCGTTTTCATTATTATTGAGATTGATATTGTGTTGATGCTTAATCTGAATGTTAGATTGGACCCTAGAGACATGGGATGGTATACGAAATAGAAATCACTTAGACGATGCTAAGTAATGGATAAGTTGTGAAGTTTCTTTCTTTTAGAGGATTGTTTGCAGGCGTGATTATGAGATATGATGAGATTTGTGGTGAGAAAGTATACAGACGTTGTTATTGTTAAGTGAAAAAAAAAGAAACAAATGAAAGTCGTGGGCTAAGCAGGACCTCGAGGGTGGCCTAACAGGACCTCGTGTGATCGGGGGTAGCCTGAGTAGGACCTTGAGGCACCTGAAAGACCCAGTGTCGCTAGGGTGGCCAAGCAAGACCTCGGGGGTGTGACAGGACCTCGTGTGATCGGGGTAGCCTGAGAAGACCTTGAGGGCAGCCTGATGGACCTAGAATTGTGAGAATGGCCAAGCAGAACCTTAGGGGCAGCCTGACAGGACCTCAAGCGGGGTAGCCTGAGCAGGACTCGGGGCGGCTGATGGACCTAGGATTGTGATTTGAAACTGGCGGGTAGTCCAGTAATATGATTTGAAACTGGCGGGTAGTCCAGTGATGTCTGTGATGATTTAAAACCGGCAGAGTAAGCCCGGAGATGATTTAAGACTGGCAGAGTAAGCCCAGTGATGATATAAAACTTGACAAAGTAAGCCCAATGATGTTTTGATAAAACCTGGCAAAGTAAGCCCAGTGATGTTTTGATAAAAACCTGGCGGTGGCCCAGCGATATTTTGTGATGTTAAAACCTGGCGGTGGCCCAGCGATATTTTGTGATGTTAAAACCTGGCGAGAGGTCCAGCGATGTTTTGTGACGATAAAACCTGGCGGATGGTCCAGTGATGTTTTATGGAATAAATTGATGTCCTGGCGAGAGTCCAGTGGAATAAATTGATGTCCTGGCGAGAGTCCAGTGGAATAAATTGATGTCCTGGCGTGTGTCCAGTGGTGAATTGATAGACTGGCGTGTGTCCAGTGATGATTGTGATGTGGTATATAAGATAGGCGAACCCTAGTTGTGATTCAGGCATGATAAGCTAGCCCCTTATTGTAGTATTGTAATTTAGGTTATTTACGACAGCAAAGGGAAGTGATCTCATGGGACCGAGCATGGCTAGCGGTTGGGGAGGAAAGATCTCGTAGGGAGATTTTGGATCACACGTTAGGCTAATGGATAGTAATGAACTGGTTGACGTGAAAAATCTCTGTTTTACTTATTCGCATCATAATTATCTTGTTTGCTTGCTAGCTGTAATGTAAGAGGGGTGGTTGGGTTGGATTATTCTATTGGGTGATTTATCACTCACGGATACGTCTGTATCCTGGCAAATCGATTGCTTCGGCGATCAATTTGCTAGAGGGCGCAGGATTCAATGGAGGAGATTCAACGATGATGCGATTCGACACGAATATCAGAACGAGGATCGAGGATGCTTAGGATTCATATCAAGATTAGAGTCACTCTGAAGTTATATTTTTTGATTTCGTAAATCTATCTTGAGATTGTATTAGCAAAATCTTTATTTTGGAAAATTATATGTATTTAGCAATGTTTTCTTTTGAAATTATTTTATTTTGCACCCGAAAAGTCGGGGCGTTACAAATGGTATCAGAGCATAGGTTCAACACTCGGCCTTGGGTAGATTGGGTAGATCACGTTCTGAGAGCGTAAATCCGAATAGCTAAACGTTTACGGTATCTATTGCTCCCCTAAAACTACGATATATCTTACCTAAGTATATCATATAAATATTTATTTACCTGATGCGATCCAGACTCCGAGAAGCTAGGAAATCAAACGTTGACTCCGATCGGAAGGAAGCGATAGAGGAGCCGTTCCCTTTTATCATTTGTTGGTTGATCAAACAAGACGAAGAATCCTAGTACGAAGAAGACAAATAGACAAATCTCGACAATGGAGGATAAGACACTGTTGAATGAGGCTACTCAGTAAATAGAGCACCGTCGAAGAAGAATTTTCTTTCTCTAGGTAGACAATGATCGAATAAAGTAGGACCGGTGTAAGAACGTTATCGCACGCACTTTCTTTTGAGAACCTGATATTTAGAAACCCTTAAAACCCTAAACCTAACCTTGTGGAGCAGTCATTATGAGATTGAAACTAAGGGTCAATAACGTTACTTTCCACGGTCATCTGGGTCAACCCCCGCCAGCAAGAAGAATACGTGTAGCCCTAATGCCAACTAACAACGTTGCCGACGTCGACAACAATGCTTACGTGAATTCCGGGATTTATGCCAATTCGAGCCCCAATACAATACGAGTATCAACAAGGATGCGCGACTCATATGAACGATTACCGCCAGGACTACGCCTAAACTCTCGCCTTAAGCTCCGAACGCCCTCGTCCCTGAAAGATGGATAGATTATAGTAGAAGGAGTCTTAGGCCTATGTTTGGCTTGTGATTTTTAGGAATTGACTTCGACAAGGTTCGACTATTAGCCAACCATGCTATTACCAAAAGTGATAAGAAGTGAAAGGTCATTTTCCATAAGAGAGGCCTTACTCATTTAAGGGGGGTAGACAGGACACCCAACACGCACACAGCAAGATGGCGTGATAAGCCCTCTAAATGATTGGCGAGCTTCAAGTCGAAAGAAATGGATCATATGGAGTTAGGACCTCCTCAGATTATCTGTGAATACAAAGACGTGTTCCCTAAGGAATTGCCAAGATTACCGTCACCAAGAGAAATAGATTGCAATATCAAGTTACAGCCCGGTACGGTACCAATTTCCATGACCTCGTATCGAATGGCTCCGACAGAACTATAAGAGTTGAAAACGTAACTACAGGAACTTTTGGAAAAGGGTTTTATCCAACCCAATACCTCACCTAGAGAGCCCTTACCCTATTCGTCAAAGAGAAAGATGGATTTGGAGCTGTATTTGTGGAAAGGTCGTCGCATACGGATCCTAATAATTGAGGCCGCATGAAAGAAACTGTCCAACTCTTGATTTGGAACAGGCAGCAGTAGTGTCCGTCCTAAAATCTTGGCGACATTATCTATACGGAGAGCAGTTTGAGGGAAGGCAAACGAGGTCGCTAATGCGCCGAGTCACAAGAATCGAGGACTAAATCAGGAGGAGCAAGCCTATTAGAATCAATGGGACTAACAGAACATGGTCAAGATCATTCGTTAACAACTTCTGGCTTCGCAGAATCAACAAAAGAGCTATGCCAACAAAAGAACCTGACCGCTGACCTTTCAGACTGAGGAAACGTCGAACACTTTCAAAGAACTACCAATGGAAAATCTAGGACTATAAAGAGAAGTGCTTCTGAGGAAAACCATTCAACTCGTCCGAGTTCTTTGGCGACATCGGGAAATTAGCTTAAGAACAAACCGATACTATGCGCGCCGACTACCCAAATCTAGTACGCCCTAATTTCGAGGACGAAATTGTTTTAAGGGAGATAGGTTGTAACGACCCGGATTTTCGACCCAATTTTTTTTTTATAAAAATATTAAAAGGTATCAATTAATTCTGAAAATAATACTTTCCTTATTTATTAATTAGTAGATAATTACAAAAAAAATAAGTATTCTATCTAATTACCTCTTAAAAATTATTTTGTCATTATATACATACATATAAATGCATGCATGCACGCCTATATTCTCCCTCACTCTCCTACTCAATCTCTACATCCTCCATGACCCAAAATTCGTGCGTAATTCGTCCATGTAAAAACCCGATACCGTTAGGACTCGTTTTAATTCGAAACTCATCCAATTCTCCTATATATATACACTACTCCGACCCTAGGGCACGCACATCACCCCACCACGTTCCACGGAGCCAGAGAGAGAAGAAAAACCCGAGAGAACCGAGTTTTAATCCATAGAATTTTAGAGAGAGAAAAAGAGAGAGAGAAAAGTGGGTTTCGAGGTTACGTCCATCCGAGATCCAAATTGATCGTTTGAAGTATTTTCCTCAGTCCCAAGGATCACCGTAGATCAACCATTTCGGCCCCGAAGATCCCCGATCGAAGGAATTGAAGTCGTCTTCCCCAAATTCAAGTTTTCGATCGAAAACGAATTTAATCCAAACCAAGGTATTATAATTCAATCCGAGCCCTCCTCTAAGTATAAATATGTTTATTAGACATAACCCAACGTCCCCCGTGCCCCCATGCATGAAAAACCGAGAGAAAAACGAAAAAAAAAAAACAAAGCAGTCAACAACCTCGCGGCCGCAAGGTGCGGGTTCCCTCACCGCGAGAACCAGTCGCCCGGAGTTCGCGGCCGCGCACGCCGTTTTCCCCCCGCGCGCGTGTTTTTGTTTCCATTTTGAATTGATCGTGCGACCTTTTAAACATCGTATTTGATCCCAAAATTTTTATCCTAGGTTGCCCATACTCTAAAGTTCATACCTTGTTAGTTTCATATTTTTTTATTTAATCTTATATTTATTTAATTTTTAGTTGTAATTGTGTAATCGTTTGTGAACTAAAATCAATGCGACCTTGTAAACTAATCTATA
The DNA here is from genome assembly GCA_025413875.1 of Rhododendron molle. Classification (NCBI taxonomy): domain Eukaryota; kingdom Viridiplantae; phylum Streptophyta; class Magnoliopsida; order Ericales; family Ericaceae; genus Rhododendron; species Rhododendron molle. The sequence goes on from CM046398.1 coordinate 47,009,327, forward strand.
AATCCCCAAACTATTTTTCCTAGATTCCCAACTTGTTAAAGGTTATAACTTGCTAAGTTCGTGGTTAATTAACATTATTAGCTATTTATTTAATATTTAACTAAAGTTATAAACAAAAATTAATAACGACCTTATAAAAAATATTTTTAACATCGAAAATATTTTTCCTAAACTCCTGACAGTTCAAAGGTGAGATGTTATTAAAATAAAATTTTATTTATTTGGTTTACTATTTATTATTATTTATGCATTGTTTCTTAATAAAAACACTTTAAAATATTACAAAAGACAGTAATAATTATGAATAATTCTATTTAGACTTTTTACAGTCTTATAATGATATTCTGTAAATAAAAATATATTTTCAATTATTTAATTATTTATTGTCTATTTATTCTTGTTTTGTCTATTAAATTAATCTTTTTATTCAAAATAATTCCATGAACATTCAAACCCAACTTTTAGCACTCAAACTTATTATAGAGGACCTTTAGGACTCTTATTAGGGTACGATAATTATTCTAATATTTCTACCTAATTAATGTATTTAATTGGTATTTAATTCGTCTAATTAATTGGTAATAATTAATAAAAGCCTAGAAAATTTTTTTTAAAACCTTATTAAATAATTCACACATTATTTAATAATTTTGTGGCCATACAAGATTAAGGGCAACGGTCCAGTCATAAAAAGTTATGTGATTGCATTGCCTAATAATTATTTCGATCCGTCTATTATTCGTTTTCATTATTATTGAGATTGATATTGTGTTGATGCTTAATCTGAATGTTAGATTGGACCCTAGAGACATGGGATGGTATACGAAATAGAAATCACTTAGACGATGCTAAGTAATGGATAAGTTGTGAAGTTTCTTTCTTTTAGAGGATTGTTTGCAGGCGTGATTATGAGATATGATGAGATTTGTGGTGAGAAAGTATACAGACGTTGTTATTGTTAAGTGAAAAAAAAAGAAACAAATGAAAGTCGTGGGCTAAGCAGGACCTCGAGGGTGGCCTAACAGGACCTCGTGTGATCGGGGGTAGCCTGAGTAGGACCTTGAGGGCAGCCTGAAAGACCCAGTGTCGCTAGGGTGGCCAAGCAGGACCTCGGGGGTGGCCTGACAGGACCTCGTGTGATCGGGGGTAGCCTGAGCAGGACCGAGGGCAGGCTGATGGACCTAGAATTGTGAGAATGGCCAGGCAGGACCTTAGGGGCAGCCGGACAGGACCTCATATTGGGGTAAATTGTGAAGTTTCTTTCTGTTTAGAGATTGCCTGCAGGCATGATTTGAGATCTGATGAGATTTGTGATATGATTTAAGACTGGCAGAGTAAGCCCAGTGATGTCAGTGATGATTTAGAACCGGCAGAGTAAGTCCGGAAATGATTTAAGACTGGCAGAGTAAGCCCAGTGATGATATAAAACTTGACAAAGTAAGCCCAATGATATTTTTGATAAAACCTGGCAAAGTAAGCCGGTGATGTTTTGATAAAACCTGGCGGTGGCCACGATATTTTGTGATGTTAAAACCTGGCGGTGGCCATCGATATTTTGTGATGTTAAAACCTGGCGAGAGGTCCAACGATGTTTGTGACTATAAAACCTGGCGGATGGTCCAGTTGATGTTTTATGGAATAAATTGATGTCCTGGCGAGAGTCGATGGAATAAATTGATGTCCTGGCGAGAGTCCGATGGAATAAATTGATGTCCTGGCGTGTGTCCATTGGAATAAATTGACCTGGCGTGTGTCAAGTGATGATTGTGATGTGGTATATAAGATAAGTGAACCCTAGTTGTGATTCGGCATGATAAGCTAGCCCCTTGTTGTAGTATTGTAACTTAGGTTATCTACGACAAAGTGGAAGTGATCTCATGGGACCGAGCATGGCTAGCGGTTGGGGAGGAAAGATCTCGTAGGGAGATTTTGGATCACACGTTAGGCTAATGGATAGTAATGAACTAGTTGACGTGAAAAATCTCTGTTTTACTTATTCGCATCATGATTATCTTGTTTGCTTGCTAGCTGTAATGTAAGAGGGGTGGTTGGGTTGGATTATTCTATTGGGTGATTTATCACTCACGGATACGTCTGTATCCTGGCAAATCGATTGCTTCGGCGATCAATTTGCTAGAGGGCGCAGGATTCAATGGAGGAGATTCAACGATGATGCAGTTCGACACGGAACGAATATCAGTAACGAGGATCGAGGATGCTTAGGATTCGTATCAAGATTAGAGTCAGCTCTGAAGTTGGTGTATTTTGATTTCGTAAATCTATCTTGAGATTGTATTAGCAAAATCTTTATTTTGGAAAATTATATGTATTTAGCAATGTTTTCTTTTGAAATTATTTTATTTTGCACCCGAAAAGTCGGGGCGTTACAATTGAGTTCTAATGCAATTGGGTTTTATGGGATGAATTGGGCTTGGTTTTAGGTTTAGAGAGGAAGTTGAAATTGAATAGGAGAGGGAGAGATAGGAGAAGTGTTCATGCATGCAAGTATTGTAGGAGAAATAAAAGTATGCATGCATGTATTTAAATGCATGCATAATTGTATCTAAAAATAAAAATAATAATAATAATAATAATAATAATAATAATAATAATAATAATAATTGTATTAGGAAAATAATTTTAATAACATTATTTAAAAAAATTGGGTCAAAATTTCGGGTCGTTACATTTTTTGCTTGACCGGGTTTAGAAAGCCTTTTTATCGGCACCCGAATTCAATCATAAAATGATATTTTTGTTTGATTAAGAGCTTAACAATAAGTGATCAACTTCATTCGTGGTACATATGATTTATTCATATTATGCAAAAGAGAGAGTTCCGATCGGAAAAAAAAATGCCTTAGAGATGGGACTCGGGTAGTGCATTATTAGACTTTAATGTATCTGAATACCTTAAATATTTTTCGATTATGTAGTTGTCGATATCTGATGATCTCTGATTTTGGTGACAATACTAAATATCGTATACTTTATGATTTTATTATAACAAGTGTGATTATATTATTTAATTATGGTATGATATTTTGCCAATTATAACAATCGTTAACTGAATTTTTTTATATGACACGTTGTGGGTATAAAAACGTCAATTTATGGTGTTATCATAACAAATTTTGTTATATTACTAAATTTGTAGTATTTTAGACATATCTTATTACAAAAAATTTTATTCAAATTCCATTAGTAGACATATTGTGGTACGAAAACGTCAATTTATGGTATTGTCATAACAATTGTAATTTGTGATATCTATATATGTTTTCTTTTAATACGACATGTTATGGTAAGAAAATGATAATTTTAGGTATTGTCATAACAATTGTGGTTATTTTATAAAATTTGTGACATTTGACAAATATTTTTGGCTTGGGTATCACAATTATTGATTCTAGTTCGATATATTTTGATTTTGTTACGGAATATCAAACGAATCAAAGAATTTTTGGTACGACTCATTGGGGTAAGATAATGCCAATTTATGGTGTTGTTATAACATTTGTGAGTGGTATTATTTAATTTTTCATATTGTACGCATATATTTGGTTAGGGTACAAGTATTATGGATTCTGGTACAAATAATTATAGTTACATAATAACAATATTTTTTAATTATGGGTAACCTGCTGATGACATGTTCAACAGGTAAATTTTAAAGTACTAGTCGTAACTAGAATCATAAATATGTATTAGAGAATCAAAAATCGGCATAATAAAAATCACAAATTGTCATAATTTAGACATGCGGTATACCATGTATATCATAGGACTACCTCTTGAATTTATCTTTGGGAAAATTTCAAAATGGCACCTGAATTTTGCACCAAATGTCACAGAGACATCTGAACTTAAAGTTATTTCAATTAAACATCTGTATTAACGAAATCTCCAAATTTAGACAACTTAAATTTATTTCAATTAAACACCTGTACTAATAAAATTTTCAGATTTAGACCTTCGCCGTTATATTCCGTCCCAAAAATTGCTGACATGACATCTCTAACTTGTTTAAGTTATCCCATTGTACATGTTTCCAACAGAGGACGATACACCCAAGTGAAACCCATCATTAGAAGTCTGCCGAGCAGAAAGAAGAACTGGGTTTGGGCAAAAAAACATGATTTGGAGGGAAAATGATCTTTAACCTAATTGATTTCCCTCCATTTCTCTCTCCAGAAGTGTGCCTATGGTTCCACCATCTCCCTCACTTCAACCCTAGACCTGAAGTCTGCCTATGGGTTTCGCTTGGGTGCATCGTCCCTTGTTGAAAATATGTGTAATAGGGCAAATTAAACGGGTTGGAGATGCCATGTTAACAATTTTTGGGACATAGAATAACGACGGGGGTCTAAATTTTGGGATTTTGTTGGTACAGGTGTTTAATTGAAATAAACTTAAATTTAGGTGTCTAAATTTGGAGATTTTGTTAGTACAGATGTTTAATTGAAATAAACTTAAGTTCAGGTGTCTCTGTGACATTTGGTGCAGAGTTAAGGTGTCATTTGAAATTTTCCCTTTATCTCTCTTCTTTCAGGGAAAAGCACTTTTACGCGTCAAAATCGTACTTTTTTGGGGTAATTAACGATAAAACCCAGGACCACAAGGTGGTAGCCTAGTTGGCCAAAGTGGGCATGGACCTCGGTTCGAATCCCACTCATGCCACTACTGGGTCTTTGTGTGGATTTGCATGGAGGGCCTTTGGCCAACTAGTTATTTTAGTGGTGCTCTGATGATGGTCTGTCTTTCCGAATAGTAGCTATGACTCGAATCGGACATTCCACAGCGGATGGGGAGCCCCTATGGTCACGCTCAAGGGCAGTCGTTACGCTGATCGTCCCCTCCCACCCTTTCGGTTTATCAAAAAAAAAAAAAAAACTGATGGAAAACCGAGAAAAAAAAAAAACCCAGAAAGAGATCGAATTACCAGATGGGTTTAGCGGGTTTTCTCAAGTTTGCATTCAAATGCTTCGACTTACTTGCTAGGTACTCCGATTCACTTTTGCAAATAATTATTTTTGACAAATAATTCTTTCTTTCTTCGCAGGAAGGAAAACCATGCTCCCACTTTCTATATCCATATAAATTATAAAGCTTCTCTCTTTTACTTTCCCTCCACCAACTGTATTTCTTTACACGCCTATTCAAATTCCTCTTTCTTTCTCCCGGAAAGCACTTTTACGCGTCAAAAAATCGTGGTTGATTCACATTCCCTCCCACATTAAAACCCAGGAAAATCCGAGGGAAAAAAAGGGCCAGAGAGAAAGAGATCGAATTCTTAGATGGGTTTGGTGGGTTTTCTCAAGTTTGCATTCAAATGCTTCGACTTGCTTGCTTGGTACTCCAATTCACTTGTTTTCTACTAGCTTCAAACAAAACCCCGTTTAGAAAGCATAAAGGAAAACGCTTTAAAATAGTTTCCCTATACTCTTTGTTTGGTTTTCTACTCGAAATTTCGTGTTGGATAATTGATGATCCTTGTCAATCAAGCATCTTTACCTACTTATTCTGTTCTGTTTAGTTTCAAGCTCTTATTATTTATATTTGGTGTAATTTATGTCCATTTTGAATATTCTCTGACGTATTATTCTATTTTACTTGCAGGCCTCTCTTTGGTCTGGGCTGTCCTCTGTAATCTCTCTCTCTCTCTCTCTCTCTCTCTCTCTCTATAGATATATACTATGTTCGTATGTATTGCATTAATTTATTCAGTGATATACAAAAGAGTAAATTGTTCTGACTTACAGTTTACGAAATGGAGTCTGGTAAACTTGATATACTGTGCTAATGTAGAAATATTCTTTTGGACAGGTATGCCTCGATTTGGGCAATGGAGAATAATTCCTACTCGAAGATGCGAAATGTGGTGGCCTATTGGATTCTTTTCTCTCTGGTTTCTCTCTTTGAGCTTGCTTTTGTGAAACTTATTGACTGGTAACTAAGTCTGCTGTATATCTTATGGATTTTGCTTAATAATGTTATTCCGTTGTTTATGTGCTCATAAAGGCAGGGGCGGCTCAAGAATTTTCATCGAGGACAAAAATATAATGTGTAATGACGGGAAAGTTTTTCAAAAAATAAACTCTAACTTGGAAAGATATGTTATAATCATAAGGAATTTGTGCATATAAATTCAATTGTTTAATAAAAGGATACTCCATCATATAACCCTTAGTATTGTACAATATGCCACGGCAAGTCTTCAATGTTAAAAAGAGATGAATTATACTATTCAACTACCCCAATTGAATTGGACTTTTATTTATTTTAACTCCACACGAGTGATCCAATGCCGACAATACTAAAGGAAATTTACTTTATATGTATAAAAGAATATTTTCCCATGCATTTTTTTGTATTGAGGGGTTCAAGCCCCTAAACCCATGGTAAAGCCGCCCCTACAAAAAGGGACAAAGGCTGGGCTATGCCCAAGGATTATTGAGGATTCATGTCGAACATCAAAATGAGGTCCATTTAATTGTCTATGAAAATAATTCCTGACGGGTGCTAGGTGATTGGTTAAGTAGTCTAATGGTTGAGCAGCTTGCAAGGAATGCACCATATGTTTTGTGTCGTCTGTCAAAATGATATCACCAAGTTTCAGCTCCGATACAAAGCTGTGTGTCCCCAAAATTCCAAGTGACTTAAGGGGGAAATTTAGATGTTTGTATTCCAACAAAAAAGGAACAATTATAGGCCAAAACTTGTATTACAACATGCATGTTTGGCGAGATATGAATCTCCTTGACTTTTTCCCCATATTAATTACGAAATCACTGTGTATCCTACGACATAAAACGGCGAGGAATTCAGGTGAAATATATCATTTCTGCCTCAAATGCAGTATTTTCACCTGTCCTCCCTAAACTTAGCATCTCCTTGGTAGATTTAGCACCAAGAAGATGAGAAATTCAGAATACAATAGGTGGATAAACTCATGGGCGGAGGGAGTAAGGGACAAGGGGGGTCTAGTGACCCCAATCACTTTGATTTTCCACAAGAACATTTGATAATTTGCAACCAAATTTTGCTATTTTGACCCCACAAATAATTTCTAAATTGCCCCAACTATTTTAAATACATAGAAATTTCAAGCATTCTGTTTTTTTTGAGAGTTGATAGGGTTAGAAATGAGACTATCTTCAAATATAACAAATCTTTTAGGGCCAATTATGAGGCAAGAAAGAATTATTAGGGCATATTGATCTTATAATTAACCTCTTACTTTAGTTATTTTTGGACTTTTGCTTAGAAAAAATATATTCATATGAATCTAATTTTTGACCCCACTGACCAAAATTTCTAACTCTGCCCCTGGTCATAAACTACAGCTGCATGTCATAATGCTTTTTAGGAATTGTTCGATTTGATACAAGGTTTTCACTTTTCATTAAGAGCATAGATTGTGCTTTATTCATTTCCTCATTTTTGCACACCAGGCTTCCAGTCTGGCCTTACATCAAGCTACTGGCCATGTGCTTGTTGGTGCTACCTGATTTTATTTGTGCTTCTTATGTTTATGAGTGCTTGCTTCGCCCGTGCTTATCTGTGGATCCTCGAGCTGCTATCAAATACTTCATTAAACCCAAGGAGGACAAGAATCTGGATGCTGAAAGTTTTCTAGCTGCTGTAGATAGGTATGTTCAAGAGAATGGATCTGAAGCATTGGAGAAATTCCTTGATTGGAAGGTAAGTGAGTGAGCCTGGCAGCAAATATAGATAAGAAGTTGTCTAATGAGAATACACTTGACCAGATATATAAATGGCATGACATTTTGTAGCAGTGGCATCAAGTCATGGAATTTCATATTCAAGTCATTACATGCAAATGTTAATATTTGATTATACGACTTTCTTAGGATTAATCAACGAAAGGCCTACAGTCAAAATTTAATTATGATCATCTAGAATAAAATGATCAGAAAAGTAAAATCTTTCCACCCGTTCAAACGGATTGAATTTTGGAACACTTAATTTTCCAACTTCTTTATACGGTTTAAACTACCACAAAAATATATACTTTTTCCAATTCCCTACCTCTTTAGTTTCGAGAGAAAAAGAAAGTCTTAGGAAAAAAAAAAGAAAGAAAAGGAAAAAAAAATTCAAATTAGAAAGAAAGAAAACAAAATAAAATTTGAGTTACGTAGATTTTTGAAAGTATAGAAGATATGTTAGCTTAGGCGCGAAGCGTTGGTATTAAATATGGTATTGTGGTGGTTAATTCAAAATAGAATTTGAGTTAACCAAAAAAAAAAAAAGAGAAGGGGGAGAAAACGGAAAAGAAAACAAATAAAGAAAAGAATTGAAAATTAGAAAAAAAAAAAAGAAAAAAAAAGGAAAGAAAAAGAAAAAAATGAAGAATCTGGGAGGGGGAAAAGAAGAATCTGGGATGGGAAGGGAGAGGGTAAAACGGGAAGGGGGGGAAGAAGCAGCTCTCTTTGCCTTTTAAAGTCTCGTCCTGTTATATTTCATAGGGAAATGAGTTTCGTCAGTGTTAAGTAGAATAAACCAAGGAGCTAGCACTGAGTAGGCTTTTTCTTTCCGATGTCTTACCCCTGTTCAAAATTTGTTATATCATGATTGAGTTTTATTAAAGAAGTTGTACGAACAGCTATAGTTATATTTACGTATGTTTTCATTAATTTAATTGGTATAACGTGTAATTCATCTTTTTTCTTAGTCCATATACGAAGAACCTAATGTTGGCAAGAGAAAAGTGCAGTAGCTGCAACAAAATTGGTAAGGTTTTCTATCGTTTTTCGTATTGAATTTAATGCTTTCATTTAAAGAGGAGCGCGATAAACCAACCATTTCTTTTTCCAGTCCAAAGTGAGTGAGCCTCATGTTGATAAGGAGCATGCCAATGCGGGGGAATTGAAAGATGAAAGTCCAGCAGTTGCAACAGAACATGCAACAGAACAGGTAGCATCTCCATGGAATTTTTGTTGCTTTGGTATCTTCGGTGCTTCTTTCTTTCATTCTCGTATTTAACTTTTCTTTCCCATCTCCAGTGCTGCTTTCTGCTGGTTTTTATTATATGCCCACATCTTTCTAAGCTGTTTTCAGATCATGGATGTTTTATGGAAATAAATCTTGCTTCTTTCACTCCAATATCTTATTTGAGTAAAGCTATGGGTACATATGAGAATGTACATATCATATACATATGAGTTTTGTGGAGCCCACCTCGGGTCTCACAAAAATGATTCGAACCGTCCATTATTTTTAAAACTTTTTATTTTATTTTTTATGAAGCCCTATAAAAAATCAGCTCAATCTAATATCGGTAAGGATTTTTTCTGAATTTGTAAGGACGAAAGTACTTAACTGTTAAGTTTTGTCCCTACGCATTCCGGAAAAATCCTTACCGATATTGGATTGAACTGATTTTTTACAGGGCTGCATAAAAAAATATTCTAAAAATAATGGACGGTTCGGATAATTTTTGTAGGACCCTAGGTGGGCCCCACAAAATCCATTTGTACATGGTATGGATAATGCATATGTACCTATAGCAGTACTCGGAAGCAAGATCAGCAACCATACAATCAGACCTCAACTCAATTCTTTTGCAGGTCAATTGTGTAGAGCCAAATCTTGCTCAAAATGAGAAGAACGCTGTTGCCACTACGGGGCAATTGAAGGGCAAAAATCCAGCAGTTGCAACCAAACAGGTAGAGCATCGCTGGTCAAGTTTTCATTTGGACTTTGGTTTTTTAGTTGCTGCTTTTTCGCCCAGCTTCGATTCTTGTATTTATCTATTACCCATCTCTACAGTTGCTTTCTACTGGTTTTTGTTATATGAACTTTCGTGACTGCGTGTGGATCATGGATATGTAATGGGATTTACCAAGGAAAGCAGAAGTATAGGGAAATCTAAGAAATAAATCTATCTTCTTCTATACACCTTATATTTAATAACACAAATCCGTGGCTTTTTTTCTCCCACCGGAAATTCCTCCACAGATCCTTGATCCAAACACGGCATTAGTACGTCCGCATACCTGCTGATCAAAACAAAGCCATGAGATTTGCTATGTTTTTTCCGTAGGCAGCAAGATTACCAACCATGCGATCAAACCCCAACCCACCTCGTTGGCAGGTGAAGCGTGTGGTGCCAAATCTTGCTCAAAATGAGAAGAAAACAGTTGGTGCTGGGGAAATTAAAGGGGAGACAGTTGCAGCAGCTGGTGGAGAGAAAAAAGCTGTGGAGATAAAGGATTCAGAGAAAGTTAGAGAGTGGACTTGTGCTTTATTGTTACGGCCTAGAATTTTTATTTATCTTATTAGTTATTTTGGACATTATTAATTGAAAGTGTTATGGTGTGGGTCTCAATTAATTATTTTTAAGCGCGCTATGGATATTGTTTGCACAATTGTAACCTTTGGAGTTTGAGATTGATTGTGGGTAAAATAGTGGTACTAGAGGATAATTCTAAATTTTTGTGTTAGGATGAATTGGATTATAAATAAATTTGTTTTTCTATTTACCCATCTAAATTCTATTTAACTACTAGCTATAATTTAGGAGAAACGTGTGTTAATGGGTAGTGTTATTAACTTACGAGTGGCGATATAAAAGCATACATACACACGGTGTTAGGGTTAATTTTTAGAGAACATTGAGAAGAGTTCTGATTTTTAAGAGCAGCCGTCGAACTTCGAAGAAGGGTTTTGCTGGGGTTCAATCAAGGTAATAATATACTCCCGTCTCTCTCGTTTCTGTCATCCACCTGTTCTCATAGCAATAGGATGCGTGGGCTGAAATTGGGTAAATTAGTTAATTTGTATTTTATATTGAGAGAGAAAGAGAGCCCGATGTGGCAGATTGTCATGTGGGTTTTGTGTGCGCGACGTGGTGCGGGGTGATGATGTGCACATGCTGCCATGTTCGTGTGAGTGAGTTGGCATGTTGTTTTGATTTGGTGTTGTCGAGAGTCGGTGGTGTTGGAGATTTGGGGAGTAATGATATAATTCTTGCATGTAGCAGGAGAGTTAAATGGGTGAGGTGGTGTGCTTATACAACTGGTGTGTAGACTAAATAGTTGTGCTATGAGTTTGGGAATGGGAGAACACAGTTAGTGAGTGAGTCAGCCTTAGGATTAGTTAATTGTAATTTTACATCAGTCATAATTGCAACAGTTAGTAATAATATTACTATATGATTTCTTGTTCAGGTTAGCTCGTTTTGCGCGATTTGAGTTGTATTACTTTTTGGCCCAGGTGAGTAGTTAAGCATGTTACGTATTTTTGAACTTTCCCGCGTCCCGTAAATTATTGTTTAGAAGATTTTATGATTGGATCGGAATTGGAAACTTGTAACTATTTATTTGGTTACTTAAATCGGCATGCGATAAAACATTTGGTGAAATCCTTTATTGTTCGCATAATCTTTTGGTGAGAATTTTGTGGATATTGATGGGAACATATTTTGGAAGTCCAGGGAAATTAATCCTCTGTGTGCGGGTGACTCTGGCCATTAGGGAAGAGACCGGATTAGGCCGGTGACCCTAATGCTCAACGGTTGTTATTGACCGGACCGTTCTTAGGGAAAAGTTCCTCGGGCTGCCTACTCGTGGTGACTCTAAGATTCGATATTGGATCCAATTTTTGAGACATTTATTCACTGGCACTTGGTACTATTTGGTATTGGTTGTGGTTCCCCGTTGTTGTTGGAGTTTGGATGGTGATCACCATTGAGACTGTTTGGTAAATGATTTATGGCCTTATTTGTTGATTCGAAGCACACCTTCGTATGCCAAAATATGTTAACGTGATAATCTATTTTTAGCCATGTTTTGGAACTGTATTATTATACATGCTTTACTACTTACTGAGCTCGTCAGCTGACGGATTTATTCCAATAATTCTTTTTCAGGCAAGTCAGGCAGTTAGGCAAGGACTCTGGTGGTAACTTGGGGATTCCATTTTGTTTGACCTTCATAGGGTGTCTCATCCTAATTTCATTTTATTAATAGCTTCCGCATTTGAAATTTTTGACAGATAATGAACTCTTTTTATTATGGTTCGATCACTGGATAATATTTGGATTATGGGATGCTTGTGCCCCATTTCTTTTTGTGGAATTTATTGGTTGGGGATGTTCTGAATAAAAAAAATGGTTGACTGTTTGGTGGATCTTTGCTTGGGAGTTTTTATAAAATTTCTTTTTAGGCTGCGTGTTCCATGGGGTGGTCTTATGGTCCACGACCGGTCACTTCTCATTTTTGAAGTGTGACATTTATGCCAGGTGACAACCACATGTGAGGAGGAATTGAATTCTCATCTTCAAGGGAGAAAACACATGGACAAGTGCGAAGGGCTGAAAGCAAGTAAGCAAGTGAACAAAAACCCGGGTTCCTCCTCTTCACCAGCCAGTCCGGAGCCAAAGAAGATCCTTTTCGTTGACAGACGAAACCAATATAAAATCAAGAATCCAGAGGATAAGGTGCAAGTGAGTCAGACTAATGAGCAATTCGGAGAGAAAAAGGTTTATAACACTGGTAGTGGGATCAGGGATGGCAATTTGTACGGAACTGATGGGTACTCGAACCTTAATCGAAATTTTTTTTCGAACCGTAACCGAAGTTTTTTCCCGAACTATGACCGAATTTTTTCCGGTGGATATGGGTATGGTTGTGGCCTTGGATAACCGTACGGGTATCGGTTCGGTTATGGTTTAACTGTTACCCAAACCGAAGCACAAACCGAACCGTTACCCGAACAGAAATATTAAAATTACAAAAATACCCTTTGTATATAAGTATTACATTTGGTGTGTAGTATTTTAATTAAATCAGATCGGCTGCCCCCCCCCCCCCCCTCTCTCTCTCTCCCTCCAATTGACCCACATTATCTGCTTCTAACGCAAATCAACTCTCTTTATCCACGATCACTCTCAAATCTGTTACAATTTACAACCCCTTCGGTTTTCAATCGTTAAGATCTGGTGGAAATGAGTGCGTCGATTCAATTCATTCTCCAGCGGTTCAATTCATGCAGTTGAAGATGCCACGAACAGGTCTCATCTTCCTCCATTTTGCAAACTTCACTTTCCTGATTTAATGACAACGGCGGGGCCATAAAGTTTGTGACGGCCGGTGCCGTCGGCAAGACATGCATGCTGATTTCCTACACCAGTAACACTTTCCCTACGTTAAAGTTTCAAACTTTCGATTGTTAAGATCTTTCCCTTATGTTTTGTTTCATTTGTTAAAATCTGATGTAAGAGTGACTCTTTAGCTGTGTTTTGGCTTTTCTTCTCATCAAAAATAAATAAATAAATTAGATAGATAAGATTGGTTCTGTGCAGGCCCGGCCTTGATAATCTGTTTTCTGATTTTTTGTTTATGTTTTTGGTTTCTAATTGATTTCATTTACCCATTCGGTTGGGGGATTATCCGAACCCCGTTTGGTTCGGTTATGGTTTATTCCTTCCTCTCCTCCTCGTTTGGGTATCGGGGCGGATTTGGGTAGCCTTCCCCATATCCGCCCCGAATGCCATCTCTAGGTGGGATGGATCTGTTTAAATTTCGGTGCACTATCTGTGATGTTAAGTTGATTACTGAGACTGATGTGGCCTCTCATCTTGGAAGGGAAGAGGCACATATCCAATACTCAGCAACTTATATTTTGTAGTTTGGGTGAAGGGTTTTATTAGGATTATGGAGGCAGTTTAGTATATAGAATTCAAAGCTGCAATTTCTATGGTGGTGTTTTGTGGTTGGAATAGGATATATGGTAATGGAAGTGGTGGGTGAACAAGTGAATGATTAACATTGTTGTCTCTTATTTACGTCCTTAATACTACGGAGTGAATTTGGTGATTTCAGTTTGTTCTGGGTAGATAGCTTGTGCAATGAGGATGTTCATCGATGATGAATACAGTCTATTGAACCTTGTATGTTTGAACTAATCAATCAGTTAGGCCAGATACTTGCAAGTCTCACTACAGGTCATTACGAGTTTTTTTTCTTTGATTTCTACAAGTAGGTTAATGTCAATATGAGAATAATAATAAATGGGTGCTTTATCTAATGATATTTACTCTTTCATTTCGCTTTTACCTCATGGGATCAAGTATTGTAAATTTGATTCAGTCCGCAAATTCAGAGAATAGCTTTTCAGGGAAAAATAGAGAGAAAAGTTTTGATAGTTTCTTGTGCTTAGGGCAAACTCTAGTCTCTCGTCTGTGCACACTTGCTTCCTCACACAACCAGACACGCAAAAAAAGGCAGAGAAATAAAGATAAGAACACCAATGGTGAAATGGAAATGCCCTATTATTTCATCAAAAGGGTTCCCACAATACAAACAAGTTCCAAACAAGAAGCCAGAAAACCATTTGTCATATTATGACTTTTGGGAAGTAGGCATTGCCAGGGATACTCCAGAGCTACTAGGTAAATCCTTCTGTTGTTGAGTTATAGTCTTGACCTGAGTGTAAATTGAGATCGCCCGCAGAAGATGCCTTGGAGCCAGTAAACGAGAAAAAGGGCAACAGAACTGGAATAGGAACATTGATGCCGACCTAATTCATGTCCAGTCAATGTTAGTGGTTTAGACAAGGGATGCAAATATGCGAATCATAAAATAGACTTGTTGTCAGTAAAACCATTGCTAGAAAACCAAAAAGAAACAACATTGTCCAGTTGTTTATAGAAACTAAACTTTTGTCAACAAGCAGAGCAAGGGTGGCACCCATAAGGCCATAATTACAAATATCCAATTACATACCCTTTTTTGGATGTAGGTATCAAATTTCATTCTTAAGATTCAATCTCCGTTTCGTATTTTCATTTGCTTTTAGACTATGCCGAGGGCAATGATAGAATGTGCTTTAATACCAGCCCGGCCTCAATCTCAATTTGAAATTTCCTTGCGACTACACCAGAGGTGGTGAATATGGAAGCTCCATTCCCGTATCGGCAAAACGATAGATATGACGATAAAATAGTTAGATAATGAAGATTGAGGTGCAAAGATAAAAGTCGTGATAAAGGAAATACTTGTTTCTGTTGACAAAGTTTATGGCCTCGTCTAAGCTGTCAGCCTATACACAAGGGGAACATGAAAAACTATAAATCTCCACGATCAGCAAAAACAATTTAATTGCAAGAGAAGCAGGAGGGGAACACTAAAAATTCTCTTAGTTAACTCCATGATGAATGGAGAACAACTTAATTATTTCAAGAGAATCATAAGTGGAATTATGGGCAAACCTGCAAGCAAAGAAGAACTGGGCCAAAGATCTCCTCCTGTGTCAAACAAACACACAAGTAGAAACTAGTGAAATTTATGGTAGGTTCTACTAGTCAAACTCATTTGGAATTGAAGATTATCCAAGGTTCATCCGGAAGACAAGATTCAAATATTTGGGATTATGAATGTAAGATACCTTGTAACACTCCATATCAGCAGCGGCATCAGACAAGATGGTGGGACCTATAAAGTTCCCGTGCTCATATCCTGGAACCTATTTCTCATCCACGATAAAACATTATGCTGATTAAACCAGTCGGGGTTAACGATAGTGGCGGAACCAGGATTTGATCGCACTGGGGTCAAGCCGTCAAGCATATACGACACATATAATTTTGCACTTGTACACAACGACCCGAAAGATAACAAAAACAATAACCAAAAGAGACACCGACTTCTAATAAATAAGCAAAAATGCATATCCATCCATTACATATCATTTCACCTACAATTAACCACGTCGATTTGTCATATTCTGGAAGATAGCTTCATTTGAAATGCTATCAAAAATCTCTCTCTCAATATAGACAATCAAACTATCATGCATCTATTGATCACCCATCTGGTTACGAAGTCGAGTCTTCACAATCTTCATAGCAGAAAAAGCCCTCTCTACTGTAGCAGTCGAAACAGGTAAAACTAAGGCCAACTTCAACAGTTTGTATACCAATGGATACCCTATATCTCTTCGCGCGGGTCTCGACCATCTTTTGAGCAAGATCACCAATTCCTTTTAAATTTGAAAACTCGAAACTTGAGCGCACATCAATGATGAAATTCTCAAGTTGATCCAAAATTGCCAAAAGTTCAATACACGAGAAGTCTTTAGGATAAAATTCGGCAAAGCGGTTCAACCTTTGCTTGTCAAAACTTGCAAATGAGTTGGATGGATTTAGGCATGCAACACAAAGAAGCAGCTCGATGCTCATCTCATTAAAACGATTGTCTAGCTCTTGGAGTTGCCGATCGATAACTGTGTTCATAACCTCGAAATGATAGCGATGAGAAATTGTCTTTTCGTGAGCTCTACGCCTTGATCTTCCTTGAGCAACATAGAGGCCTTCCATGCTAGGAACATCAATATTATTGCCTCTACAAAAAGCAGAAACTTCATCCATCAAACTACTCCATCCACTATCCCTCATCGATTGGAGTCGTTGCTCGGATACTTGAACTTGTGTCATGGCATTTACAATGCCTTGATTTTTTGTAATGCCTGCGACAAGTCATTTGTAATTCCCAAGACAGATTTCATCAAATGTAGATTGAATACAAAGTCAAAAAATTGCATTCCCTTCAATAAATGAAAGGCTTCTATAATTTTTTATATGAGGAGGATGCATCCTCTACTACAACATCAAGCACATCAATCACAGAGTCAAACATGGTAACCACGCTAAGTAAGGTGCCATAATGTGATCCCCAACATGTATCACTAGCACGACTAAGAGTGGTCTCTTGATTAAGGCCTTTGTCACTTGTAATATCACCGAGACTAAGGGCTTTAATAATTTGGGCGGCTCGATTCTCCCGAAGAGCATCACAACGTTTGCATGAGGCTCCAACAACATTAACAATGTTAGAAACCAAAGCAAAGAAGTCGGCAATATGGACATGATTTTTTGCTAAGGCCACAAGAACTAATTGAAGCTGATGAGCAAAACAATGAACATAATATGCACATTCATTCTCCCGCAAAATTAGTGACTTTAGTCCATTGAACTCCCCTTGCATATTGCTAGCCCCGTCCTAACCTTATCCACACAATCTAGAAATGCTTAAGATGTGTGTTGAAAATAAGTCTTCAATTGCATTAGAGAAAGAGCACTAGTACTAGTAACATGTTTAATACCCACAAAGCGCTCTACCACACATCCCCTCTTATCAACATATCTCAAAGCAACCGCCATTTGCTCCTTCGTTGAAACATCCCCAGAGTCATCAAGGAGAATAGAGAAAAACTCATCACCAAGTTCTTCCATTATAGCATTGGTAGTTTCTATAGCAGCTGCATTGCAAATGTCCTTTTGAATCTTTGGAGATGTGAGTTTAGGATTTTCAGGAGCCTTTTTAAGTGAAATAAACATTCTCATTTTGCACACAAATAAACTTCAAAAGCTCAAGAAAGTTTCCTTGGTTATTTGACAGTTCGGATTCATCATGCCCATGAAATGAAAGCCCTTGTCTCAAGAGAAATTGAGCACAATCAATTGATGCTGTCAATCATACCTTGTAGTCTCTTTTGGCATCATCAGATAGCTTGGAGAAAACAGTTTCAATATGCAGCTTTTGATTCAATAAATCTTGACATTTTCTTTGAGCTTTTATGTGGGCGCCATTAATACTTCTTTCATGAGTTTTCAATCTACGCTTCTTCAATTCGTCCAATTTGTATATCCCTCGCCCACAAAGCAGTCACCACCTCCTTGATCTCCTATTTCAGTTTTGAAAAGATAGCAATAAAGGCAAAATGTAGCATCTTTTGATATCTTATACTCCAACCAACTGCCATATTCATCAAACCATTTAGAGTTGAATCTTCTCAAGAATCCTGAAAAGTTCCTCTGCGGAAATTGGTGGTTACGAGGTTGGCAAGGGCCCTTTAGTAAGTAGGCCCTCTGTACTTGTTCTTGAATGTTTGGATCATAATCCATAATTCGAGGTCGAAGCCAAGGATGTGCTTGAAGCTCCGGTAAGTCACTTTCTTTACGACTTTGCTTCGACGGCTCATTGTTAATTGTAGGAGTTGATGATTCTTCGGGATTCTTTCGTTTAAAATACCTCTCCATATTTATAGAAATAAATGTAGAAATTGTTAACAAATTTCTATTAATAAAAACCTAAGTTTTCATCAGTCAATAGTATGCGGATAAAAAAAAAACAGTCAATAGTATTGTTCCCCAAAAAAGTCACAATCTACAAAATAATGAATTCTGTCCCAATTAATTTATATCTAGGGCCATGGGTTAGCTTTTACCTTTGATTTGCTTTGCTCAAAGTTTGAGATTGTGGTCCCGGTTCCCCAATCTAAAAAAAACAAAAAACAAAAATCCACAAAGACATTCACTACGTAAAAAATAATCAATTACCCCAAAATTAATCTAAGAGAATTAGAGAATCAGAGACCCACAAAACATTCACGGATTCACTAGTATATAAAATGCTTTCCTTTCCCTTGGGCCTCGCCCATGATCTTGTTCCATAACCATAAACAATGAGTTCCAAAAAATTGTAAAAACGGCCACAAACACTGATTTTCATCCCCATATCCATTATCCATGTAGAGAGATAAAGTATTTAGAGAGATTGAGTATTTGTGGTTCAAATCCACTTTGTACAAAAGAAAATTGGTATCTAAGACTAAGCTACTCGCCTGTAAATGGGTCTGATGAGTGATGACTGTGAAAAAAAAAAGCTCCAGCTCGTCAGAGGTGGTGATCAAGATCGAGGGTTTCAAAAAAAATTTCCTTCAAAGGGTGACTGTGTGAGTTCTCCGTTTTTTTTTTTTTTTTTTTTGAGAGAGAGAGAGGAAAAAGTGGTGGGAAAAGGGGAAAGTGAAAAGGGCAATACTTGTAATTTGGTTGGGGTCTAATCCTAAGGGGCAAGTTTACAAAAATACTCCCAAAATTACATTACTCCCCACAGAAATTTCCCATTGAGTGGGGTCAGTGAACCCCCTTGCCCAACTATAAGTCCGCCCCTGAACAAAAGGGGAATAGGGAAATCAAAGAAGTAAATCTAGCTTTTTCAATATCTTCTTTTCCTTCCCCCACCTCCCCAAGGCTGTATTATGATCAGAGGGATTTGTAGAGAGATATGTTATGAAAGGAAATGTGAGACCAATTCACCTTATATGTAAGAGCAGAATTCCTTTGCTTGGTTTTTTTTCTCCCACAAGAAATTCCTCCACAGATCCCTGATCCAAACACAGCCTTAGTACCTCTGCATACCTGATGATCAAAACAAAGCCATGAGATTTGCTATCTTGCAAGATTAGAAACCATAGAATCAAATCTCAACTCACCTCGTTGTCAGGTGAAGTGTGTAGAGCCAAATCTTGCTCAAAATGAGAAGAAAACAGTTGCCGCTGGGGAAATTAAAGAGAAGACAGTTGGAGCAGCTGGTGGAGAGAACAAAGCCGTCGAGATAACCGATTCAAAGAAAGTTCAGAGTATAGTTTTGAATATCGGCCGATACGGTACGTATCGGCCGGTTCGTCTCGGGATTTGGAGGTTCCGATACCGCTACGTACCGTACCGTATTGGCCGATACGCCAAAAAAGTTAAAAAATTCACGACCGCGACACTCGATTCCCGCGACGTATCACCGATACGTCCCGATACCGATACACCGCGACCGATACCGCGACGGCGACCGATACCGAGATTTAAAACTATAAACTTCAGAGAGAGTGGGCTTGTTCTTTATGCCAGGTGACAATCCCATGTGGGAAGAATTTAGATTCTCATCTTCAAGGGAGAAAACACAAGGCCAAGTTTAAAAAGAACAAGAACAAAACAAGAACAAGAGGTCCTCCTCTTCAGCAGCCAGTTTGGAGCCAAAAATTAGAACCAAGAAACAAGAACAAAATGTGCAATCAAAGGTGATACTGGATGATTGGAAGAGGCTCTACTCAAATACCAAGACCAACTTCCGTGAAGTTGTAATCAAAGGTTACTGGGACATGTACGATCCGGAGGGATACTCTCTTTGGTTCTGTGACTACAAGTTCAATAACGAGAATACTTTTTCATTCGCGACCCTAAACAAGGTCAGTGGATTTCTTCAACGGATGGATCTGGCTCGAAAGTTTGCCTTCGGGAAGATGCTGATTATCGGGTAAGAGCTCCCATTCAAGGTGAAGGGGCTTTGGCTTTTCCACGGTCAGCAAATACCGCAATTCATAATCGATGAGTGTTATGACATGGAGCTCTGTGATTGGAAGAAGGTTGACATGCATAAGCGATGAAGACCAGAAGGAGAGGGTGAATCAGATGACAGAGGATCAGGATCCCTTTGAAGGAGAGGCACTTTTGGATGCCAAGTGCTTTAAGTGATGATAGCCTCAGTTAAATCAGCTTAGTTTTGGTCACGTACATTGTCTTCGTTGGGAGTAGATGATTTGTGCTCTTCTATATTCAAATGTTTAGCAGTTTAGGTAACGTTAGTATTTTGAGGATTCAAGGACGTAACATTATGGTTTTGTGTCTCATTACTGTTGAGCTTTGGAACTTAGCATGGTTTTCTTGATCAATCCAAAAAAAAAAGAAGAACAAAAAGTGCAAGTGAATCGGACTAATGAGCAATGCATAGTGAAAGAGGTAGATAACACCAGTGGTGGGACGAATCAAACTAAATTTTGGTGCAGTATCTGTGATGTTAAGTTGCAGAGTGAGAGTACTTTGGCCTCTCATCTCGGAGGGAAGAACCGTTTATCCAAGACTCAACAACACATAATCAATACTTTGGGTGGAGGGTATTACTAGGACTATGAAAGCGTTTTAGTGTGAAATTCAAAGCTGCAATTTTGTGTGGTGTTTTGTGGTCGGAATTGGATGGTAATGGAACTGATGGGTGAACAAGTTACAGATTAACATGGCTGTCTCCTATTTACGCTTTTAATGCTACCGAGTAAATTTGATGATTTCAGTTGGTCTGGGTAGAGAGCTTGTGCGACTGGGATGGTCCCTTTTGTGCCTTGTAAATATAGTGCTAGTCTGTCCATTGGACGGGATGCTGAGTGATCAAATTATTTATGATTTTGGCAAGTCTCACCACAGGTCATTACAGGTTTTTTGCTTATGATTTCTATGAGTAGGTTAGTGTCTTTGTTTGAGTGCAATGATCTTCATGAGGATAATTGATCATTCATTTCGCTTTCGACCAAATGGGATCAAGTATGGTAAATTTTATTCCGTCGGTGAATTCAGAGAAAAAGAGAGAACTTTTGATAGTTTCTTTTGCATAGGGCCAACCCATAAGTGCTCACAAAAAGTAATGCTGTGTTTGGAGTTCCATCCAATCTCCTGTGGAATTCATGAAGAAATGGGGCAGTTATAAGACAAGAGAAGGAGGTATTTCAAAGGGAGGAATGGGTCGGGCGGCTTATGAGATTCAGAAATGACGCTTTTATCATTTTGAGTATCATATGCCTTCAGCTGCCATTTTTGAATTGGCTTATGCTCATCTGTACGAGGTTATCGGATCAGATCTTATGAAGTGAGGATCTAAATGTTGCTTTGAGTTGTGAACTAGTAATATTCTCTCTTTCTTGGCAAGAACAAAATCATTACATTCAACCCCCTCCTCCCTCTCTGCAGCTGGCAGGACCTGTTATGCCCCGCATCCCTGTCTGACTTGTTTTCTTGGTGGCTTGGGAATGGTTTCAAAATTTTGGAGAAGTTCCTATGGGAAACAACTTTCCAAGCTACAATTTGGTCATTATGGTTGGTTAGGAATGATCTTGTTTTCAACAATGCTACTTGGCGTGTGGAGGATCTTGGGGAGTTAATTAAAACTAGAGTAGCTATGTGGGTTAAGGTGAAATTCGATATCAAGGTGCACTCGGTGGAGGACTTTAAGGGTTATCTTGACGGTATGAGGAAGGTGAAAGTTTGACTGTTTGTGGGAGGAGTGCGCAGCCATCCAATTCTCTGTTGGATGGCCCTTTTCTCCTTTTTTTTTTTTCTCTTCTTCTTTCCCTTGCTCGCGAGCGCCTGTGCTTTGTGAGCTTCTTCTCGATGTACCCTGTTCGAGCTAATAAATTTCTTCGTTTTACCGAGCAAAAAAAAAAAAAAAAAAACTTAACATTTTCCAAGCACTTCTGCTTTGTCTGACTAGAACAAACTCTGCCTTTTGCTTTGTCTAACCCTTTGGCAATTGTATAAAACAACCCTGTAGCCAAAGTGATCCAAGAAACCAAATAACTTCAACCCTTTTGTTCAACACGAAAACTTATCTAAATCATAACTACTACAAGTAACTACTTCTGTTCATACACTTGACCAAATTTATCCTTATAACCTTCGCTATCACCAACAAAATCCATAATTAGAAAAACCCAAACCCGTCAACACAACGGGCATGAATAACGTGCTTTGCACATTGGCATGCACCTAGTTTCTTTATAAAAATATACATACTAATATTTATTTATGTGTAGCTTAGCCAAAGAAAATATATTTATTTAGGTGTACTAATGGATGGCCAGATAATTAAGGTTAGTCACATTACGATCCAAATTTCAGTGACAGTATCATTCATACGCATTTAGATGCTATTGTTATTTAAAACACTCGTCTTATTACTTGGTAAACACAAGCTGGCGAAACCACATACATATGTAAATGAATTTAAATACAACATTGAATCACTTTCCGAGCCACTATTTCTTATCGTGAAACCATGAATCCTTATTCCAATAAACAACAAGAAGAAAAACAAGAATACAATTAACAAACCAACCCCAGATCACAAAGCACTCTCTAGGGCTTTCATGCGAGCTTTGACTTGATTGCATAAACCTCCTGATATGATATCTGGAAAGCTTTGCTTAAGACACTATCAGGCACTGGGGGAGTGGCGGCAAACAACGATGTGGCAATGTCCTGGCGGCCCGGATACTGGCTGTTGAACGCAGCAATAGCGGCGGCCGGTCCTTTCCCATTATTAATTTGGAAGTGAACCAAACCCCTAGGGAAAGTAAATATTTCACTTTGTTTGATGGTCTTGGAAACAAGCACATTGTCTGTGGTAATGAACGCAGCATCCAATTCTCCGTAGAGAACGAATAGCACCTCACTGCCGCGTTGGTGCGTGTGGGGCTGGTTAAGGCCGCCGGGGGCAAAGTCAAGGCGGGCCATGGAGACACCTAAAGTGTTGAGGCCAGGAATTTGCGCCACATCAGCAAAAGTCACGATTGAACCCAGCGTATTGTTGGTGGGCTGTGGTATTGCTAGGCCGGCAAAGGAGAAATCTGATGCACTGAAGTTTGCCTTACAGGCAAAGCCATTCATCTTCACAGCTGTAAATCAACAAAAGGTATACCATTAAGTACTATTGTTATCAAAATGAGAAATGAGAGCACAGTAATTACACCAAAATGAAATACATTTACGAGGTTTGGACAGGTCTACATTTGTGAGCAAAGATTGAGAAAAAAGATTCCTTGTGGACAAAGAGAATACCATAAACCAATAATACCAACGGAAAGTGATGGAACTGTAGTTGAGCTAACATGATTTATACGTATTCGACACTAGTACTTTTGAAATATGATATATTGTGCAAAAATATTTCATAAAAAATATGATCAATATGAGTACGTGCATGAATTTGTGCATAATTATCTCATGATAAACTATTTATATTTTTAAAAATTATTCAAGAATTGGTTGTCATTTTTTAGCCTAAAATTTTTATGGAGAATTCCCAAGAATAAATCTTGATAAACATGGTGGATTTGCTTCCAAAACATGATCGATTTGAATATCCACCATGTTCTGAAATATTTTTCATGGTAATTTTGTCAATATTTTTCATCTTGCAAATATGATTAATATTTTTGTCAATATAATTCATGAAATACATGAGTTATTTTAGAATTGATCATATTTGGATAATTGGTTGGTGAGGTAATTAATAAATGGGGTGTAGTAAATAAAAGGTAAAAAATGGAGAGAGATAATTGCAATTTTTTTAAATGAGAGTTATAAATTTTGGAGGAGAGAGAATTAATTAATGAGGGCAAAATGGGTCATTCAACCAATTTAAGAATGAGAACATAAGTATTTAAATCCACTAGGATGGACACCTAAATAAGTTTTCTAAATAGGATGCCTATTTAATTTTTCTTTTAAATTGCCAATGTTTTTCAATTAAATAGATAAGAAAAAAGTACATCGGCATTTTAGTTGCTCGAAGAAAAAATGAAATCACTTCATACTTATTGTTGCATTTGACCAAAATCATCCCAACATAAAGTGTATTGTGCTACAATACAAAAACATATAGAACAACAAGTACTTTTTTCGTGGAGAGAAATGCTATGGTGAACCCATAAATCTCATTTATGTGGATCTCCAAATCAATTGTGTGTCCTTCACCCTACAACCAAAGTTTATTGCCTTGTGCCATGCACCAAGGGCGGAGGCACTAAGGGACAAGGGGGGTCGAGTGACCCCACTCATTTTGATTTTTCACCAGAACATTTGATAGTTTGCAACCAAATTTTGCTATTTTGACCTCACAAAAAATTTCTAAATTGTCCCAACTTGTTTTAAATGCATAGATATTCCAAACGTTATCTTCTTTTCGAGAGTCAATAGTGTTAGAAATGAGACTAGCATGCATTATTTTACAAATATAACAAGACTTTTAGGGTCAATTATGAGGCAAAAATGAATTATTTGTGCATATCAATCTTATAATTAACCTCTTAATCTAGTTATTTTTATACTTGTGCGTAGAAAAAATTTAGTTGCATATGAATCTAATTTTTGACCCCACTAACCAAAATTTCTAGCCCCGCCCTTGTGTGCCACAACGGATTATGGGTAGTTTAAGGGAAGAAAATTGGGTATGTACTAATCCTCAAAAAATTCGGGTCAAATTTGAAACAGTATTTGCAAACACGAACAAATTCGATAATGCTTTGAACCTAGTACGAGTAAAAAAGGGAAATGGGTTTTTGACAACAAAATATCTAGGAATGTACATTAATTTAAAATACAATTGTGTCTGAAACTGCTAGATATGTTTAAAATTTATATGCATCTAACGGTTTCGAATACATTTATATCCAGAGTTGTGTTTTAAATTAATGTGTACGTGTTTGTAACATTGCTATGTGAATAAAAATAAATACCATTATTGAGATCAGCAACACAAACGTCTTGGAGCATATCCGGATCTGCGGAAACAGAGTTGGAAATGGTGGCAATTAGCACCGTAATGACAACCACAGAGAGTTTTCCAGTAACAACCATGGCTGGAAGGTGTATGAGAAATGTGTTGTGTTTCTAAAAGGTTAAGCAAATCAGAGCTTGGGAAAAGAAGGAGCAATAATAAGCCAATGACACGAGAGAAAAGTTGGGATTTGGATGGGGGCAAGAAAGATGGGGTGCCTTACTTATAGGCAGAGGTCTTTAGAGAGAGAAACTCTTCTAGTTAGAGGGAGAGAGGCCCCAAAAGCCGCCGCCCCCACTAAGAACTCAAAACAAAATTTTCAAATATGTCTGTTTGCAGAAATGCATGCATGTGTCTACCTGGACTGCTCAAGAGGCACAATGGTCCAAATTTAAATAAAAATTAAGCAACGGTACTCGATTCTAAGTTCATATATCCTCGGATATTTGTGGAACGATTGGGAGGTTTCCTAGAAAAGCCAAGTTGCCTTTATATTATGTCTTTGTTCAAAAAACAATTTCTTTTTTTTTCATTTGTTAGTCATGCGATAAATTTTTATGGATTATTAATTCGTCTCGACAAGAGGAATCGCAAAAAGTCAAAAGTATTTATGACCAAAATTCTATTTTTTCACTCAAAAATTTGGTACAATACTGCCAATAACACGAAAATTTTTAAATAAAGACAAAAAAACTCACATGTACGTGACATTTTTAAGGAAACTTAATCTGACTTCTGACTACACCTAAACAATGGATTAGACAAAGTTTTGGATACCCTCGTTGGGAAAGCAAGTAGTCATAAACATTACTTCTACTTTCTTCGGTACGAGTATTTGATTGAAATATGACTTTTTACCGAAAGTCAATTTTTTTCACCCAAAAATTTAAGCTATACTGCCAAACATGAAATTTTGTAATTAACTTAGCCTGACTTGTGACTACACCTAAACAATCGATTGGACAATTTTTGATTACCTTCGTTGGGAAAGCAAGTAGTCATAATCAACATTACTTCTACTTTCTTCGGTAGGAGTATTTTGTTGAATATATGTGATAGTGGTTGATCGTGAGTAAGGAAGTAGACAAAGTAATTTTGAAATCAGATAGTTTCTCCAGCTTAACTCTTATGAAGTTACGAGTAGCCTCAAAGGGAAATTGAGAAATAGAAAATTTAACCCCTATGCCACTTTTTGAGTGAGAGTAATAATTAAAAGTAGAGATAATGATTTGAGAGAGATAAAGAAAGAAATGAGAATAACGATTGGAGATAGAGGTGAGTAATGATTGAAAGTAGGAGTAATGAGTATTTTTTGAGTTGAGAATTTTTTTCCAAAAAGCAATCCAAACAAAGCATAAAACAAGACAGAAAGATAAATAAAGATAATAACGCACCAATGGTGGAATGGTATTGTTTCATCAAAAGGGTTCCCACCATTCGTAAAATTATCACTTTAGGGAAGTAGGCATTGCCAGGGGATACTCCAGAGCATCAAGGTAAATCCTTCCATTGTTGAGTTACAGTCTCGTGAGTGTAAAAATGAACCGAACCCCGATTCGCAGATTGAATAAAACAAAGTTTAGATATGTTGGTATCGGAGCCAGTATTGTCTAAATGGACTAAAAGTCCATGTTTTCTTGTTTTCAAGTACATCAGCTAAAATGTCATTTAAAGGGAACTCACCCTAATTGCACATCATGTGCACCCACACATGCGACTACATTTCATATTGCTTAAACTGTTTGCGCAAGTACATGTTACTATTTACGTAAGTACACGTTACCGTACAAATTGAGATCGTTCGCAAAAGATGCAATCGAGCCAGAAAATGAGATAATAGGGCAAAGGAACTGAATGGGAACATGGACGGCGAGCTAAGTCATGTCCCAAGGGTTGCGAATTTGCAACCACAGAATGAACTTTTGTCTTCAGTAAAACCATTACTAGGAAAACAAAAGAGAAACAACTGACCAGTTGTTTGTAGAAACTAATCCGGTCAAGAAGCAGAGCCAAGGATCTCGCACTCATATAATGACTTATCAAACTACATTCCATTTTTTGGACGCAAGTACCGAATTCATTATTAAGGTTCGATCTCTGTTTTGTACTATTCGTGGGCGTTTAGATTACACGAAGGACCTATATAAGTCATAGTATGATGCAACTGTGCTTGCGTAAGCAGGTGCAAGGCCCAAACCAAACCAAATAAAAAAAGTTTAATAAAATAAAATTCTCGTAATCGAAGATTGAGAGCACAAACGAGTCCTAAAGTAATAAAATTCCCACAATCGAAGATGGAGAGCACAAGCGAATACATATTGAAGGATGATGTGCCTAAGCCAATAACTCTTTCTAGAAAGAAAAAGAAAAGAGAGACTGCACCAAGGACAATGATAGAAAGAGAGACTGTACCAAAGAAAGGCATATTGGATTCTTTTCTCTCTCGTTTCTGTCTTTGAGCTTGCTTTTGTGAAACTTACTGACTGGTAACTAAGTTTACTCTACACCCCCGGGATTTTACTTTTACGTCGTTCCTTTTTCTATGAGCTCCCAAAGGGATAAAAATCTAGGCCACAGGTCGAACAATGAAAATGAGGTCCTTGTTATTGAGTCGATGGACAGCTTGGGTCACCGAAGATAAAGAATTTTCTTAAAGAGGTTCTAGGTCCGGGTTAATTAGGCCTAATGGTTGAGCTACTTCTTGCTAGGAATGCACTATAAGTGTGGTGTTCTTTGTCAAAATGGTATGTGTTACTCCTAGAACTACGATATATCACCAAATTTTAGCAGCAGATACAAATGATCAAAAACTTTGGGTTGGACTCACCTTTCAAACTCGCTTTGCATGGGGAGGGTGTTGAAAGAGCTTACATACACACAAGGTTACACTCTCACCAAACCGATGATGCACATGAGGTTTGTAACCTACCACCATGCTCCACAACTGACAGTCAAGGAGACCAACTCTGTTGACAATGATTATATGACAAATTGACAACCCTTTTCTTTTGAGTTTTGAGCACTCTATGGCGCGCAATTGTCCGATCTGATTCTCGTATAGGTAGCATCCGGTCTATACTTAATCTGGAGTTTTGCTCTCATACAAAGCTTTGACTCCCCAGAATTCAAAGTGACTAACGGTGCGGTTTTTAGCTCTGATACATAGGTCTGATTCTGTAAAATTCGAAGTGACGACAGTTTCAAGTGGAAAGGCATATGTTGGTCTTGTAAATAGAAAAGCAATTACGTAACCAAACATGTAATAAGTGCACGTGTTCCACGATATGGATCTCCTTGATTTGTTCCCTATATAACTACTTCCAAATGTAAACAATCGCAAGCATCCAATGACATGAAACAGTGAGAATGTTGGGTGGCATTCATTGTTTCTGCATTATTTGCGAACACACTAGTACATAGCATTTTCACCTGTCCTACCGAAACTCAGCCTCCTCTTCTGGGTGGATTTAGCACCAAGAAGATGAGGAATTGATACTACCGCAGGTGGACAACCACAGCTACTTGTCGTAATGCTTTTTACGAATTGTTCGATCTGATACAAGTTTTCATTAAGAGCATAGATTGTGCTTTACTCATTTCCTTATTTGTGCATGCCAGGCTTCCATTCTGGCCTTACCTGAAGGTAATGGCCATGTGCTTGTTGGTTCTACCTGATTTTAATGGTGCATTTTATGTTTATGAGTGCCTGCTTTGCCCGTGCTTATCTGTGGATCCGCGAACTGCTATGAAATACTTAATTAAACCGAAGAAGGACAAATCTCTAAATGCCAAAAACTTTCTAGCTGTGGCAGAGAGTTTTATGTTCAAGAGAATGGATCTGAAGCTTTGGAAAAACTCCTTGATCGGAAGGTAAGTCAGTGAGTCCTGCCAGCAATAGATAAGAAGTTGTCTAATGGGAATATACTTGACCAGTTATATGTAAATGATAACTTTTCGTAGAAACGGCATTGAGTCACAGGAGTTCATATTCAATGTGAGACACAGGGTCATTACGTGCAAATGTTGATATGTTTGCATCTTCTACATCTCAATCTATGCATAAATGCACTTTGGTTGTGTTCCCATTAAGAATTTGGGAAGGGAATTGTGGAGGAAAAATGAATTAGGAAAGAGGAAGTGAAAAAACTAAAAGTTTCCAAATCATTTTCTTCCTTTAAAAAATCATCGCAAATCTATTGAATTTGTAATTGGAATCATTAGAAGGAGTTGGTTTATTGGTTTTTTATGATAATATAAATAAATATGACTGTCTTCTGAGATTTGATACACGTGGAATATGCGCGACACAGTATCTGCTCTTTCAATGTATGTCTAATGTTGATATACATCTCTATGACTTCCAATATAAATGCCATGTCCCTTTGCTTCAGTCCAAGCATACAAAGCCTGACATTGGCGTGGAAGAGATCAAGTCAATGACTAATACAGAGGAAAGGGATACAGCTGCAGCAACACAGGTAACTACCTTTAGGATTTGTATCCGTTTCTGCTGTTAATTTCAATGGGTGTCTACTGTTGGTAGCTTACAATCTTCTCCAGGAAAAGTTCAGTGCATTCTAAAGTTCGAAAATTAAAAAACTTGTTCGCGGTTTTGCCATTTAAATTCATGTCCTGTAATATTTCATGTGGAAATGAGTTTTGTCCTTGTGGAATAGAATAAACGGAGGAGCTGGCACTGAGAAGGTTTTTTCTTTCTGACATCTTACCCCTGTTGAAAATTGGTTTTTCTTGATTTGAGTGTTGTTAAAGAAGTTGTACGAATAGCTTTAGTTAAATTGGCATGTGTTTCCATTAATTTAATTTGTGGGTAAAACATGCTAACCATGTTTTTCTTTGTTCAAATACGAAGAGCCTGATGTTGTCAAGGTGGATGCTAGAGCTGTGGCACTACCAGAGAAAAGTCCTGTAGCTGCAACAAAATTGGTTAGGTTTCCTATTGTATTACCTACTGAATATAATGCTTTCATTTAAAGAGGAAACCCAATAAACCAACCATTTCTTTTTCCAGTCCAAAGTGAAAGAGCCTCATGTTGCTGAGGAGAATGCCAATGCAGGGGAATTGAAGGATGAAAGTCCAGCAGTTGCAACAGAACAGGTAGCATCTCCATCGAATTTTCGTTGCTTCTGTATCTTCGGTGCTCTTTTCTTTTGTTCAACTTTCATTCTTGTATTTAAATTCTCTTTCTCATCTCCACGGATGCTTTCGGCCATGAGATTTGCTATGTTGTTTCAATAGGAAACAAGATTAGCAACCGCAAAATTAAATCTGAACTCACCTCTTTGGTAGGTTAAGTGTGTAGAGCCAAATCTTGCTCACAATGAGAAGAAAACGGTTGCCGCTGGGGAAATTTGATAAGTGCCAAAATATACATATTTTGGCTCTCCAAACTACATTTATTAGTCTTTTATTTTAGTTACTTGATAATTATTTTATCCTTTTTATGTTTATAGGTTGCTCGAGCCCGTTGTTCGAGATTTTGGATAAAAGCAGAAGAGAAGAGAAGAGTTGGGGTTAAAGTGCAAAGGGCTTAAAAGTTGAATGTTAATTTATGACCTCAAAAAGTCCAAGGGCCTTTATGTTATTGGTGCCCTAAAGCCCTACTTGGCTATTTCTATATAAGTCAATGCAGCACTACTTCGGCAGGAGCTATTGGAACGTGGAAAAAAAGGAGCAGCTATTGGAACGTGGAAAAAAAAGGAGCAGCTTGGGAAAAACGTGGACAAGGCAGATCGAAAAGAATTGACGAAGGCGCGCAGTGGATTCAACATGCTGTTTTACATGGAGATTCACCCAACCTCTTCTGATTCTCTTCGGTTCATGGGCAACTAATCATCTTTCTTAGGGTGTAGATGAAACCCTAATCAAGTAACTATATTTTTATGTTAATTTTGGATTTCGATTGCCGAAACGATGGTTGTATAACATTGAGACTTGCTTTATGATTCGAACT
Organism: Rhododendron molle; assembly: GCA_025413875.1. Taxonomy (NCBI): domain Eukaryota; kingdom Viridiplantae; phylum Streptophyta; class Magnoliopsida; order Ericales; family Ericaceae; genus Rhododendron; species Rhododendron molle. Next base: position 47,040,480 of record CM046398.1, read on the forward strand.
TATTTTTCCAATCTAGTTATATGTGTTTGTTTTCTGTGATTGCAAATACATAGTTATGCAACGGTATTCTTTGTGCATGAAATTGAGAATTAGAATAATCTATGCCTAGAAAAGACGAATCGTGCCTAGATTAATTAGTTGTAGAATCGAAGACGATTCGTGCCAACCGAAGATAGATTATGTCCGGTTTTCAATCACATGCAATTTTCTTGGCGATATCACTAGGGCTTGTAGTTTTTAGTGAATCAATATCGTTTTGGTAGTCGGTCTCTTAAATTAACATAATCGCGTGGTTACGAAGTTAGGGTGGATTCAAAACCCTAAGACTTTTCCATATTCGAATTCAACATCTCTCTTGCTTTTAATTACTTAGATAATTTTAGTTAATCAAAATCCAATCACTATTTCTTGAATTGAAGTAGGAATTAATTTTAGAAATACAACAACTTAGCCTTTTGATTTCCGTGGTACGATACCTGGACTTAAACCACTATTCTATTTGAATTGAGGTTTTCTCTCGGTTTTAATAAATTATTTTTGGTGTGAAAAACGACCTACCAAAATTTAAAAAAAGACAGTGGCAACAACTGGTGGAGAGAGCAAAGCTGTGGAGATAACCGATCCAGAGAAAGTTAAGAGAGTGTGGACTTGTGCTTTATGTCAGGTGACGACCATAGGTGAGAAGATGTTGGAATATCATCTTCAAGGGAGAAGACACAAGGCTCAAGAGCTGAAAGCGAGTAAGCAAGTGAATGAAAGTGAGGGTTCCTCCTCTTTGTTTCAGTCCAAGCATACAAAGCCTGACATTGGTGTGGAAGAGATCCAAGGAAATGACTATTACAGAGGTGAAGGAAACAGCTGCAGCAATCCAGGTAACTACTGTTGGTCTTCTTAGCTGGCGGGGAAAGACACTCTTCTCAAGCAAAAGTTAAGTCCTTTCTAAAAATCGAGAATGAAAAAAACTGTTGGTAGCTTTGCCATTTAAAGTCTTGTTCTGTTATATTTCATGTGGAAATGATTTTCGTCAGTGTTAAAATAGAATAAACCAAGGAGCCAGCACTGAGTAGGCTTTTTCTTTCTGATGTCATACCCCTGCTCAAAATTTGTTGTATCATGATTGAGTTTTTTTGTTAAAGGTGTATGAACCGCTAGAGTTATATTGGCATGTGTTTTCATTAATTTAATTTGTCGGTATAACATGTGATCCATCTTTTTAATAGTCCAAATGCGAAGAACCTCATGTTGGCAAGGTGGATGCTAGAGTAGTGGGACTACCAGAGGAAAGTCCAGTGCCTGCAACAAAATTGGTAAGGTTGTTTCCTATTTTCCTATTGAATTTACTGCTTTCATTTAAAGAGGAAACCTGATAAACCAACCAGTTCTTTTTCCAGTCCAAAGTGAAAGAGCCTCATATTGCTAAGGAGAATGCCAATGTGGGGGAATGGAAGGATGAAAATCCAGCAGTTGCAACAGGAGAGGTAGCAGCATCTCCACCGAATTTTTGTCACTTAGGTTTCTTCGGTGCTTCTTTCTTTCGTTCCACAAGTGAGAAGATCTTGGACTCTCATCTTCAAGGGAGAAAACACAAGGCTAAAGAGCAGAGCTGGCTTATAGCCAAGGCGAGGGAAGCCTACGCTTCGGGCCCCAAAAAAAAATTAAAAATGAGGGCCCCCAAATTTTTAGGATTCCTATATATATATATATATATATGGTCCAAAAAAATTTGCACTAGCCTATTTTACACAAAATAGCCTCAATTGAAATTTAGGAGCCACAAAATAGGCCCAAATTATTGAATTATTCATTAGAAACAGTAACACGTTAAAAAAGGAAAAAAGAATAACATAAGGGTCGGCAAAAACAAAAAAGGGGAAGATATAGCCAAAAAAAAAATGGAAGATATGGCCAATCAAAAGAACACGGAAGAAATAGGTTTTCTTGCACACGGACACGTTACAAAGGGAAAAAAGAATAACATAAGAGTCGGCAATAAAAAAAGAAGATATAGCCACACAAAAAAAAAAGGGACGGCAGGAACTACAAACGCTTCATGCTTGAGGAGTCGAAAGGGAGGAAAGACGACAACCAACGACCGTGGACGGAAATTACTTGCACATGAAATTCCTTGAGATCAGTTGAATGGACTTATTGCTTTTATGAAAAATTATAGAGAGGAAGGGTTCGCAAAGGCCATGATTGAAGCTAAAGAAATTGCATGTGAAATGAAAATTGAACCAATATTTGAAGAGAAGCGCCTCATTTGTAGAAAGAAGCAATTTGATGAGAGTAATAGTGAAGAAGTGACACATTCAGTTGAGGAGTCCTTTCGAGTCAATTACTTCCTATACATTGTAGATTAAGCACTTTCTTCACTCGAGAACAGATTTGAACAATTTCAAGTATATGAGAAAGCTTTGGATTTTTGTTTGATTTGAACTGTTTGGATTCTGTTGAGGATGAAGCGTTGATGTTCTCTTGTGCCAATCTTGAGGATCTCTTGAAAAGTGGTGAGTATTCTGATATTGATGGGAGGGATTTATTTTCAGAATTAAAAGTTTTGAAGAATGTTTTGCCAAAAGATCAAAGAAAGCCAATTGATGTGTTGAATTACTTGAAGATATTGGATGGTTGTTTCCCGAATGCATGGATTGCATACAGAATATTGTTGACTATACCGGTTACAGTTGCATCGGGGGAAAGAAGCTTTTCAAAGTTGAAATGGATCAAAAATTATCTTCGGTCAACTATGTCTCAAGAAAGATTAAATGGATTGGCTATGTTGTCTATCGAGAAGGAGTTGGTGAAGCAGCTTGACTATGGAGACTTAATCAGTACGTTTGCAGCAAAAAGTGCAAGAAGAATAATTTTCAAATGATGGATTTTGAGGTATTGTAATAGTTGCATTTTTTTGGGATAATTATATGCTTCTATTTTGTAATGGTAAATCTTTTGTATTAGTTTTTTTTTTTTATGACTCTTTGTAGACCGCTTATGTATAAAAAAATATAGGGTGGCCTCATTCAAGAGGTTCGCTTGCGGCCTCCAAAACTTATGAGTGGCCCTGCTAAAGAGCTGAAAGCAAGTAAGCAAGTGAACAAAAACACCGATGGTGAGATAAATCATTTGCAGGGGCGGAGGTATCTTGTGGGGCCAGAGGTGCCTGGTCCCACCCCTAAAAACTTCATATTATTTTTTAATAGAAAATACTAAAAATAGCCCACTGGGCTCTTGTTAAGATTTTAAAAAATGTTTTGAAATATGTGAAAAGTGTATTAAAGAGTGTGAAAGTACATTGAAAAGTGTAAAAAGTGCGTTGGAGTATGTATTTTTCCCGTCTTTTTTTGATTTATCGGCAGTCTAATGGGCTGTCCATAGAAGGACCCATTAGAATTAGGGGCCGTTCCGGTTTCTAAAAAAAAGTACTTTTTGAAAAAGAAGGTAATTTCAAACTCAAAAATTATGTGTTTAGACAAATAATTTTCCTACCAATATGAATCTTGTTTGATAGATCTCGTTAAGATCTTTTAAACGGTGCAAAAAAAATTGAAAAATATTTTTCATTTTCATTATATTTGAGTTTGAAAATCAAACATTTTGAAAAAAAAGTACTTTTTCTTATAGTGGAACACCACCTTAGTCCCCATTGGACCGGATGCTGAGTGATCAAAATTTTATTATGATTTGGCAAGTCTCACCACACGTTAGTTTTTGGCTTATGCTTTCTACAAGTAGGCGGATAAAAAAAAAAAAGAAAAAGAAAAAGAAAAAGATTTCTATGTGTAGGTTGGTGTCTATTAAAGTACAAGGATAAATGAGTATATGTTACCATAGAAATTGAGATTGCCCGCAAAAAATACGTTGGAGCCAGTAAATGGAAAAAAGGGCAAAGAAACTGGAATTGGAACGTTGGTGCCGGCCTAAGTCATGTCTAGTCAATGTTAGATTGTTAGTTGTTTAGACAAGGGATGCGAATTTGCATCCACAACAAATGAACTTTGTCTTCAGTAAAACCATTTTCTAGGAAAACAAAAAAGAACCAACAATGACCAGTTTTTTGAACTTTGAAGAAACTAAAATTCGTGTCAAGAAGCAGAGCCAAGGATCGCACTCACAATGACTTGTCAAATTACACCAAGGACAATGATAGAAAGTGCTTTAATACCTGCCCGGCCGGCCTCAATGCGAGTGAAGTTTTCTTGCTTTAATACCAGAGGGAGTGGTGGAAAAAATCTCTTTAGTTGTTTGGTTTGGACGAGAAAAATCAAGTGTTGAACATAGTTGAAACTTTCTCTATATTTTTCTCACACTTTTCGCTGATGCCACAAATGTAATCACTAAGAGAGTACAATCACAAAGAAGAGAGAGGATTAAAAAAAAAAAACCCAAGAATAGTATTGCACAAGTTTGAGAATACAACGGGGCCTTCCCTTTTATAAACATAGGGTGGCATCCAGAACATGGAGAGTGACATCACGTGCACCTAGCACATGCCCATGTCTTCCACTTTGAGACTTGAATATATTATAGAGTACAATCATATCTTACAAGTTAGACTATATTATGAGATTCCTTGACAATATTTTACATGACAGGAATCTCTGTCATGTAAGCAAATATACTACTTTACTATTCTCTCTGAGTGAAAGCAAAACAACAATTATTCTTCCCACTTTTATTTTACTCCTTCACTTCACATTTATTGCACACAACACTCAAAAAAAATCTGGCATGCGATCTTCAATCTGAATGGTATTGAGAATCATCAGAGTTATACAGGTCACAGGTGAAGCAATACACTTATTTTCTCCTCCCTTTCACAATAAAGTGAAGAAATTACGGACAAAATGAACTGCATACAAAATAACATAAAGTTTCAAATGAGCGCCTATTAAAATGCGGACCCCACTTTAACGATCGAATTTTGATGATCTGAACCGCTCAATGTATTCAGAACGTGATTTTAAGGGTACCCGCAAAAGATCGGCAAAAAAAAGAAAAAGAGAGACTGGGTTGGGTTTAATTTGAGCAATTTTTTGTTGAAAAAACTGTTCGGATGACGTCCTTCTCAGTCATTTTTATGTTGATTTCTCACAAGTACCCTTAAAATCATGTTCTAATCGTATTGAGTGCCTCGAATCATCAAAATTCAATCGAAAAATGAGAGAAATGGGGAGGTTGGTATTTTAACTAAAATAAGAATGTCCTCATTTGAAACGGACTATACAAAATAATACGTATATACTTAAGGGAAACCCTAGGGGGGGTGTCGGTGATATTTACCCAAAAGATAAAAGAGATAAAATAGAAATGCAATCCACACTTTTTCCCCTCTCAGTTTTGAACTTGGGGATGGAAGGAGCAAGGAAGGAAAAAATTTAACGAGAAAAATAGAGAGAAAGTCAAGGAGAAATTGGATAGAAAATTGAACTTGTTTCTTTTCTTTGTTTGCAAACCAAACAATGGAATGAAATATTATAAGATTTCCTCTTCTTTTCCATTTCTCTTTCATTTTTCCTTTACTATCATCTTCTGTCAAGCTTTATATCTCTATTTTGGAGACCAAATCTCATATTTAGGATGAATTTTGTAATTTATTCTCTATTTTTAAAATTTTTTTAAACTTTATAAGAGAATCTTGGAGGGACGTATGTTTTTTTTTTAGAAATTTGGTTTAAAATTTTTATTTTTAGAAACCCAAAAATATATTTGAAAACCAAAAACTAAAAAAGACAACAGATCCTTCAAGATTCCCCAATACAAAAAGTTGAAGATATTAAGAAGTAAATTACTATAATGCCACGGCTATTTAATGCAGTCTGACATATTTACCCTCATCTATCACTGGACTGACCTTGTTCGTTCTTTTGCTTTTGTAAATTGCTTTTCCCACACCCTGACACCACACCCCTCCCGACCCCACACCATTTTCCCCCTTTTACCCTCCCTCAGCCCTTTTTAATTACCTCCTCCGCCCTTTTAATTGGCCCTTTTTCCCACCCCCCTAAACGGCACAGTGGCCTCTAAACGGCGACGTTTGGGTTTAAAAAAAATTATCACCATCAATTTGCAATCAAATGGAGCAGAAACGTAATTATGAGAGCCCTAGAGACAAAATTTGATTATGTCTCTTTAAAATAATATGATCAAAATAAAAATATCTTCACATCCGTTCAAACGCATTAAAAATTGAAGCACTTAATTTTTTAATCATATTTTTTAATATATAAACGGTCTAAAAAAATTAAGTGCTCAAATTTTCACTCCGTTTGAATCGGTGCAAAGATCTTGTTATTCTGATTATATTGACAAGATCTTTGCACCGATTCAAACGAAGTAAAAATTTAAGCACTTAATTTTTTGAGACCGTTTATATATATTAAAAAATATGGTTAAAAAATTAAGTGCTTCAATTTTTAATGCGTTTGAACGTGTGTGAAGATCTTTTTATTCTCATCATATTATTTTAATTTATTTCTTTATTTAATTACTCATATCTTTTTAAGGCCTTTCAACAAAACACCCTAAGACTTATTATTTAGTTTCAAGACTCTCTTAGGGTGTCCATTGAAAGGCCTTGGAGCCAAAAATTTATTACGACCATTTAAGATGAAATGATCAGAAAAATAACAACTTTGCACCGGTTCAAACGGATTGAAAATTGAATCACTTATTTTTGTAACTATATTTTTTAACCTATAAAGGAGAAAAAAAACAGTCGGATAAACATGATCAATTGAAACACTTTTTTTTCTCTCTCAATTACTTTACAAAACCTAGAATTAGACTTGAACCTATTGTGTAAGAAAGAAAGAACAAATTTTTTAAATGTAAGAAATAATAGTTTGATTATTAGCATGGATTGCAAATTGAAACACTTATTTTTTTACACCGTTTATATATTAAAAAATAGTTAAAAAAATAAGTGTATTAAAAATTTACTACGACCATTTAGGATGAAATATTTGGAAAAATAACATTTTTGTATCGGTTCAAATGGATTGAAAATTAAAATACTTATTTTTTAAACTATATTTTTAATATATATACATATATATAAGAAAAAAAGGAAAAAAAAACAGTCGGAAGGAAATTTTCCCACAAAATCGAGATCAAGATTCAAAGATCAAGTCTATAAAATTTTTGAACGTTTTCCATTCTCTATCATCCTCAACCATAATCCCCCGTTCGAGTCACCCAAATCCATCACCATCACCATTAAGATAGACTGCGAATTCGTCGATGCTGCCTAAATCCATCAGTGTATCCATTCGAAGGGTTCGCTAATTCGTGATTTTTAGGAGTTCGTCAAAGAGCGGCCTTTAAATTGTGTTCTGGAACAGGTTGAGGATTATTCGAACTATTGACGAAATTTTGGCGTCTTATTGATTTGGTTTGGGATTTGTAGTAGCCATTGCCGATAGTGGTAGAGTAAAAATAGGGATGCAAAAGATGAGAGAGGAAAGCTGGAAACAGATGAAAGAGAAAGAGAGCATTAATGGCTTTATTCGGTTGGCATTTTAATTTAGTTTAGTTTTAAGAGTGGGTGGAGGGACAAATCGAGTAATAATTTGAGATAAGGATAATGATTAGAGAAAAATAAAGAGGGATAACAAAGTAATAATTGAAGAAATATGGTAATAATGGGAGAAAAAAATAGGATAATAATTGAAAAATAAAACTAAAATGTTAACCAAACACAACCAATGTTGTTGGAGAGGATAAAAATGTCAAGTGGCCAAAATTGTCGTGGCATTATAGTAAGTTGCTGTGGATTTAGCATTAATAAAGCAAAAATGCAACAAGCACATTATGTGTGACACACCTCAACCACACCCCCTCACATACATGTGAATCCAACTGAAACAGATCCTACTTGTATGTGAGGGGTGTGGCTAATGTGTGCCACAACCGAGTACCTACCAAGTTCCAACTGTGTTTCTTTACGAACTGGGGGCAGCTGCTGTCCCTTGAAGGGATAGTAGCGTGCTGTCCCGTCGGAGGGGGTCCCGCTCCGGTGTTGCGCCAATAATCGAAAACATTTACTTCGTAGAGCTTGTCGAATTGAAAAAGTATGCAAAAAGTTAGATTGATTGGATATCAATAAGTGCCTAATTGGAATACATATAACTTGCGAATAATGGGTTCTAATAGATTTGATCCATTGTTTTGAATCCATTCTTTTCAAATCAAAAAAGTCTCGATTAGGCACTAATGATATCTGATCAAGCTGATCTTTCACATACTTGTTCAACTCGACGAGCTCTACAAAGTGAACGTTTTCGATCATTAGAACGAGACCGGAGCACGGCCTCCTTGACCGAGACAGCAGGCTGCTAGCAGCTCCCCCAACTCCGTTTCTTTACACGCAAAAAGATTTGCTACCGAGTAGCCACCAAGTTCAAACTGTGTTTCTTTACACGCCTATATTCGAATTTCTCTTTCTTCTTTCCGGGAAAAGCACTTTTACGCGTCAAAATCGTACTTCTTTTTTTGTGTGGGTAATTAACAATAAAACCCAGGGAAAACCGTGAAAACAAAAGGGCCAGAAAGAAAGAGATCGAATTTCCAGATGGGTTTAGTGGGTTTTCTCAAGTTTGCATTCAAATGCTTCGACTTGCTTGCTTGGTACTCCAATCCAATTCACTTGTTTTCTACTAGCTTCAAACAAAACCCTGTTTAGAAAGTGAAAAGGAAAACGCTTTAAAATAGTTTCCCTATACTCTTTGTTTGGTTTTCTGCTCGAAATTTCGTGTTGGATAATTGATGATCCTTGTCAATCAAGCATCTTTACCTACTTATTCTGTTCTGTTTAGTTTCAAGCTCTTATTATTTACATTTGGTGAAATTTATGTCCATTTTGAATATTCTCTGATGTATTATTGTATTTTACTTGCAGGCCTCTCTCTGGTCTGGGCTGTCCTCTGTAATCTCTCTCTCTCTCTCTCTAGCTATATACTATGTTCGTATGTATTGCATTAATTTATTCAGTGATACGTATATAAAAGCGTAAAATGTTTAGACTTACAGTTTACGAAATAGAGTCTGGTAAACTTGATGTACTCTGCTAATGTAGAAATATTCTTTTGGACAGGTATGGCTCGATTCGGGCAATTGAGAATAATTCCAACTCGGAGATGCGAAATGTGGTGGCATATTGGATTCTTTTCTCTGTGGTTTCTCTCTTTGAGCTTGCTTTTGTGAAACTTATTGACTGGTAATTAAGTCTGCTGTATACCCTAGGGATTTAGCTTAATAATGTTATTCCATTGTTTATGTGCTCAAAAAGGCAGGGGCGGCTCAAGAATTTTTATCCAGGACAAAAATATAATGTGTAATGACGGGAAAGTTTTTCAAAAAATAAACTCTAACTTGGAAAGATATATTATAAGCATAAGGAGTTTGTACATATAAATTCGATTGTTTTATAAAGGGATACTCCATCATATAACCCTTAGTATTGTACAATATGCCATGACAAGTCTTCAGTGTTTAAAAGAGATGAATTATACTGGTACTAGATGAATTATTATGCCACAAAAAGGGACAAAGGCTGGGCTATGCCCAAGGATTATTTAGGATTCATGTCGAACATCAAAACGAGGTCCATTTAATTGTGTACGAAAATAATTCTTTTGACGGGTGCTTGGTGATTGGTTAAGTAGTCTAATGGTTTAGCGGCTTGCTAGGAATGCACCATATGTTTTGTGTCCTCTGTCAAAACGGCATCACCAAGTTTCCGCTCCGATACAAAGCTGTGTGTCCCCAAAATTCCAAGTGACTAAGGGGGATATTTAGATGTTTGTATTCTAGCTAAAAAGGAACACTTATAGGCCAAAAACTTGTATTACAACATGCATTTTTGGCAAGATATGAATCTCCTTGACTTTTTTCCCGTATAAATTAATACGGAATCACTTTGTATCCTATGACATAAAACGGCGAGGAATTCAGGTGGAATACATCGTTTCTGCCTCAAATGCAGTATTTTCACCTGTCCTCCCAAAACTTAGCATCCTCTTTTGGGTAGATTTAGCACCAAGAAGATGAGAAATTCAGAATACAACAGGTGGATAACTACAGCTGCATGTCATAATGCTTTTTAGGAATTGTTCGATTGATACAGGGTTTTCACTTTTTATTAAGAGCATAGATTGTGCTTTATTCATTTCCTCATTTTTGCACACCAGGCTTCCAGTCTGGTCTTACATCAAGCTACTGGCCATGTGCTTGTTGGTGCTACCTGATTTTAATGGTGCTTCTTATGTTTATGAGTGCCTGCTTCGCCCGTGCTTATCTGTGGATCCTCGAGCTGCCGTCAAATACTTCATTAAACCCAAGGAGGACAAGAATCTGGATGCTGAAAGTTTTCTAGCTGCTGTAGATAGGTATGTTCAAGAGAATGGATCTGAAGCTTTGGAGAAATTCCTTGATCTGAAGGTAAGTGAGTGAGCCTGGCAGCAATAGATAAGAAGTTGTCTAATGAGAATACACTTGACCAGATATATAAATGGCATGACATTTTGTAGCAGTGGCATCAAGTCATGGAATTTCATATTCAATGTGAGATGTAGTAGGGTCATACATGCAAATGTTAATATGCTTGCATCTTCTACATGCCAATTTATGCGTAAATGCACTCTTTGGTTGTGTTCATATCAAGAATTTCAGATTGGATTAGTGGTGGAAAACAAACTGATTTCAGAGAAAAGAAGTGAAAAGGCTAAATTTACTTTTTTCTTCCCCATCTTCCTTTAAAAAATCTCGTCGCAAATCCATGATCCAAAGTTAGTGCAGTTGGATTTGTAATTGAAATCATTAGATATAGTTGGCTTATTGGTTTGTACATTAACAAATATGAGGGTCTTCTCAATTTTTATAGAAAATTAATCTTATGTCCATTATGTGAACTTCATAAGCCCACAAGTCCACCTATTAATTTTGCAAGGTCTCAAGTCTATTTTAGGGTACCCCAGGGTTTAAATACTTTTTTATTATAGGATAGGGTACCCTAGGGTAGGGTAGATTACCCTAGCGTAGGGTACCCTAGGATTTAGGCACTTTTATAAGGTTTTAGGGTGCACTTTCCTATTATAGGGTTTTAGTGGTTTAGGCATTTTCATAGAGTTTAGGATTTTAGGCACTTTCATAGGGTACCCTGGGGTTTAGATTGTGTGAACTTGTGGCTTTACAAAACTATTAGGTGGACTTGTGGACTTATCTATCACTAAATCTGCCCAATTTTTATACACGTGGAATTTGTGCAACAAAGTCTCTCTCTCTCTCTCATGTTTATAAACATCTCTATGACCGCAAAATAAATAACTAAATACAGTTTCCGTTTGCTTCAGTCCAAGCATACAAAGCCTGACATTGGCATGGAAGTGATGAAGGCAATGACTTACACAGAGGAGAAGGAAATAGTTGCAGCCATCCAGGTAACTACAGTTGGATTGTATACGTTTCTGCTGTTAATTTCAATGGGTGTCTACTGTTGGTCTGCTTAGTTTGCGGGGAAAGACACTCCCCTCTAGGAAAAGTACAGTGCTTCCTAAAATTCGAAGATGGAAAAACTTGCTGGTAGTTTTGCCATTTAAAGTCTTGTCCTGTTATATTTCATGGGGAAATGAGTTTCGTCAGTGTTAAGTAGAGCAAACCAAGGAGCTAGCACTGAGTAGGCTTTTTCTTCCCGATGTCTTACCCCTGTTCAAAATTTGTTATATCATGATTGAGTTTTGTTAAAGAAGTTGTACGAACAGCTATAGTTATATTCACGTATGTTTTCATTAATTTAATTGGTTGGTATAACGTGTAATCCGTCTTTTTTCTTAGTCCAAATATGAAGAACCTAATGTTGGCAAGGTGGATGCGAGAGCAGTGGAACTACCAGAGAAAAGTGCAGTAGCTGCAACAAAATTGGTAAGGTTTTCTATCGTTTTTCGTATTGAATTTAATGCTTTCATTTAAAGAGGAACGCGATAAACCAACCATTTCTTTTTCCAGTCCAAAGTGAGTGAGCCTCATGTTGATAAGGAGAATGCCAATGCGGGGGAATCGAAAGATGAAAGTCCAGCAGTTGCAACAGAACAGGTAGTGGAATTTTTGTTACTTATCTTTGGTGCTTCTTTCTTTCATTCTTGTATTTAACTTCTCTTTCCCATCTCCACTGCTGCTTTCTGCTGGTTTTTATTATATGCCCACATCTTTCTAAGCTGTTTTCGGATCATGGATGTTTTATGGAAATAAATCTTGCTTCTTTCACTCCAATATCTTATTTGAGTAAAGCTATGGGTACATATGAGAATGTACATACCATGTACATATGAGTTTTGTGGAGCCCACCTCGGGTCCTACAAAAATGATTCGAACTGCCCATTATTTTTAAAACTTTTTTTTATGGAGCCATATAAAAAATCAGCTCAATTTGATATCGGTAAGGATTTTTTCTGAATTTGTAAGGACGAAAGTACTTAACCGTTCAGTTTTGTCCCTACGCGTTTCGGAAAAATCCTTACCAATATCGGATTGAGCTGATTTTTTACGGGGCTGCATAAAAAAAATATTCTAAAAATAATGGACGGTTCGGATAATTTTTGTAGGACCCTAGGTCGGCTCCACAAAATACATATGTACAATGCATATGTACCTATAGCAGTACTCGGAAGCAAGATCAGCAACCATACAATCAGACCTCAACTCACTTCTTTTGCAGGTCAATTGTGTAGAGCCAAATCTTGCTCAAAATGAGAAGAAAGCTGTTGCCACTACGGGGCAATTGAAGGGCAAAAATCCAGCAGTTGCAACAGAACAGGTAGATCATCGCCGGTCAAGTTTTCATTTGGACTTTGGTTTTTTAGTTGCTTCTTTTTCGCCCAGCTTCGATTCTTGTATTTATCTATTACCCATCTCTACAGTTGCTTTCTACTGGTTTCTGTTTTATGAACTTTCTTGACTGCGTGTGGATCATGGATGTGTGATGGGATTTACCAAGGAAAGCAGAATTATAGGGAAATCTAAGAAATAAATCTAGCTTCTTCAATACACCTTATATTTAATAACACAAATCCTGGGCTTGTTTTTTCTTCCACCGGAAATTCCTCCACAGATCCTTGATCCAAACACAGCATTAGTACGTCCGCATACCTGCTGATCAAAACAAAGCCATGAGATTTGCTATGTTGTTTCCATAGGTAGCAAGATTACCAACCATGCGATCAAACCTCAACCCACCTCGTTGGCAGGTGAAGCGTGTGGTGCCAAATCTTGGTCAAAATGAGAAGAAAACAGTTGGTGCTGGGGAAATTAAAGGGGAGACAGTTGCAGCAGCTGGTGGAGAGAAAAAAGTTGTGGAGATAACCGATTCAGAGAAAGTTCAGAGAGAGTGGACTTGTGCTCTATGCCAGGTGACAACCACATGTGAGGAGGACTTGAATTCTCATCTTCAAGGGAGAGAACACATGGACAAGTGCGAAGAGCTGAAAGCAAGTAAGCAAGTAAACAAAAACCCGGGTTCCTCCTCTTCGGCAGCCAGTCCAGAGCCAAAGGAGGTCCTTTTCGTTGACAGACCAAACCAATATAAAATCAAGAATCCAGAGGATAGGGTGCAAGTGAGTTGGACTAATGGGCAATACATAGAGAAAAAGGTTTATTACACTGGTGGTGGGATGGATCCGTTTAAATTTCGGTGCACTATCTGTGATGTTAAGTTGATTAGTGACATTGATGTGGCCTCTCATCTTGGAGGGAAGAGGCACTTATCCAATACTCAGCAACTTGTATTTGGTAGTTTGGGTGAAGGGTTTTATTAGGATTATGGAGGCAGTTTAGTCTATAGAATTCAAAGCTGCAATTGCTATGGTGTTTTGTGGTTGGAATAGGATGGCAATGGAAGTGGTGGGTGAACAAATGATGATTGACATTGCTGTCTCCTATTTACGTCCTTAATACTACGGAGAGATTTTGGTGATTTCAGTTGTTCTGGGTAGATAGCTTGTGCAACAGAGATGTCCATGATTGTGAATGCAGTCTATTGAACCTTCTATATTTGGACTAATCAGTAATCAATCAGTTAGGCCAGATACCGAGTTATCAAAAGTTATTAAGATTTGGCAAGTCTCACCACAAGTCATTTTGAATTTTTTCGCTATGATTTCTACATGTAGGTTAATGTCCATGAGAATAATCGAAAATGAGTGCTTTTCTAACGATAGTTGGATCATTCATTTTGCTTTTTACCTCGTGGGATTAGTTGGCGAATTCAGAGAATAGATTTTCAGGAAAAAAGAGAAGTTTTGACAGTTTCTTGTGCGTAGGGCTAACTCTAGCTCTCGTCTGTGCACATTTGCTTGCTCACACAACCAGACACACACACAAAAAAGGCATATTGAAATAAAGATAAGAACACCAATAGTGAAATGGAAATGCCATATTATTTCATCAAAAGGGTTCCCACAATAACACACAAATTCCAGAGTCCGGCTCCTCTCCAATCCTCCTAAAATTGGAGGATCCTCCAATCTAAATCGACTTAACGTTACACCCACCTCATTAAAAAGCCAAAGGATTGAGCACACATAATTACATTCCTCCTCTCTCCTTTCCAAATCGGCCCTTCGAACTAGATATTTGTTGCCGGATTTCTTTTGCCGCCGGTGAACTCAATCACTTAGCAAATTAGAGTTGGATTAGGGATGAGTTAGGTTTTGGAGAGGAAACAAGGCAGAGAAGGGGAAGGAGATGGAGAAGACCATAAACCTCTCCACCTATATATATCTCAGAATTTTTAAGATATGTTCATAGCAAATTTTGATGGGTCTAATGGTGGGTTTGGGTTTTTGATATTAGTCTAGGTCTGTGGAGGGGGAAGAATTAGATGGGCTAAGGGAACGGGACAGACGTGGCTATGGATTAAAGAGGGGTTAGAGGCAGTGACCATTAATGGCGATGGCTGAGGGAAACCAGAACTCCATTTGTCATATTTTGACTTTTGGGAAGTAGGCATTGCCAGGGATACTCCGAGCCACTAGGTAAATCCTTCCGTTGAGTTATAGTCTTGACCTGAGTGTAAAAATGAACCCCACCCTTACCTGCAAATTATGAAACTTGAGTTCAGAAATATTGGCATCTGACACTGTCAATAACCGACGGTATGTGCAACCAGAAATGTGACTATATGTGCATATTATGTAAACTGTTTGTATGTATTACCATAGAAATTGAGATTGCCCGAAAAAGATGCCTTGGAGCCAGTAAACGAGAAAAAAGGGCAACGGAACTGGAATAGGAACATTGATGCCGACCTAATTCATGTCCAGCCAATGTTAATGGATGCAAATATGCAAATCATAAAATGGGCTTGTTGTCAGTAAAACCATTTTCTAGGAAACCAAAGAGAAACGACAACATTGTCCAGTTGTTTATAGAAACTAATTTTTTGTCAACAAGCAGAGCCAATGGTGGCACCCATAATGACATATATCCAATTACCTACCGTTTTTTGGATGTAGGTATCAAATTTCATTCTTAAGATTCACTCCGTTTCATATTTTCATTTGCTTTTAGACTATGCCAAGGGCAATGATAGAATGTGCTCTAATACCTGCCCGGCCTCGATCTCAGTTTGAAATTTCCTTGCGACTATACCAGAGGTGGTGAATATGGAAGCTCCATTTCCGTATCTGCAAGATGATAGATATGACGGTAGAATAGTTAGATAATGAAGATTGAGGTGCAAAGATAAAAGTCGCACTAAAGGAAATACTTGTTTATGTCGATAAAGTTTATGGCCTCGTCTAAGCTGTCAGCCTGTATACAAGGGGAAAATGAAATTTTATAAATCTCCACGATCAGCAAAAACAATTTTATTTCAAGAGAAGCAGTGGGGAACATGAAAAATTCTGTTAGTTAACTCCATGATGAATGGAGAACAACTTAATTATTTCAAGAGAAGCATAAGTGGAATTATGGGCAAACCTGCAAGCAAAGAAGAACTGGGCCAACAAAGATCTCCTCCTGTGTCAAACAAACACACAAGTAGAAACTTTTATGGTAGGATCTACTTGTCAAGCTCATTTGGGAAGTTTTTTTTTTTTTTTTTTTTTTACTTTTACTCAAATATTTTAAGAAATAACCACTTTTAAATTTAAAAAAAAGGTCAAAAATATTGGTTTTTTTTTTTTTTTGGTGTGGATGAAAAGTGGTTATTTTCTAAAATATTTGAGTAAAAGTAATTTTTTATTTTTTCAAGAAGAATCGAAAAACCAAAAAAGTGATGACCAAAACTAACAAATGCGAAAAACTTCAAATAAGGACAAGACCAAAAAAGTGATAAAAGTTTTAATGGAATGAGGTCAAAAATTTACTTTTCCGTTGAATAATTAATTTACAAAAGTTTAGCACAAAATTAACTTATGCGAAAAAAATTTAAATAAAAACAAAACAGAAAAAGTGAAAAAAGTTGTTAATGGAATGGGATATACAAACTAAGTTTATTTACCAAAAAATAATTTGTCC
This sequence comes from Rhododendron molle, assembly GCA_025413875.1. NCBI lineage: Eukaryota > Viridiplantae > Streptophyta > Magnoliopsida > Ericales > Ericaceae > Rhododendron > Rhododendron molle. The sequence goes on from CM046398.1 coordinate 47,056,989, forward strand.
ATTGCCATTAGGAATGGGGAGATGCTTGGGTGTTTGGCAGCGGTGCCGAGCAGCTGATCCGTCCGTTCACCTCTGAAATCTATAGTTTAAATTTTGATGGAGCAATGAATAATTCAAATATGTATGAATTCAAATTCAACCTGAACCGCTTATGTCGAGATCAACAAACGACTGGATGACTCACGACATCCGCTTGACAGTATCCCTCAATCCATGGCAAGGACCGGGATGCTGCCAAGCTTTGTAGCCTGAATCCGGATTTCTTAATGCGCCTACACGGACTTCTCTTCTACCCCGGGAGAAGCGCTTTTGCGCGTCAAAATCGTGGCAGATTCTTCACAATAAAACCCAAGGAAAATCGGAGAAAAAAGGCCCAGAAAGAGATCGAATTCCATATGGGTTTTGTGGGTTTCCTCAAGTTTGCATTCAAATGCTTCGATTTGCGTGCTTGGTACTCCAATTCACTTTTGCAAATAATTACTTTTGACAAATAATTCTTTCTTTCTTCGCAGGAAGGAAAACCATGCTCCCACTTTCTATATCCATAAATTATTCTCTCTTTTATTTTCCCTCCACCAACTGTATTTCTTAACCCGCCTATTCGAATTCCTCTTTCTTTTTCCCGGAAAGCACTTTTACAGTTTTACGCGTCAAAAAATCGTGGTTTCCCTCCCACATTAAAACCCAGGAACATCCGAGGGAAAAAAAGGGCCAGAGAGAAAGAGATCGAATTTTCAGATGGGTTTGGTGGATTTTCTCAAGTTTGCATTCAAATGCTTCGACTTGCTTGCTTGGTACTCCTATTCACTTGTTCTCTAGCTTCAAACAAAACCCTGTTTTAGAAAACACTTTACTAGTTTCCCTTTACTCTTGTTTTTTGTACTCCAATCGGTCCGATCTCCGTGTTGGATTCCTGGTGATCCTTGTGATTCGAATCAAGTATCTTTATGTACCTATATTAGCATTGATGTACATGAAGATTATTCTCTGACGTATTATTGTATTTTACTTGCAGGCCTCTCTTTGGTCTGGGCTGTCCTCTGTAATCTCTCTCTCTCTCTCTCTCTCTCTCTCTATATATATATATATATATATATATATATATATATTTCAAGATTAATATACGCGTGCACGTATTGCATTAATATATTCCGTAATATGTGGTTTTATAACTGTATAATGTTCAGTGTACAAAATAGAGTCTGGTAAACTTACTATATTGTGCTGATGCAAGAATATTTTCTTGGACAGGTATGCCTCGATTCGGGCAATCGAGAATAATTCCAACTCGGAGATGAGGAATTTGGTGGCGTATTGGATTATTTTCTCTCTGGTTTCTCTATTTGAGCTTGCTTTTGTGAAACTTATTGACTGGTAATTAAGTCCGCTATGAACCCCTGGGAGTTTGCTTAATATGTTATTCCATTGTTTATGTGCTCAAAAAGGGAAAAGGTTGGGATATGCCCAAGGATTATTTAGGATTCATGTCGAATGTCAAAATGAGGTCCCTTAGGACAGCTAGGGCTAGCGGCGAAAATAACTTTTTTGAGGTGTTCTAGGTGTCGGGTTAAGTAGCATAATGGTTGATCTACCTCTAGCTAGGAATGCACCATATATATGATTTGTGTTCTCCGTCAGAATGGTTTCACCAAATTTTAGCAGCAGATACAAATGATCAAAACTTTTGGGTTGGACTCACCTTTCAAACTCGCTTTGCATGGGCACAAGGTTGAGTCTCACTAAATGATGTGGGACATGAGGGTCGTAACCTACCACCATGCTCCGCTGCTGACGGTCATAAGACCAGCTCTATTGACAATAACTTTATGACAACCCTTTTTCTTGTGACTCTATGACAATTTTCCGATCAGATTCTCGCATAGGTAGCATCTGATCCTATACTTGACGTGGTGTTTAACTATGATACAAAGCTCTGAGTCCCCAAAATTTTGGATTGAGTGTGGGTTTCGATTGGAAATTCAGATATTTGTCTTCTCACTAAAGAAATTATTATAGACGAAAACTTGTACGGCAACATGCATGTTTGGCCGAGATATGGATCTCCCTGACTTTTTCCGGTATATAAATTAATGCGGAATCAATGAGTATCCTAGGACATAGTGGCGAGAAATTCTGGTGACATATTGTTTCAGCCCTAAATGCATACATATTAGAATATAGCATTTTCAGCTGTACTCCCAATACTTAGAACCCTCTTTTGGGTAGATTTAGCACCTAGAGGATGAGAAATTGAGAATACAGCAGGTGGATAACTACAGCTGCATGTCATAGGAATTGTTGGATTTGATACGGTGTTTTACCAGGAAGTGCATAGATTGTGCTTCAACTCATCTCCTTATTTGTGCATACCAGGCTTCCGTTCTGGCCTTACATGAAGCTAATGGCCATGTGCTTGTTGGTGCTACCTGATTGTAATGGTGCTTCTTATGTTTATGAGTGCCTACTTCGCCTGTGCTTATATGTGGATCCGCGAGCTGCTATCAAATACTTTATTAAACCCAAGGAGGAAAAACTCTTTCTAGCTCTGGCAGAGAGGTATGTTCAAGAGAATGGATCTGAAGCATTGGAGAAAGCTTTGGAGAAACTCCTTGATCGAGAGGTAAGCCACTCAGTAAGTCCTGCCAGCAATAGATAAGAAGTTGTCTAATGGGGTCATACTTTACCAGTTTTATAAATGGGAACTTTTCGTAGCAAAGGCATTGAATCATGGAAGTTCATATTCACTACCACATGTAGGGTCATTATGTGCAAATGTTGATATGCTTGCATCTTCTACATGCCATATCTATGCATAGTTTGACTCTTTGGTTGTGTTCACATTAAGAATATGGGAAGGGATATGCGGGGCGAACAAGATGTGTTAGGAAAAAGATGAACTGAAAAGGCTAAATCTACAAATTGATTTCCCTGTCATTTTCCTTCGCTAAAAAGAATCTCAGTTGCACATCCATGATCCAAAGTTGGTGCATTTTAAGTTGTAGTCGGAATCATTAGATGGAGTTGGCTTATTGGTCCTTCCGTATATAAATGGGAGGGTCTTCGCAATTTTGATACACATGGAATATGCAGGACAAGGTATTTGCTCTCTCCATATGTATGTCTAACATATAAGTAACTGCACGTACCGTTTCTCTTTCTTCAGTCCAAGCATACGAAGCCTGACATTGGTGTGGAAGAGATCAAGGCAATGACCAATACAGAGGAAAAGGGAACAGCTATAGCAATCCAGGTAACTACTTTTGGATTGTATCTGTGTCTGCTGTTAATTTCAATTGGTGTGTCCTGTTAGCCTGCTTAGTTTTCAGGGATTGACACTCTTCCCACGAAAAGTTCAGTGCTTTCTAAAATTCGAAAATGAAAGAAACTGTTTTTCCATATAAAGTCTTGTCCTGTAATATTTCATGTGGAAATGAGTTTTTTCCTTGTTAAATAGAATAAAATAAGGAGCTATCATTGAGAATATTTTCTTTTCCTGACATCTTACCCCTTTTCAAAATTGGTTACATCATGATTGAGGTTTGGTTAGAGAATTTGTAGGAACACCATAGTTGATTGGCATGCATTTTCGTTAATTTAATTCTTCACTACTTTGTATAAACCATCTGTTTTCTTAGTCCAAGTATGAAGAACCTAACGTTGGCAAATGGGATGCTAGAGCAGTGGAACAACCAGAGAAAAGTCCAGTTGCTGCAACAAAATTGGTGAGGTTTCATCTTGTACTTCCTATTGGTATTTAATGCTTTCTTTGAAGACAGAACCCCAATGAGCGAAGTTTTTTTTTTTCTCCAGTCCAACGTGGAAGAGCCTAGTGTGGGTAAGGAGAATGCCGCTATGGGGCAATTGAAAGATGAAAGTGCAGCAGTTGCAACAGAACAGGTAGCATTGCCGGTCAAATTTTCAGTTTCACTTTTTTTTAGGTGCTGATTTTTTCGTGCAACTTCCATTCTTGTATTTATCTCTTTCCCATCTCTACAGTTGCTTTCTGCTGGTTTCTGTTATATGAACTTCTGCGATCTTTCTAGGCTGTTTGTGGATCACTGAGGTGTGAAGGGATTTACCAAGGAAAGGGGAATTATAGGGAAATCAAAGAAAAAAATTTAGCTTCGTCAATACACCTTATATTTACGAACAGAAATCCGTTGCTTGCTTTTCTCCTGCCAGAAATTCCTCTACAGATCCTTGATCCAAAATCCAAGCACAGCCTTTGTACCTCCGCATATCTGATGATCAAAACAAAGCCATGAGATTTGCTATGTTGTTTCCAAAGGAAGCAAGATCAGAAACCATACAATCAAACCTCAACTCACCCGTTGGCAGGTGAAGTGGGTAGAGCAAAATCTTGCTCAAAATGGACATTGAAGAGAAGACAGTTGCAGCAGCTGGTGGAGAGAGCAAAGCCATGGAAATAACCAATTGAGAGAAAGTTCAGAGAGAGTGGACTTGTGCTTTATGCCAACTGACGACCGCATGTGAGAAGGACTTGGATTCTCATCTTCAAGGGAGAAAATACAAAGGCCAAGTTTGAAGAGCTGATAGCGGGTAAGCAAGTGAACAACAAGGGTTCCTCCTCTTCGGCAGCCAGTCCGGAGCCAAAGAAGACCCTTTCCCTTCATATACCAAACGTATATGAAACCAAGAAACCAGCGGATAAGGTGGAAGTGAATCGGACTAATGACCAATACAGAGAGAAAAAGGTAGATAACACTGGTGGTGGGATGGATCAGTTTAAATTTCAGTGCACTATCTGTGATGTTAAGTTGATTAGTGAGATTGATTTGGCCTTGGAGGGAAGAAGCACTTATCCAATACTCAGCAATGTATAATTGACACTTTGGGTGAAGGGTTTGATTAAGATTATGGAGGCAGTTTAGTATAGAATTCAATGCTGCAATTTCTATGGTGTTTCAGTTTGTGGTTGGACTAGGATGGTAATGGAAGAGGTGAGTGATTTTTATGATTTTGGTTTTTCAGGGTAGATAGCTTGTGCTACAGGGATGTTCATCGATTGTGAATACAGTTTATTGAACCTTATATATTTGGATTAGTTAGTCAATTAGACCGGATACCAAGTTATATATTTAGATCTGAAGTTTGTGCAGTGAATTTGTAATTGAAATCATTAGAATAGTTGGCTTATTGGCAACAAAGTGTCTGCTCTCTCTCTCTCTCTCTCTCTCTCTCTCTCTCTCTCTCTCTCTCTCTCTCTATGTATGTCTAATGTTTATATACATCTCTATGACTGTAAATGACTAAATACCGTTTCCTTTGCTTCAGTCCAAGCATACAAAGCCTGACATAGGCGTGGAAGTGATGAAGGCATTGACTTTCACAGAGGAAAAGGAAATAGCTCCAGCAATCCAGGTAACCACTGTTGGATTGCATCTGTTTCTGTTGTTAATTCAATGTGTGTTGACACTCGCCTCCAGGAAAAGTTCAATGCTTTCTAAAATTCGAAGATGAAAAAGTTGCTGGTAGTTTTACCATTTTAAGTCTGGTCCTTTTCTGTTTCTGATGTCTTACCCCTGTTCAAAGTTTGTTATATCACGGTTGAGTTTGTTAAAGAACGTTGTACAGACAGCTATAGTTATACAGGCGTGTGTTCAATTAATTTAGTTTGTGTGTATGACATGCGATCCATCCTTTTTCTTAGTCCAAATACGAAGATCCGAATGCTGACAAGGTGGATGCTAGTGCAGTGGAACTACCAGAGAGAAGTCTAGTAGCTGCAACAAAATTGGTAAGGTTTTTTATTGTACTCCCTCCGTCCCATTTTAAATGTCCTCTACGGGAATTAGTGCATTTTCAAACCCTAAAAAAATTAAATTTCTGTATATTACTTTCGTTATTTTTTTACACCAAATTAAATTGTATTTAAAAACATTCTTCCATTTAAAGAGGAATCTGTTAAACCAACCGTTTCTTTTTCCAGTCCAAAGTGAAAGAGCCTTATGTTAATAAGGAGAATGCCAATGCGGGGGAATTGAAGGATGAAAGTCCAGCAGTTGCAACAGAACAGGTAGCATCTCCGTCGAATTTTCGTTACTTTGGTATCTCCGGTGCTTCTTTCTTTCGTCCAACTTCCACTCTTGTAGCGGATCAAAAAAAAAAAAAACCCTTCCATTCTTGTATTTAACTTCTCTTTCCCATCTCCACTGTTGCTTTCTGCTGGTTTTTATTATATGTCGGCATCTTTCTAGGCTGCGTACGGATCATGGATTTATCTTGAGAACGAAAGTCCTTTATTTGTTTTTCCCCCATCATAAATTCATTCACAGATTCTTGATCCAAACACAGCCTTAATACTTCCGCATTGATGATCCAAACACAAATATGAGATTTGTTTTGTTGTTTCCATAGGAAGTAAGAGTAGCAACCGTACAATCAAATCTCAACTCACCTCTTTGGCAGGTTAAGTGTGTAGAGCTTAATCTTGCTACAAAAGAGAAGAAAACGGTTGCCACTGGGGAAATCAAAGAGAAAACAGTGGCAACAGCTGTTGGAGAGAGCAAAGCCGTGGAGATAACCGATTCGGAGAAAGTTCAGAGAGAGTGGACTTGTACTTTATGTCAGGTGACAGCCACATCCGAGAAGATCTTTGACTCTCATCTTCAAGGGAGAAAACACAAGGCTCAAGAACTGAGAGCAAGTAAGCAAGTGAACGAAAACGAGGGTTCCTCCTCTTTGGTAGCCACTCCGGAGCCAGAGGAGACCCTTTCTATTGATAGGCTGAACGAAGATGGAACCAAGAAACAAGAATATAAATTTCAGTGCACTATCTGTGATGTTAAGATGCATAATGAGATTGCTTTCGTCTCTCATCTTGGAGGGAAGAAGCACTTATCCAAGACTCGGCAACATATAAACGATACTTTGGGTGGAGGGTTTTATTAGGAGTATGGAAGCAGTTTAGTTTGAAATTCAAGCTGCAATTTCTATGGTGTTTTGTGGTTGGAACAGGATGGTAATGGAAGTGATGGGCGAACAAGTTAGAGATTAACACTGCTGTCTCCTATTTACGACAGAGATTACGGAGTGATTTTGATGATTTCAGTTGTTCTGGGCAGAGAGCTTGTGCAACAGGGATGGTCCCTCTTGAGCGTTGTATATCAATCATATCAGAATTATTAGTAAGCCCGTTGGACCGGATACCAAGTAATCAAATTATATATTATGATTTGGCAAGTCTCACGTAGATCACCCATTAAAGTTCGATGAACACAATTTTTTTTGACAAGATTAATGTTCTCACCGAACTCTTAACGACTTATCAAATCACATTTCAGTTTTTGGACGCAATTACCAAAAGAATGAAATGTACCAAATTCTCTTTAGACGTTTCATTTGAGAGAGAAGCTAAGAGAAAATAGCAAAACAGTAAAGTCTGTTTACATAGACAATTTCCACACAGATCCATGTGTGGGGTTCAGTTAGAGTTTCACACAAATGATCTGAGCTGTTCGTTAAATGTAAAATATTACTTTAAGGACCTTCGCAAAAAATCAGCTTAATCCAATACTTGTGCTCGATTCAATTATCTAACTTTTCATTATCATGAAATCCGAATGAAATGTTAAATGATTAAATCGAGTATTGATAAGTGTTGGATTGAGCTAATTTTTTGCGGGGGCTCGTGAAAAAATATTTTACATTTAATGAATGGCTCGAATTATTTGTGTGGGATCCGTAGTAAACCCCACAACAAATCTATGCACTTTTGCTATGTGTGTTAAGTGTTGATCATATAGTGACATTTCCTCTTCCTTTTTTTTCTTTTTTCCTCACTTATTTTCTCCTCTCTTTCACATGTAAATCTGTATTTACCACCAAAAAAAAAAAAAAAAAGTTGTGTAATTCTGTTCAAAGTTAAGAAATTAGGGTGGAAAAATGAATTAAGCTTGAACTACCTACCAAAATCATTGCGAAAAGTTAGAGGAGAAAAAAATGGAAATAATAATAATCCACAGTTTCCCCCTAAAATAAGCAGCAAAGAAAATTTCTTCTCTTTTTAGTACTATATATATACTAGTACTATTTCCCTGTACCAACTGCAACTGTTTATCGTTATGCGCCTATTCGAATTTCTCTTTCTTTTTTTTTCCTGGAAAAGCACTTTTACGCATGAAAATCGTGGTTGCGTCACCATAAAACCCAGGAAAATTCGCGAAAAAAAAGGGGGCCAGAAAGAGATCGAATTCCAAATGGGTTTTGTGGGTTTTCTTAAGTTTTGGTTCGACTTGCTTGCTTGGTATGATTCACTTGTTTTCTAGCTTCAAACCAATTAATAAACCTTGTGTTTACAAAGGCCAAGGAGTACACTTTACCAGTTTCCCTTTACTCTTGTTTGGTTTTGTACTCGAATATGTCCGAATTTCGTGTTGGATACTTGATGATCCTTGTGAATCAAGGATATCGTTATGTACATTTTTAATTTAATTTGTGTTGCGTTTCAAGCTCACTCTCTTTGCATGTTGAATATTCTCTGACTTATTATGTATTTTACTTGCAAGCCTCTCTTTGGTCTGGGCTGTCCTTTGTAATCTCTCTCTCTCTCTCTCTCTCTCTCTCTCTCTCTCTCTATATATATATATATATATATATATATATGTATTGCATGAATTTATTCAGTAATATGGTTTTACAAGTGTATAATGTTCAGTGTACAGAATAGAGACTGGTAAACTTATTTAATTGTGCTGATGCAGAAATATTTTTTTGGACAGGTATGCCTCGATTCAGGCAATCGAGAATAATTCCAACTCGGATATGCGGAATTTGGTGGCATATTGGATTCTTTTCTCGCTGGTTTCTCTCTTTGAGCTTGCTTTTGTCAAACCTATTGACTGGTAATTAAGTTTCCTGTATACCCTCAGGATTTTGCTTATATGGCGTCCCATTTTCTATGTGCTTCGAATGGATAAAAGTTTTAGGCTTCAGGTTGAACATCATAATGAGGTCCATGTTATTGAGTCGTTGGACAGATCGGGTCACTGAAGATAATGAATTTTTTTGAAGAGTTTCTAGGTCCGAGTTAAGTGGAGTATATGTTCTGTGTTCTTTGTCAAAATGGTAGGCATTACTCTGAGGGCTCGATTATGTCACCAAATTTTAGCAGCAGATACAAATGATCAAACCTTTGTGTTGGACTCACCTTTAAAACTTGCTTTGCAAGGGGAAGGTGTTGAAAGAGCTCATATACACAAGTTTACGCTCTCACTGAACCGATTTTGCACATGAGGTTTCTAACCTGTTAAAGCATCCGACTCAAAACGTAATGGCAATGAGTGGAGAAGCCGTCCATGCTCATATACTAGTTTTGGAGTTATAAATAACCAATGTGGGACAAATTTCAACACTCCACTACAAGTGCAACCCCCAACTCGCACGTGGAGAGGTCAACAAAGGATCTGGAACGTACGAATCACAAGGAAATAAGGTGCAACTACGGCACAAACAAAGGGGAAACACCTCCGAAAACCAAGCTCTGATACTATGTTAAAACATCCAAACTCAAAACCAATTGGCAATAAGTGGAGAGGTGGCCCAGACTCATATACTAGTTTTGGAGGTTATAAATAACCAATGTGGGACAAATTCCAACATAACCTACCACCATGCTCCATAACTTACGGTTAGGGACACCAACTCTGTTGAAAATGATTATATGACAACCTTTTTTCTTTTTAGTTTTGATTCTATGGCAATTATCCAATCTGATTCTTGTATATGTAGCATCTGGTCCTATACTTAATCCGGTGTTTTCAGCCGTGATACAAAGCTCTGACTCCCAAAAATTTGAACGAATAATTGTGCGGTCTTTTGCTCTGTTATAAAGGTCTGATTCCCTAAATTTTGAAGTGACACCGGTTTCAAGTGGAAATGCAAATGTTGGTCTTGTAAATAGAAAAGCAATTATGTACCCCAAACATGTATTACATGTATGTGTTGAACGATATGAGTCTCCTTGATTTGGTACCTGTATAACTACTTCCAAGTATATAAACAATCGCAAGCATCCTATGACATGAAACAGTGAGAAAGTTGGGTGGCATACATTGTTTCTGCATTATTTGCCTACACACTAGTGTATAGCATTTTCACCTGCCTCCCAAAACTTAGCATCCTCTTTTGGGTAGATTTAGCACCAAGATGAGAAATTTAGATTACAGCAGGTGGATAACCACAGGTACATGTCATAATGCGTTTTAGGAATTGTTCGACCTGATACGGGGTTTTCATTAAGAGCATAAATTGTGCTTCACTGATTTCCTTATTTGTGCATACCAGGCTTCCATTCTGGCCTTATCTGAAGCTAATGGCCATGTGCTTGTTGGTGCTACCTGATTTTAATGGTGCTTCTTATGTTTATGAGTGCCTGCTTCGCCCGTGCTTATCTGTGGATCCGCAAGCTGCTATCAAATACTTCATTAAACCCAAGGAGGACAAATCTCTGGATGCTGACAGCTTTCTAGCTGTGGTAAATAGGTATGTTCAAGAGAATGGATCTGAAGCTTTGGAGAAACTCCTTGATCGGAAGGTAAGTGAGCGAGCCCTGGCAGCAATAGGCAAGAAGTTGTCTAATGTGAATGTACTTGACCAGTTATATAAGTGATGGCTTTTCATAGCAACGGGAGTCATGGAATTTCAGATTCAATGTGAGACGTCGGGTCATTATGTTCATTACGTGCAAATGTTGATGTGCTTGCATCTTCTACATGTCAATCTATGTGTAAATGCACGCTTTGGTTGTGTTCACATTTTTGGTAAGGGATTTGGGGAGGAAAATAAAATGATTTAGAAACAGAGGAAGTGAAAAAGTTGAAGTTACTTTCTGATTCCCCCCATCATTTGTTCCTTTAAAAAGTCATTGCAAAGCCATTGAATTTGTAATCGGAATCATTAGATGGAGTTGGTTTATTGGTTTTTTTATGATAATATAAATGTGACTGTCTTCTCAATTTTGATACACATGGAATATGAGCGACAAAGTATATGCTCTCTCTCTCTCTCTCTCTGTATGCCTAATGTTTATATACATCTCTTTGACTACAAATAGAAATACCATTTCCCTTTGCTTCAGTCCAAGCATACAAAGCCTGACATTGGCGTGGAAGAGACCAAGGCAATGACTAATACAGAGGAAAGGGATACAACTGCAGCAATCCAGGTAACTACCTTTTGGATTTGTATCCGTTTCTGTTGTTAATTTCAACGGGTGTCTACTGTTGGTCTGCTTAGTTTGCGGGAAAGACACCTCCTCCAGGCAAAGTTCAGTGCTTCTAAAATTCGAAAATGAAATAGCTTGTTGGCAGTTTTGCCATTCAAAGCCTTGTCCTGTTATATTTCATGTGGAAATGAGTTGCGTCCTTGTTGAATGTAGTAAGCCAAGGAGCTAGCACTGAGAAGGGTTTTTCTTTCTGACATCTTACCCCTGTTCAAATTTGGTTATATCATGATTTTAGTTTTGTTAAAGTTGTACGAAGAGCTTTTAGTCAAATTGGTATGTGTTTCCATTAACTTGTGGGTGTAACGTGTGATCCATCTTTTTTCTTAGTCCAAACACGATGAACCTAATGCTGGCAAGGTGGATGCTAGAGCAGAGGAACTACCAGAGAAATGTCCAGTAGCTGCAATAAAATTGGTAAGGTTTCCTATCATTTCCTACTGAGTAATATAATGCTTTCATTTAAAGAGGAAACCCGATAAACCAACCATTGCTTTTTCCAGTCCAAACTGAAAGAGCCTCATGTTGCTAAGGAGAATGCCACTGCCAGGGAATTGAAGGATGAAAATCGAGCAGTTGCAACAGAACAGGTAGCATCTCCATCGAATTTTTGTCACTTGGGTTTCTTCGATGCTTCTTTCTTTTGTTCAACTTGCATTCTTGTGCTTTCTCTTTCCCATCTCCACAGCTGCTTTCTGCTGGTTTTTATTATATGAATTTCCACAATCTTCCTAGGCCTGTGTTCGGATAATGGATGTTTTATGGAAATAAATCTTCCTTCTTCACTTGAATGTCTTACTTTCCTTTCACTTGTTTCTGTCCCCATAGGCCATATTTCGATCAATGATTTGTAGAGAGATTTGTTATATGTAAAAAAAACCGTGAGAAAAATAGACCTTGTACTTGAGAACAGAAATCCTTGTTTTTTCCCCAACTAGAAGTTCCTCCACAGATTCCTGATCCGAACACAGGCTTAATTCGTCAGCACATCAATGATCCAAAACATAGCCATTAGATTTTTCACGTTGTTTTCATAGGAAGCAAGATCAGCATCCATACAATCAAACCTCAACTTTCCTCTTTGGCGTGTCAAGTGTCTAGAGCCAAATCTTGCTCAAAATGAGAACAAAACAGTTGCTGCTGGGGAAATTAAGGAGAAGATAGTGGCCACAGCTGGTGGAAAGAACAAAGCCGTGGAGATAGCCACTTCATATAAAGTTCAGAGAGAGTGGACTTGTGCTTTATGCCAGGTGACAACCACTTGCGAGAAGAACTTGGATTTTCATCTTCAAGGGAGAAAACACAAGGACAAGTGCGAAGAGCTGAAAGTAAGTAAGCAGGTGAACAAAAACAAGGGTTCCTCCTATTTGGCAGCCAGTCTGGAGCCAAAGAAGACCCTTTCCATTGATAGACCAATCGATTATAGAACCAAGAAACCAGAGGATAAGGTGCAAATCACTCGGACTACTGAGCAATACAGAGTGAAAAAGGTAGATTACACTGGTGGCAGGATGGATCAGTTTAAATTTCAGTGCACTATCTGTGATGTTAAGTTGATTAGTGAGATTGATTTGGCCTCTCATCTTCGAGGAAAGTGGCACTTATCCAATACTCGCTAAAATTTTGATACTTTGGGTGAAAGGTTTTATTTGGATTATTGAGGCTGTTTAGTATAGAATTCAAAGCTGCAATTTCTATGGTGTTTTCAAGTTGACAATTTACATTGCTGTCTTCTATTTACATCCTTAATAGTATGGAGCAATTCTAACAATTTCAGTTATTCTGGGTAGATAGCTTGTCCAACAGGGATGTTTATCGATTGTGAATACAGTATTAATCGTTCAATAGGCCAGATACTAAGTTATCAAAATATAGTATGATCTGGCAAGTCTCACTACAGGGTCATTATGATTTTTTTGCTTATGATTTCTACGAGTAGGTTAATGTCTATATGAGAATAATGATAAATGGGTGCTTTTCCAATTAGTTGATCATTCATTTTGCTTTTTACCTCGTGGGATAGAGTACTGTAAATTCGATTTGGTCGGCGAATTTCAGAGAATAGCTCTTCAGGAGGAAAAAAGAGAGAAAAGTTTTGATGGTTTCTTGTGGTTAGGGCCAACTCTTTTAACTCCTCTGTGCAAACTTGCTTCCTCACACAACCAGACACAAAAAAAGGAAGAGAAATAAAGATAAGAACACCAATGGTGAGATGGCAATGCCATATTATTGCATCAAAATGGTTCCCACGATACACACAAGTTCCAAACAGGAAACCAGAACACCATTTGTCATATTATGACTTTTGGGAAGTAGGCATTGCCAGGGATACTCCAGAGCCACTAGGTAAATCTTTCCATTGCTGAGTTACAGTCTTGACTTGAGTGTAAAAATGTACCCCACCCTTACCTGCAAATTTATGAAACCCAAATTCAGAAATATGGTATCTGACCCAGTTTAAATAACCGACGACATGTCCAAGCACAAATGCGACTCTATGTGCATATTATGTAAACTGTTTGTATATATTACCATAGAAATTGAGATCGCCTGCAAAAGATGCCTTGGAGCCAGTAAACGAGAAAAAGGGCAATGGAACTGGAATAGGAACATTGATGCCGACCTAATTCATGTCCAGTCAATGTTAGTGGTTTACACAAGGGACGCAAATATGCAAATCATAAAATGGACTTCTTGTCAGTAAAACCATATCTAGGAAATCAAAAAGAAACAACATTGTCCGTGTCGGACCGCTTTTTCACTATCTCTCCTAAAACCAATTGGTGTTACGGAGGGCTTCAATTAAGTCTATTATGGCATTCGACATCGCACTCGCAAGTCTGTTTTTAGAGCGGTCGCAGGGAGTGACATCATGGAACCAAATCCATGTGGGCACTCTGGGCCCAACAGCCCAGTTGTTTATAGAAACTAAATTTTTGTCAACAAGCAGAGCCAAGGGTGGGACCCATAATGACATATATCCAATTACATACCCTTTTTTGGATGTAGGTATCAAATTTTATTCTTAAGATTCAATCTCTGTTTCGTATTTTCATTTGCTTTTAGACTATACCAAGGGTAATGATAGAATGTGCTTTAATACCTGCCCGGCCTCAATCTCAGTTTGAAATTTCCTTGCGACTACACCAGAGGTGGTGAATATGGAAGCTCCATTTCCGTATCTGCAAAATGATAGATATAACAGTAAAATAGTTAGATAAAAAATAGTTAAATAATGAAGATTGAGGTGCAAAGATAGAGTCGCGCTAAAGGAAATACTTGTTTCTGTTGACAAAATTTATGGCCTCTTCTAAGCTGTCAGCCTGTACACAAGGGGAACATGAAAAATTATAAATCTCCATGATCAGCAAAAACAATTTAATTACGAGAGAAGCAGGAAGGGAACACGAAAAATTCTGTTAGTTAACTCCATGATGAATGGAGAACAACTTAATTATTTCAAGAGAAGCATAAGTGGAATTATGGGCAAACCTGCAAGCAAACAAGAACTGGGCCAAAGATTTCCTCCTGTGTCAAACAAGCCCAAATAGAAACTAGTGAAATTTATGGTAGGATCTACTTGTCAAACTCATTTGGAATTGAAGATTATCCAAGGTTCATCCGGAAGACAAGATGCAAATATTGGGATTATGAATGTAAGATACCTTGTAACACTCCATATCAGCAGTGACATCAGACAAGATGGTGGGACCGATAAAGTTCCCGTGCTCATATCCTGGAACCTATTTCTCATCCACAAGGAAACATTATACTGATTAGACCAGTTGGGGTTAAGGACTATATCATCTACACATTCAACAATTCATACAACACAACTAAACTTAGCCACCTTTCGAGGGATATCACGTGTCTTAGACACTGTACATATTGGTTACCGATTAGTATTTATTACCTTGAAATGATTGCATCCACGTCAATGTTTACATAGCTTGTTTGCCAAGCTACGTCGACCTATGAATTTGTTTACAAGTTCCGCAAGATTAATGCTTAAATTAACCAAGTGGTTTTTTAAGAAGGCCCACCTTAATGCACACAGCACATACACAAGAAAGGAAAAGGAACAAAATTTAAAATTCGATATAGAGCATCCTTTGGGCATTACACAATCATAGTTACACCAATGTATAAATCTTTCAGAAACCTTGGTAGTAACTAACTTTGCAATTTGTGCAGAATCACGCGACGTGTAACAATGCCGAACTAAGAGACATAAACACGCACCACGATATTTCTCCCATCAAGCAATAGTTTGGCACCATTGTCAACCCCACTTTGAATCAATCTGCATATCCGTTCCTTTGCCTGTGTGAACAAATGGGATACATATGTAGCAAGTGAGAAGTATGGAAGCTGCCATACTCATTATTTTGCCAACCCAAGTGGCGCACAGGCCTATTGGTAAAGTTTTGGGCCCCTTTACGCACCTGTTTGCTAATCACTGGACCAAGGTCTGCTCTGGGATCTGTTCCAGCACTTACTTTAAGTGCTTTAGCACGCTCCACTAGCTTATCTTCCCTACAAGGTTATAACACAAGACTGTCAGTATAATGTAATATTCAGAAATTTAAAATTTATAGACTTCCAAAATTACATAGCATGAATAATAAGACTACGCAGCTCCAATCTCATATTATCGCACTATTGAACTTTCTATTGAGAAGACAAGATCCTTTAGGTTGAGAAGACAAGGTCCTGATATTAATAAAACTGAAAAGTATTATTCTAAAATCTCCACTATTCTAGAGTTCTCTTCAATGTTCTCCAAACATCCAGACTCTTCTAGCATTTTCTAAAACTTATTGCAGAAGATTTTAGAACCATGGAGAGTCATGTGTTGACTCACAACATATCCTTGCACGCAATTTCTTTGATAAAAAGGAAATCCTAATAATTTTTAGTTTTCTTAATATAGGTACGTTGTACCCGTTTTCAAGACAACAATTACTTCTGACAGTAGATGGAAAAATTGATAAACTGTATCTAGCAAAATTATTTTAGAAAAAAAGTAGAATGGAACACGATACCATGATTTTGAGCCGCCAACAAAGACCACTGTGCTGAGGGCCATGCACCTTTGCCCCGCAGCACCGAAACCAGCTGCAACTAAAGCATTTAATGTAGCATCCATGTTTGCATCAGGCATGACAATGCCATGATTCTTGGCTCCCATATTTGACTGCGTACAAGGAGATTGAGCAAGTCTGTTAGTGCCATATTTGCTTATGAGAGAAGCTGCAGTTTCATTAACCAGATATTGGTGCTAACCTGAACACGTTTTCCTTTGGCTGAGGCTCTTGCGTATATGTGCATCCCAGCCTGAGACGGGGGACAGCCGGAAATTAGAAGTTAATTATTATACAAGTACTACAACCTAAGGTCCAACAAGTTCTGAATATGATAAGGCCCAACACATTCACAGCTGAACTGAGTCAATTGATCACGACTAGAGAGAAGTAACTTCCCAATGATCGAAATACACACCTAAAAGTTGAAACCCAAAATGATAAACACCACTATTGCTCGTAAGGTAAAGAAAGAGAAGCTGCTAAATAAATCGATTTTCATGGAAAAGCCTACACACTGAGTCAACACAACTACTATACGTACAGTGAACGAAGAGAAACATCTCTTTAAAAACCCATGAAGAGAAAATGACCTTAACTCACTAGTTTCATTCCGAATCATTGTACAAATTCTAAATACTAGCTCAAGGAACAATCAACGCTAAGAGCCAAGCTGACAGTCACACCAATGTGGGGGTCGAGTCTAAGTGTATCCAATTTGCAGAAAAGTGCCAAGGAGACATATGTACCAAGTTTCTTTCCCACCCAAACACCACTAAGGACCGATTTGTTTAATGTCCGCATATTGCTCTTTCCCAATATAGCTACAAAGTCTCCAAATTTTGTAACTTCTGGTTTCAGGCATGGGCTGCATGCGTGTCCAGCTTTAAGGGCTATACACCCACAACAGCCAATCCATAACTTGACAAGAAAATTAAAGTCAACCATCAACAATTGTACTGAAACCCTAAACGGACACAAGAGAATTACCTAAGGGTCAGACTAACTCCCAATTGTAAAACATAAAAAAGAAATAGAACCATCTTATACAATCTGGTGTAGGAGTGAATATGAAGGTAATACTTACTGTATTTGAACCAACAAAGGAAATAGCCTTTATTTCATCATCATCACAAATAGCATTAACAATGTCCTGTCCAAAATCAAAGTAGAAAGGGAATTAAAAGCCAATTAGCCTAGCATCATCAAAATCGTTGGCTTATATAAAATGGAGCTTACAACAACAACAACAGCAGAACCTATGTAGTCTCCAATCATTGGGGGTATGGGCAGGGGAGGATTGGAGACAGGCCTAACCTTTGGCAATATGTACAAAGTGGTTGCTCTCAAAATACCACTAAAACAGTAGCCCCCTAAACCTTTTTTGTTGTGGAACCATGCCCCCAAATCAAAGCAAATGGCATCAAAGACAGGCCTAGAGATCCAATTCAATTTCCGTGCACATTACCATGCTTCCTTCACTAAAATGGAGCTTAAGTGGAGAAAAGGTCAAACAATGCAAAAAACATCCATGACATCTAATTGGCAAAACATTACAAGCTCCAATAGCTCAGTAGTTAATAGGAAGACAAATATTCCCAATTTATCCACAAGTGGATGTCCAATAGTGATGGAATCAATAAAGCAAATGAAAGCTTGTAAACAATGATTGAAGTAAGAGCATACCTTGGTGCCATGAACAATATTCAAAACACCATCAGGTAAACCAGCCTCCTTTGCCAGCTCTGCAAGTAGTATTGATGCACCTAGAGAAAATAGCAAGGAAAGGTAAACAACAAGAACAATTCTCTTTGAACGAAGAATACATGACCAAAACCCTATACCTAAGAACGAAGAATAAAGAAGTCACATAATTAATACCATTGAAAGGGTACAAATTGAGAAAAGTCCGAGGCTTTCAAGAGACATTTCTTTTGATAGTTGTAGCTAACTGTGAATTGACTATCCTTTCTGATGTCTCAAGTGAGATTTGTTGGCAAGTTGCTAGTATTTTTCACAACAATAAGAATCCGACGGCCGGCAGGTCTCCCTAAGAAATAGAGTTATTTCACCAATAGAAAAAATCTAGCGCAAACATATCCAAAGTTAAATGTCCAAGACAAGGGAACCAACTAGACTACTTGTAGAGCATGTGGCGCGGTAGGCACCATGTACTTGCATCCATTTGACAAGGGTTCAAACCTCAGTAACAACAACTAACAAGGCTGACTTTCGCGGAGCCAAAAAGAAGAAGGAAGAACTAGACTATTTGTAGAATCGTAGGTGTTGCTATTCCACTGGACCTTGTGAAGATGATAGGAACATGCAACAGTGCCATGGTCTACCTTGCCCGTGTAAAAATAGCTTAAGACTTCTATCCTTTCCATCCTTCATGTGTGGCCAAAAGAAATGCTACTAGTCTTAAGAAAACACCAAATTTGTTTCATACAGACAACATGGCAACAGAAAAAGTAAGCATGGGTAGAGAACACAACACAGAAAAACACTCTTAAGGCTCCGTTTCGAACCTATGGAAAGGAAAGGAAAAGAAAGGAAAATAAAAAAAATTTCCTTTCCATTGTTTGGTTGGAAGGGAAAGTGTGAAGAAAATAAGGATTTTGAGTGTAATGAATAATAAATTTTCCCTCCCATTTTCCTCTCATTTTCCTTCCCTTTTATTTTCCTTTACTTTCTTTTCCTTTCTTCAAGTTCCAAACAGAGCCTAAGGCTGTAGCATGAAAGCCGACTAGAGACACGGACCACTTTCAGAAATAACTTCCAAGGTTTATGAACTCAATATTGACCAAACCACACTGCGAAACTACTGCATGTATGACGTATTCCCTGCATCTACAATCTTCATGTCAGGTTTGTGTCTGAATGTTGTAATTATAAATCAGCGAAGAGCTTAATTTCTCAAACAGCAATACCAGGGGCTTGACATTTTCTATCAACCACCACAAATAGTAGTCAAGATCCTGCAACTCTCCTTTCCAACTTCATCTCATTCCTTCATACTGTCGGGCTTTACGCAGCTTTAGACATAATGCCCCTATGGGCTGGTGAAAAAAACATACAAGATAAAGGTCCTCTTGCAAAAATAAATACAATCCTGTGCTCTAGAAACTAACACATCACTGAAAGACCAGGGAACAATACTCTAAGGTATAATAAATCGGTTCAGTACACAGCAATAGCATTACCGGGATCTTTTTCTGATGGCTTTAGAATGAAGGTATTACCACATGTAACTGCAACCGGAAACATCTGTAAATTCACAAATAAAAAATTCATACAAACAACTGTAATGATCAATGGAAAAGTGTGTGCAATATAGTAGTATGCTTGACGTTGCCATGTTGGTTTTTTTTAACCTCTTGTATAGTTGGTTGCACATAAACAGAAGACATCTTTGCATCCGTTTTTTGGGATTTTACTAGAAAATGGAGTCATGTGGCAAGGAAGAATACAAAATTTCTAATTTTCTTTTCTTTCCTTTTGATTTTCAGTGGCACTGCATTGCACCTTTTTCTCACAAAATTTATTTGCACTTGTCGAAAATCAAAGTTAAACCACGCTACATAAATCTAATAATTACCCACTGAGCAATAAAAAGGGTTATAGCCTAAAAATAACATGGAACTGAGACAGATAGAGGCCCTTACCCACAATGGAACCATCGCAGGGAAGTTGAAGGGACAAATCCCAGCACAAATGCCAAGCGGCTCTCTGAGGCTGTAGGTATCGATTCCATTCGACACACTGGGCACAAACTCCCCCATTTGCAAAGTTGCCATTCCACAAGCATGCTCCACCACCTCTACGAGAGTAAACCAAGAATTTCAAGAGTCTGAGCTTTACCACCAAATCATCCTAGTTGAACATACCAAAATTTTGCCAACGAACCTAGCCCACGGAACACATCGCCTTGTGAATCCTTTAATGTCTTCCCTTGTTCCAGAGTAATGTTCGCGGCCAGCTTATCCTGGGACAAGAAGGTTTGTCGATTTCATTAGTAACATGTATTAATTTCCTCGAAAGAAGAGGAAGTGCCAACAAAGTTACCGTATCTCTCCGCATTAGCTCTTGCAGCTTAAACATAATACGTTGACGTGTAGTGATTGGTGTGTTTCGCCAAGAGGGAAATGCTTGTTTAGCTGCAGATACTGCAGCTTTAAACTCTTCATTTGTTGTTAAAGGAACTTGAGAAACAACATCTTGTGTTGCCTATAATCAAATTCCTTCACATTAGATGATAAACATCCCAATAACTGAGAGTAGACAAAATATTAAGAAGAAAAAGGTTGAGCTGTTTTGTCACTCACTGGGTTTATAACATCGATGAATTCAGAAGATTGTGAATCTACGAAGCTGCCACCAATAAGATTTGGAACCCTCTGATACCACAAGAGATAGAGACACTAAGACCATTGCAACTTAAAAACAAAAAATAGCAACATATGACAACAAAACCAAACATGGGAAATGAAACCAAATTCACAGAGGCATAAATCATAAACTATAAACATCCAGAAAATATGAAAAAGAGTAGAAGGTCTCAGGCAGTGTTTACTTCACCGGAGTGAAGATGCAATGCACTGGTCTTCCCAAACGAATACACTCATGTTGACGTTCGGTTCGCTAAAAAACACCTTTTGTAATGAATTGATCATTCTTAGGTGAATGACCATTCCACTTCGAGGCCAAGGAATGACCATTCCACTTCGAGGCCAAGGAATGACCATTCCATTCCTTTTCCAAACTCATTCTAGTGAACCAAACACTACCTCACTTCTTAAGTTAATCGCACGTCAACTGATCAAACTAACCGAACTTTCTAACCTAATACAATTCTTTCACATCAAAATTGAACAGCTTTATAGCTTTTTACCAATTTCTTTTTCTAGTCTAGAAATTCTAGGCAGCCAAGTAGGGAGTAATAGATTCGAAAAATCATCATATGCTGATTCAACCTTGGTGAGTATGCAATTACCCTCTTCGTCCCAATATGGCTATCCAATCTTACAAATCCAAATCTAACTTTTTTGGAAACACAATGATCACACCAAAAAGATACTATAACTTTTCACAATTACCCTTCGCCTTTTCTAAAAAGTTACTTCTTTTTATACCAAGAAAAGGGGTAAAAAGGAAAATCGCTTTGTCTGAACGTAAATTTTTTTGGACATTTAAAAAGCAGACAAACAAATTGGGACGTAGGGAGTACGTCGTTCTTTTCCATAACCAATTTACGATCTACCGGAGAAAAATTATTCGCCGCCCCAGTTTAAAAAAAAAACACGAAAACCTTACCGGAGGGCTGCGTTGTTTCCAGGACGGTTCGGCGGCGGTGGAGAGACAAGAATTGCTCAGAGCAAAGATTTGAGGACTCAACGACCTCAGCGCCCTTGCTGTTACACACAGGCACAACCCACAAACAATATACACACACGCATATGATAAGCATCAAAGTTGAATAAAAGGATCTGAAACTGAATCGATTGCCTCACCAATGAATAGATTACAGAAATCAGTACCTCGTCGAAGAGAAAACTGCAACATGATTTTGCGGAGGATTTCAAAGGTGGAAGTGATCTGCGAATGAATTTGCTGCTCTGACCTGTGTCACTGTCTTCACTGTCTTTGGGTTTAGTGGTTTATTTTGTTATTTATTTATTTATTTATTTATTATTTTTGACGATAAGCGTGAGGGGAATCGGAAAATGCCAAATTAGCATACGGGCAAATGGCGCAAGCTTGCACGTTACGAAAATTCTTTCAAGTGGTGAAAGAAAGTTTGAATTTTTTTAACAAAAAAATGTCTCTTAAAACAAAGGTCGGTCATTTAACTCAACAAATCTATAAATGAAAGACACACTAATTTAGAGAAATTATAAGTATTTTTATGCACCGAGGACATGAATATGTAGTTAAAAATGAATCAGAACAGAGGTCGGTCATTCAACTCAATAAATAAACAAACAGGAGATGTTACATCTTAACTACACCCCTCTCATATATGTGTGAAATTTCCACACATGCATGTGTGAGAGGTGCATTTTTCTAAACAAATTAGAACCGAGGATATGTTTGATGATCGTTCTAATTACGAGAGGATTGATAATGAGGTATAAATAAGATTGAGATTTACTTATAAAAAAAAAAAAAATGTGATTCGTAATGAGTAGAATTCGTAAATAAGGCGTGAGTTCAACCTACATGTTTGTTTTACCAACACATAATGGATGTGATTGGGTAATACTCCGTATAAGGAGTCTAAACATTTAAAAATATATATATACTCTTTCTGACTTTAGTTTGGTCATATTATTGTCCGTTTACGTCGTACTTTATTTGTTTGTTTGTTTGTTTGTTTTTTTTTTTTTGTTATTCGTTCGGAAAAATATTAGGGAAAAAGAAAATTTACCTCGAAAAGAGCAACTAGTGGTTGAGATTCACTTTGATGTGTGTGACCTAATAATCAAAGTGATTCTCAACCATGCATTGTTTTTTTCGGGGTACTTTCGGAGTAAGTTTTCTTTGTACTTAGCATTCCTCGTTCGTTAATCATAATCTACTCTATCCTAAGAGAGTTGGGAAGAGAGACGAGTGTTTACGGAAATTGAACCCTGGCCATGTTCACGAAAGTATAACAGAGCCAACAACTGCATTGCATTTCACTTCACTTGCGGTCGTGCTTTTGTTTTAGTTGTTTTTACTTCAATTTTTTTCCCCTATAAATACTTTTTTATTTTATTTTATGGGAGTATTCAAGTGAGAGACAAGGAAGCATAAAATATAGGACATTCTTTAACAGGATCAATCAATAAGTGCGTATGACGAAAGCCATGAAATTGACATCCTCAATCAGATTAGGATTGACCTTGAGAAAAACTTTTGCTGATAATTCGAGTTTGAATCCCATTATTGCTAGTTTCTACGATTTATTTTTTCTGTTAATTCGTCTGAGTAATCCTAGCTTAAACTTAAGGACCGAATTAGATACCTCTAAACTCCTTAATTAATTGCAATTAGATGTACTATAGTGGCCTGAATCGAGTCCAATCGACGAAACAATTTTAGGAAAATAGTCTTTGGCTGTTGCACAAAACCAATAAATTTGTTAAATTTCGGAATTTATAGCACTAATTGAAACTGGTGGTTTCTTGATATATTACCTTTCGATACTAACCATACGCAATTAGATGGAAATGAAAAGGCCTAATCATAAGAACATTTTTAATTGCCTGATTTATTTGGTTTGGATATGAATGATCCCACCTGTAGCTGCTGCAGGTTTAGATTTACACCATGAATCTCTCTCTCTCTCTCTCTCATAAAATCCCTTGAAACCAACCATGGTCAGACAATACTTACTATCCTTGTAAATTTAATTTTTAAAAGTTCGATCGCAAATTACTGGGAATAATATAGGAAAACCTTTATTCCGTTGAACTGTTCAGAGAAGCTACATAATTTACACCTGCAGGGGAAAAAAAATTACTACATAAATAAGGAAAAGAAAAAAAAATCCAAATTAGAATGATAACTGGGCATTTTGCATCTGTTGTGATCCACCGGAATTTGGAAATGTCTGCTGTGATCCGTCTGAAGTCGACAATGACTGTTGTGATCCATCCGAATTTGCCAATGTCTGTTCCGATCCAACTGAAGTTGGCAGTGTCTGTTGCGGTTCATACGAATTTGGAAATTCTAGGAATCCACCATTTTCTAGACACATGCCATTGCTAATATCAAAATCCTTCCATTGTTGAGTAACTGTTTTGACCTGGGTGTAAAATTCAACTCCAGCCTTGCCTGCAATTTAGAACACCATCATTTTACCAGAAATCAGGAAATTTGCCTTGTTCTTCCCTCTTGTGAACAGCTCGTGTAATGGACAGAAGCTAATAGCATGTTTTTTGAGTTACTATATTTTACCAGAGAAATTGAGATCTCCTGCAAAAGATGCCTTGGAGCCAGTAAATGAGAAAAACGGCAGCGGGGCTGCAACAGGAACATTTATACCGACCTGAGTCAAACACAGTACAAGTTAGAGCTTCCTACCATGTGAACAATCTAATAGAAACATAAAGCTCTTAATCACTTTCCAGTGGAACCGTCTGTCTAGATTCATCTAAATTTGATGTGCATCAAATCTCAACCAGGTTAGTCCAAAAACTCGAAGTTGCCAAACATAACTCGAGACTACTGTAATCCCATAAGACAAAATTAATCAATCATTTTGGATTGAGCAGGGGGTTCCATAATACCAAATCCCCGAGGGACTGTATATGTTATGGCTCTTGGCGGATATTTAGTCCTAGCTGCAAAGGTTCCAAACAAACGTTGAATATAATGTTCTCCTTGGGTATATCGTGCAACCTAATGCTCTAATCAAGACAAAAAAAAATGGGAACTTACACCAGTTACTCTAGACGTCGATTATAAGATGAAATGGTAACAAAAACTGTTTCTTACCTGCCCAGCTACAATCTCAGTCTGGAATTTCCTACCAGCTGCAATGGATGATGTAAATATTGAAGCTCCATTGCCGCATCTGCCCAAGGAGATCAGGTACACATCAAAAAAGAAAATTCACCTCTTCAAGAAGTTAGAACATTTACTAAGAGGTTTACAAGTAGATAAGAATGTGACTTACTTGTTTCTATTAACAATGTTTATGGCATCATCTAAGCTATCAACCTGAAGGTAAGGTAAGGGAAAGAGGACAATTACATATTTCAATTTCCATTATAAGCAAGCACCTGATTAAAGAGAGAATTTTAACGATGATATACCAACCTCCATGCAAAGAAGCACTGGGCCGAAAATTTGCTCCTGCGCAAAGGAAGATCATGTGTTGTCAAGGCTCAAGTCCGTCCTTCCACTGGATGTCACATAAATCCAAGTTTCATTTTTGGAAACACAAAATAAGGTACCTTGTAACACTCCATGTCTTCTCTGATGTCAGATAATATTGTGGGACCAACAAAGATGCCCAGTTCGTATCTTGGAACCTATTTGGCATCATCAAGTTTGTTACTTACAGTAGAATACTTGGTAATTCCCTGATGAAAGCCCAAGCAGAACAAGCTACTTAAAATTTTCAAAATAAATAACACCACAACAATAGCCAATATACAGTAGGAGGTCATCATGCAATTTTAAAAGTTGGATCAGAGTCAATATTTCAATAGAATGGATGCTTAGTTTATGATCTCTCAGTGATTGTTGATTTTTATCTTCATAATATCAATACTCCACTGAGTATCGTTACAGTTTTCTTTATATTCAATATGGTAAGCTTATGCTGAAATTTTTCTCATAGTACTGTGAGGAAACTTGCCTAGCTGCCATGGTCAACATCATCTACCAGGAGATGAAAAACCGGATTCTTTGAGCCCTTCGTATAACACAGAACCTTCTTGATCAGATTAAAAGTGATTTAAGGACTAAAGCTTCTCAATTTAGATATATCCATGTTTCTAGTCGCACTCCGTACAATTATACAAGATGGTCAATTCCTTGTTCATCTTTGACCAGTTCTAGGTCCACAGATTTATTGTTTGTTTGTCATTTGCTTCTTTAACCAGGAGGACATCCATCTTGAATTCGTACCCATTTTCCCTGTTAAATACTCACTCACTCACGTAAACCAAAAGGAGTCAACAAAATCCAAAAATAGCACAAGAAGGATAGATGCTCCTGATTCCTGAAAGCCTAGAGATATCAAAATGAGTCAGAAATCTGGTCTTTTCGTCAAGGATCAATAACCTCAAAGGACAGATGATGTCCTCAGCCCAAAATAATTCACATCAGTGCAAAAAAGCTAATGCCCAAGACAGGGCCCTCTTCCTAACTGCCATATACCTCTTCTACAATGAGTAGGAGCCACCACATTTCTAATCACGTACAGACAAGGGCGTAGGCACATTGATACCCCAGGGGAAAAATCTTCATACTTATTTCATCATTTTGACCCCACTGGTAGTTCTATATCACCCCATCCTCAAGCACTTAACACTTTTCTGCCCCTTTATCCACTCTTGCTCTTTTCCTCAAGAGACTCTTGCTTCCGCAATCTGCCTCATGTGAGTATGCAAATTCCGAGTTCCAGCACTACAGGTCAGTCCTCTCTCTCTCTCTCTCTCTCTCTCTCTCTCTCTCTCTCTCTCACGCATACATAGAAAGAAATAAGAGACAGTGGATGATGGGACCACACAAAATTGAAAGCATTGATGTATCCTTCAAACATGACTCGACAAATTTGAATAAATGCCTGGGTGGATTCCTCCACAAGAAAGGCA
Source organism: Rhododendron molle (assembly GCA_025413875.1). Taxonomy (NCBI): domain Eukaryota; kingdom Viridiplantae; phylum Streptophyta; class Magnoliopsida; order Ericales; family Ericaceae; genus Rhododendron; species Rhododendron molle. The sequence goes on from CM046398.1 coordinate 47,083,625, forward strand.
TAACGCTTCGTATGCAACACCAGTTGCAATTATATTGGTAAATATAACGAAGTACAAAAGATACAAGCAGATACCACAATGTTTCTTCCATCAAGTGCTAGCGTGGCACCACTATCAATACCATTCTGAATCAATCTGCATAAATGCTCCTTTGCCTGTGAATACGGAAGAAACCCCATGGATTCTAAGTATCTAATCATCTATTCACAGTTGATAAAGCGTGTATATTAAAACATTCAAATTATGTATCAACCTGTTTACTGATCATCGGACCAAGGTCTGCATCTGGTTCAGTTCCTGCATTAATCTTAAGTGATTTAGCACGCTCAACAAGTTTATCTTCCCTGAAAAGAAAACAATAGCTTTGGTTAATTCCGATGCATCTCATTTCCAGCATGAAACTTAAAATCATGTACTCATGATTCTTATCAGGATTTTTATTCAGAAGACAAGATACTTCAAAAAAAGGAAAATATGTTACCACAAGAAGTTAACTTGTGCCGGCTGGAGTCAATTTCCTTTTTCAACTCTTAACACCCAAAACTGAATTGGAAACACTTGTCAACCAAAGCCTAAACAATTACACAAAGCATTTCATTCCTAATGGTCCTCAGTCCTGACACCTAGTTGCACATCACAACATGCACTCTACAAAGCTTTATGGCAGGGTCTAGACTCTAGCTCTAGCCTCAAGTATAGCTTATAGAAAAATGACACATTAGCTGTTTATCGAATTCTGGCATTAAACCACATGCCTGAAGGTTCTGCATAACTCTTCATGGAACATGTTAGGGGCCTAGGGCCTTCCATTTATGTCAGTCATGTACAAAATACACTACACAACGAAAATTGAAAGCAAAAAAGGTCATGTCCTAAGCCCTCACTCAAGGACAATAGTACTCTGTGTGTGTGTGTGACAAACACAGACACATACGAGTTTTCGTATGACTTCATATCTGCAGTTACAGGTTCACATATAAAAATGATGCTATTTTTCCAATATATTCCAAATATTACTGCCAACTACCCATATACTGGTAAATTTTGCTATAAGATGAAGGGTCCAAAGGTAGTGTTTTACACTTAACTTTAGGGGATGCAAAACAAGGTCGATTTCCATCTCAACAAAACCAAGATTGTTTAGGTTGTCCTAATTGTTTTGGTATACAAACTCTGAACTTAATGTTCAAAATCGCAACAATAAATCGGGCATGAAATGCTACATACAAAAATAGCATCAAGTAGTTGGCTGTACAAAAGGTGGGACTGAGAGCTGAAAATGCCATCCAGCTAAAAAGAAAAGGAAACTAAATAATAGGAAAAAGAACTTCAGCTTTAGAAATTGCCCCGTTAATTCCTAGATGTAATAAATGTCCATCACTTATCTATTCAGAGGAAGAATTGCACTAAACCCATCGTGAAATGAATAAGTGTGTGCTGGGAGTAGGGGCAGAATACCATGAATTTGAGCCTCCGACAAAAAGTACTGTGTTGATTGCCATGCACCTCTGTCCTGCAGCACCAAATCCAGCGGCAAATAATGCATTCAAGGTAGTGTCCATGTTTGCATCAGGCATGACAATTGCAGAACTTTTGGCTCCCGAATTAGACTGAAGAGAAAAGTCAGCAACTGAATCATGAACACTTTAAATATTGTGGTACGGAAGCTCAAAACATTTGCTCATAAGTCAAAAGATAGATGAAGATGACCTGCTACTACCTGAATACGTTTCCCATTAGCTGATGCTCTAGCGTATGAATACCTGCTGGCCTTGAAAAAAAAGACAAGAAACAAGGAGACTATTGACATTAATTTAATTTCCCGACTTCCAGAAAATGTCAGTACTTTATAGGTAAGTTCCCCAGGAGAAACTTAAAAAAAGTGGCGTGCACGATGAGAACATCACAACCAGTAGGTAAAAAGAAAAAAGATCCCCAAAGAAGCTAGCCATGGAAAAGAATAATACATCAATTGATACCAAAGATTAGAGTTCAATATTTAGGAAAACAAATTAAAGACAGCAGCTATGCTAAAATCTAGTCTGGATGTAACAATTCAAAGTAGTTAAACCAAAATAGACTGTACTCTGTACCACATGAAGAGTACTACTGCGCATACTGAACTTTGCTTATAAAAACTAGACAAAGCACTAAACTGGTCATCATTTATCCGTTTCCCATATCAGCATGAACCCGGACGTGGTCATGAAAGGTTTCAAGCATCACTAGATGAACACCACAGGACCACCTATTTTGTACTACGTTACTATGTACAAGGAAAAACATTTGAAGATGCCAGCTAATCCCACCGAATAAGTCTCTGGATTATTTGTAGCAGAAGGCAACATCCTGTTATCTAGCCACTTAAACAAACAGTTTCGTAGTAGGGGGTCACATGTTGGGAAGGTTGAAATAACCAAAGTACTGTTCAGTCAAGATCACTTTCTACACTCCATACAAAATGAAGGATAGGATGGTTAAGGGCATAGGAATCTCCTATGTTACAACAGAGCAGAGTCATCCATTCCGGAAAAGTTTCAAACTCTTCATGAATTAAGTAGCATTCTGCTCTTCATCCAAAATTTTCCAGCAACTTCATCACATAAATCCATACTTCAACTGCTCAACATCCCGCATGGGTAACTGCTTCAGTTTTTTCAAACTCATCACTTTGCTTTAATTTCCAATTTGTTAACCCATTACCCATAGCTGTGGCACCACCATCCCCTCCATACCAAACAATCCCTGTGGCTGTCTCTATAATTCACAACACCCAAATCGTCGTAAGTGCTTCAACTTTTGCGTGCCCACTAAAATTACTTCTTTTTTCTTTGATACAAAAATGGAAGTGCAGGTATGATACCCCGTCACCTCTGCCAGGGAGTATTACTCTGTCACACCTATGGGGGACCCCACCGCACCTACATCACAAAAGTTAAGGTCCCACCTAAAGCAACTAAATAAGAAGTGAAACTAAGGGGGAAAGTGTTTACTTTATCTGAATCAGCAAATGATATAGCTTTAATATCGTCCTCATCACAGATGGCATTCATGATCTCCTGCCAAAAATTGAAAAAGAAAACAAATTAAAAATGAGACATCTGCATATCACGATACAAGTGCCATAGGGAAAACAAAATTCAGGTGAGAAAGCAGTGCAGATTGTGCATAGAGCATACACAATTTAGTAAATAGAAGCAGTTGCCACCTTAATACCACTAATGTACTTCATATCCATCCTTCCATTCCCAGCTCCCAAGATAAAGGGTTGGAAACATTTCAAATAGATTGGCTCTTTCTTTCTTTCCTTCTTTTTTTTTTTTTTAACCATTTTACGTGCGCGCGCGTGCCTGGGGGGTGGTTACATGTTCGAAATGAAATATTGCATATCAAACCTTGAGTGAAGTTTCCATAATCAAGTGAGCATACTTATGCTTATCACAAGAAACTCAGAACTTACATTGGTGCCATGAACAATGTTTAAGACACCATTGGGCAAACCAGCCTCAAGTGCTAGCTCTGCAAGTATAATAGAAGGTCCTGAACAACAAGAGAAATAAACTATCTTATCAATGCACCATGATAAACAACAAGGTACATAAACACATATACACATTTCAAAAGATATGTAGATCACAAAGAAAATGCAAAAGAACCATGAACCAGCATATTAGTATAATGAGGGCAGATTGATAGCAAAATCAAATAATAAAGGATTTTCAAGGCAATAGACAAAAACATTCACAAGCTTTTAGGGTATACCTATCCACTAATATCTGACCCGATCCTTTTCCCTATTTAGTTGCAGACATCAAACTATGAGGGAACAGAATGAACAATCCATAATTCTATTTGGTCGAGCTTATTACCAAGGCCACAACACAATGGAATATGGCTATTACAATTAACAGGTATTCCTTGCTTTTGACTTGCCACAGATGACAAATAGGACTGAGAATCTAGAATATTAATTCCATTCCAGCATTCTCACATAAATGTCAACAGTAATATGCACAAATATCAGAACATCTTGCTAGATAGAACAACCATCACAATATTCTCAACGCCCTTGATCTATGTAGGTGGAGTCACACCCACAAAGCTCAGGAAGCAGAAAGGAAATTCCTATCCAACGCTACAGATGATTCATTTAGATATTGAAAGGCTAAGAAAATGAAAGATATCTCAGTAAACACAGGCCCAAAACTTCTGATTGCAATAATTTCTTCAGTCAAAACTTCACGAAATTACTCAGCACAATCCCCTAGATTCATATCATAACATCTCATACCAAATTAAAGTAACCTAATGTATATCATATACCTCTTCATAAGAATTCCCAAGACAACCTACAAAATATCTAATTGACGGGGAAAAGATAAGGCTAAGAAGCACGGGCATGTCATGTCAGTCATGACAAGCATCAATAGTCCCTCATTGTTCATCCCCCAGCTTTTAGACTGACCAAACCAAACCAAAGCGAACCGAGCCTTATGTCCCAATCACGTGGGGTCGGCTACATGAATCCATTTCCTTCATTGAGCTATGTCAAGGGCCACTTATTCACACAAACCCATTATACTCATATCTTTACGCACCACAACATCTAATGTCAATTTAGGTCTACCCCTCCCCGTAGCATTGCTACCCAAAACTATCTTATCCGCTCTCTTAGCTACTACATCTCCTGGTCTAGAGTAGACATGCCCAAACCACCTTAGCCTATTTTCAATCAACTTCTCCTTTATAGGTGCTACATCTACCATCTCACGAATCGTTTCATTTCTAATCTTGTCTCGTCTAGTCTTACCACATATCCACCTCAACATTTATTTCCGTTACACTTATCTTGCTCACCTGTTGTTTCTTGATAGGCCAACATGCTGTCCTGTAAAGCATCGCTGGTCTGATGACAGCTCCATAGAATTTTTCCTTCAATTTTGTGGGTACCCTTTTGTCACATAGTACACCAGTAGTGCTCCTCCACTTGAGCAACCCCACTTGAATCCTATGGGTCACATCATTGGCAATCTTTCTATCTCTACTAATAATTGAGCCTAAGTACCTAAAATGATCACTCTTTGGTATCTCTTGGTCTTAGATCATCACTCTTTCTTCATGCGTACTGCTGGTACCATTAAACTTGCACACCATATACTTAGTTTTACTCCTACTTATCCGAAAACCCTTTGAGTCTAATGCTTCCCTCCAAATTTCTAGTTTCGTATTAAATCCTCTAGTGGTTTCATCTACGAGAACAATGTCATCTGCAAACATCATACACCATGGATATCCTCCTAAAATTGTCTAGACAATTCATCCATAACTAAGGCAAAGAGGTACGGGCTCAAGGCTAACCCTTAATGCAATCCTACAGTGATTGGAAATTCACTTGTTTCCCCTCCTGGTGATCTAATGGTATTGACGGCACATTCATACATGTCTCTAATCACCTCGATATACCCTTTGGTCACTCCCTTTCTCTCCAGAACCCACCATATGATATCTCTAGGCACCCTATCATAAACCTTTTCTAAGTCCATGAAAACCATATGGAGATCCTTCTTCTTTGCTTTGTGGTTTTCTACCAATCTCCTTAATATGTAGATAGCTTTCTTAGTTGATCTTCCAAGCATGAACCCAAACTATTTCTCTGATACCGTCGTCACCATCCTCAAATGATGCTCAATAACTCTTTCTCACAACTACATTGTATGACGTATCAATTTAATACCTCTATAGTTGTTGCAGCTTTGAATATCCCATTTATTCTTATAGATAGGTACTAAGGTGCTCCTTCTCCATTCGTCGGGCATCTTCCGAGACATAATAATCTTGTTGAACAACTTCGTCAACCAAGTCATCCCAAGTCACCTAGACTTTTCCACACTTCAATAGGGATACCATCTGGTCCTAAGGCCTTACCTGGTTTCATCTTTTTCAAAACTTTAACCACTTTGAACTTTTGTATTCTCCGATAAAACTCATATTCTATGTTCTTGCCAGGTACATACACTTCCTCCCCACCAAAGCCTCATTCATGTTTCTCGTTTAACAACTTCTCGAAATACGACTTCCACCTATCCCTGATCGCCTCGTTTTTCACCAACACCACCAAATCAATACCTTTTATACACTTAACTTGAGAAACATCTCTAGCTTTCCTTCCTCGCAGCTTGACAAGTTTATAAATAATAATTTCTCCATCCGTTAGATGATTTCTATAATTGATGATGTATGCATTCATGTTATTATTTAACAAATGATGAATGGTATACGTCATTAGTTATATGGAATTCTGCGATCGTCATATGGTTGATTTAAGTATTGAAATATAACGTTACTTTTAATCTTAATTAATGCATTTCAATTTTTTCTTAATTAAATATACATGTCTTTGGCATGTCATGTCTTGCTTTTTTTGAACCTTCTGCCCATGTTGATGTCATATCACTTGTCTATGCTACTTAGAGAAAGGAAAGGGGTGATAAAAAACTCAGTCAGTACTAAGATTTGACCATAAAACTTTCATGCTCTAGAGCTTCACACACCCCTGCATACTATTGTACCGTTCAAAAGAAGATGAATGCATATATTGTCGAAGTCTATAGTTGTGTCAAATACAGGAAACCGTTTGAAAGAGAAAAGAAAAATATAAGGCAAAACCAAATAGGTTCCAAACATCATACTAGGTGGGAATGCTCCAAGAATTCGTGAACAAGAATAGAAAGAGAACAATAACCTGGAGCTTTCTCAGAAGGCTTTAGAATAAAGGTATTACCACATGCAACTGCAAAGGGAAACATCTGCAAAAGAGAGATAAAATGTGAAATCAATTTTGTTTTGAAAAGTGATGGTGATGAGGTCTAAAAAGCATCCCTAAACACCGAGGACCCATCTTTTATGAAACCAAACAACAAAGCACAAAGATAACACAGATTGCTCATAAATAAGTCTCATTCTTCGTAAAACAGATTTTGTTACATCTTTTTGCGACTTCATGGCAAAAGGAGCAATGGTATTATATATTTTCCATCAGCCAAAAGGAGCAATCTCCAAATAGAACATGGAGGAAAAAGATGAGAGAGAAACTCAAAATAACTTTTTTTCTTTTTTTTTTTTTCTTTTTGATGAGTAGAAGTCAAAAGAACTGAAAAAAGAAAAACACAGCAGGCTTACCCATAATGGGATCATTGCTGGAAAGTTGAAAGAACAAATACCAGCACAAACACCAAGTGGCTCTCTTATGCTGTACGTATCAATTCCATTTGGTATATTTGAGGCAAACTCCCCCACTTGTAAACCTGCCATTCCACAAGCATGCTCCAACACCTCTGCAAGATAAAGGAAATTTGGTAAAGAACTCAAACACAACCAAACAAGCTCAAAAACCCAAGATTTCATTGAAGACAGGGAACAGTAAAAACACCAACCTAGCCCACGCAGCACTTCACTATATGCATCCTTCAATGTTTTACCCTGCTCAGTAGTAATATTAAACGCGAGCTTGTCCTGCAATTAATCACAATCACTATAAAGGAACATGGCAAGTTTGATACAATGCAGATCACTGACGTCCCAATGCACTTACAATGTCTCTTCGGATAAGTTCTTGAAGCTTGAACATAATACGTTGGCGAGTGGTAACCAGTGTGTTTCGCCATGATGGAAAAGCCCTTTTTGCTGCAAATATTGCAGCTTTAAATTCTTCAGTGGTGGTAAAAGGAACTTGAGAGACAACTTGCTGTGTTGCCTATTGATGATCAAAGAATATTCATTCTACCCGTTATTAACTTAATCCTGAGAAAGAAAGGAAGAAAACAGAAAAAAATCCATGGACATTTTCTGCACTTACAGGGTTTATTACGTCAACAGAGGCTGATGATTGAGAATCAACAAATCTACCACCAATGAGATTGGGGACCCTCTGGTAGATATAGTATATAATGAGTTTGAGTCTAGTTTAACTTTCAGAGATTCCGCTAACATGGAGAAGGGGGGAGTAGATAAGGAAAAAAAACCAATACACTATATACTTCTGACTGGGTAATACATGTAACACCCCTCACTGCTAAAGAGAAGGCATTAATCTGACTTCATCTGAGTCACATCTTCGCTTACCGGAGGGTAGCGCTGCTTCCAAGATGGCTCGCTAGTTGATGGCAGATGTAAGTTTCCCACAGCAGATGTCTGAGGTCTCAATGTCTTGAATCTCTTCACTGAAACAAAAAAATGCCAGTCTTTTGAGAAAACAAGCAAGTGATGCAATGAAAAATTTATGATGGGCACTCTAGGGTATCGAGAGAAAAGTACAAAAAGGACAGCTTCTTGAGCTTTAAAAAATTTAACCCCCTTGAAGGAAAACTGCAAATATCCAGAGACTTCTTCGATCTTTAGCAGAACCATTAGAATCTATTTTAGCTCTCTGAACTTAAATAAAGACTACTACTATCCTACTTGTAATAAAGGCAAGCAAATGCCCCATCAGCTTAGGCCGCATTCCCTGATAAAGATACTTGGATTACATTCTTGCTGATGTTACCCATATATGGGGGCATAAAGTATTCCGAGTGACAAAAAAGACTACCAAACCAATTAATGGAAGAGGCAGATCACACACCCTCTTTCTTATGGAGAAAGGGTGCTGATTTATGAGCCCAAATAATAATAAGATTTTGACGTTACGCAAACCTATGCTAAATATCTCCTAGATTAAGCAAATGCCTGTTCAAGCTATTTTATCTCCATATTACCTAAGGGCCTTGTGGGTGAACTAAAATTTTTTAAGTCTACAAAATTCTCAGCTTGGTGCTTTTCAAGGATATGCTTAAGTCAGCACACAGGAGATGCATTTTATATCTTTTTTTCTATTTCTTCTTTCATTTTTGAACAAGCAGCCCAAGCAAAGGTTGGAGCTGACCTTGTGCAACATAAGGAGCTCTGAACAAGTGAACAACACACACACGACAGTTATATCAGTCAAGATCAAATTTATGATTAAATAGAGTCAGAAGACTCAGGATCCATCTTAATTAATGGATTGTCCAATTTTTACTTCCGCAATCAGCTCCTTCTCTGTGCTCAACAGTGTGTTTCTACTTATTTACATTGTGTGGACTAGGACTATATTAGCAAACTCCACATTTAGCAAACAGTGAAAATTGATGAGTTGGTAAGTTGGTTACACAGGTAAGGGTGTAGCGATGTAGTTACTAAATTCATGGCTGATGTAATGTAACGGTGTAACCAACTCATCTAAGTTACCTTTACAAAAGAAGATGCAGAGAGAAAGACAGAGACAGATAGAGAGGGTCAAATTGTAAGTTAGTTGAGGGGGCCTTGACCTGTAATATTTCCTTGTCGCAGCTTAGCCTTGATATTGTAAACATGTTTTGGCGTCGATAAAAGCTCTGGATTGCTTTGTCTCAGTCTCTTGAGAATTTGACGTGGTTTTAAACCAGCTTCTGTCATCTCTTTAACAAGAAGCACTTCCGTCTCTGTGAAACGACGAGCGGCAGGATGCTCCGAAATGTCCGTTAACGGTTCATGGTTGTGTGAACCGTTTTTAATGCTGAGCACCCACAAACCGTCATCTTTTTTACCCACACATTCAAAGGGACAATTTGTAAGCCGAGAACCTATTTTTCTTTTGCGAATATGTTCCCCAGATGCTTCATCCACAGATTTTCGTCTATTACGATAAACACCTCCTCTGTCACACCCAAGAATTACAACTCTTTCCTTCTTGGACTGCTTTATAGTTACAACATATCCTTGTGATATGGCAAACTCTCCTACATGTTGGATAAGTTCTTCTCGATCTATAAAACTTCCAGGTGGAGGTGGAAGCATCTGTGGGGTTTCAGGTAGCCCCGAGTAATCTTGGATCTCCATCAACCCTAATGTAAAGGACAAACCTGCATTAAAGACGGAAGATACACAAAAGGAAGTTAGTTGGAAATCTTGACTTTCGAAATTCTGGTACACCAAGGACCAAATATACAACTATACTGAACATTCACCACTGATTTGTCACCCCTCATACCCCATTCCCACCAATTTTGCTGAGGGCACACTGTCTAGTTACTCGAATTCTGTTTAGCTTGTCCACACCGATACCATGACACAAGGATGGAGAGACAATGAGTCTCAAACAGCAAAACATGCAAGTAAAAGTATTTGAAGTGATTAAGGGCCAAGCCAAAATATTGCAACTCTGAGGCATAAGCCGCGTAGCTGCTAGTATGGCACAAAAGAAAATTCACCATACCAGAAGAACACATGTATTCCTCATGTTGACAAGGAGTCGGTTAACTAGTCATCGGTCTTTGGCACTAAAAAGTTGGAGAAGCAAGATGGTTTGGATGGGCGAAACTAATATAGGTTAGGTTGTCGCTCAAGCAATTCAGGGAGCGGACTCCGTGAAGAAGATGTGGAAAAAAAATTCGAATAAATCCATACTTGGAACTGTTGATCACGTTAACCCCAACTGCACTGAACCTCCATTTTCATGACTATGATTTGACCGACCCTAACCTAAATATTTTGCAATGTTTCAACAGAAACGGACAATCTGAGACGATAGAATCTCTACGTATAATCACTCGGAAACTTGGATACATCACGTACAAGCTAGAGAGAGAGAGAGAGAGAGAGAGAGAGAGAGAGACCTGGAGAGGAGAAGATGATACGTTTGCCAAAACAGCTGCAATTGAACTTCTAGTATTTCCGATCAGAAACTCGACTCGCCATTTGGAACAATTGTAACTGTATTTTCAGCCCTAGGCAACTGGGTTTCTTCGGTGGGTCCGGTTTAAGCGGCAGGCTTTCGGGTCGGAGAAAAATCTCGTCTAATGAACCGGGTAACCGGAATCTTGACCGCTGATAGTGAAAGAGGCTGGCAATGAGTAGAGATGTGAATTCAAACCATCCCGCTCCGATTGGGCCGGAGTTTTGTTGTATTTTTTGGGGGTCGGGTATCACCCCCCATTTGCATACCCGCCCCGCCCCAAAATTATTTTATATATGCAAAAAAAAAAACTACTCCAATTTTAGTTCTTGTATGTTTACCCTTATAATAATAACTAGAATGCCACAAAAAATATTAGTAACGATTACTTTCATTTTCCTTTTACATAATTGATTTTAATTAAATTATAATAGTTATTTCATAAATTTTTATTGTTTGCGCTCACTTATTTTAGAATCTAGAACATATTTTCTCAATTAAAAAAAAATGAGCGGGGGTGGGGCGGGGATACCCATAAATTACCCGGTTCGGGTTTGGGGCGGGGCTAAATTTTTGGGTCCAGGTGGGACAAAACCCTGCTCCGTTGCCATTCGTAGCAATGAGTCAGTTCGGCCCGGATTTTCACCAAATTCAAGATTTACAACCTGAAACCAAACCCAAATCAATACTGACTGGTTTTTTATTGCCTAGACCGTAACCGTAGCTAATGGGATATCCGTTCGGTTTTTTTCCCAAATCCAATTTTAATGTAAATGTATGGGAGTGTATTATGCAAATATATAGATGTACGAAGACATATTTCGTGTGTGATATACATGAGCCATATATGTCCATTGGTTCGGATTCAGTTATGATATTTGAGTTTCTCTTCTGATATTGTATAAGACAGAACCCGAACCGAAATATGCCTATTTTTTCAAATTAAAAACCAAGCCCAAATCCACGGTTAAAAAAATCAGATAAAAATCGCCCTAAATGGCGAAGATCGATTCGGGTATCCATTAGTTCAGAAAAGGTTGCCATTCCTAGCTCCAGAGTCCAGTCAATGTGTTTTGAATAAAAACACTAACCTCCCTATAGGTCTGAAAAATATTGTCTACTTCCTCGCTCACAAGCTAAAAACCTGAATTCGCCTTCTGATAACTCCAGAACTCTACAAATATTGTTCACTTGAAGTAGCCGACATTTTTGTTTTTGAACTTCAAAAACATATCATATATATATATTATATTATATATAAATATAAAAAAGGACACTACCAGTCCAAAAAAAAAAAACAACAAACAAAAAACAAAAAAGCCGACTTAGAACACAAAGAAAATTTCCATGAGTTGGAAATGGAGAGATTGATGGTTGTTGGTACGGGTGTTATTTGATCGGTTCAATTCGCGGTGGTTTTCCCGGAAATCGATCGGGTTCGGGATATATAATTCCGGGACCAATCCAGACAGGTATTAATTTCGGTTCGGTTCGGTTCGGTTCGGTTCGGGGTGGGTTCGGGGAGTTCAGGGATTTCGGTCCACCCCGAAATGGGCCATAGTTGGGCTCCTGTTTGGGCCAATGGAATGTTGGGCCTGGAAGTAAACAGTCCCTTCGTTGGGAGTGGATGGCCGGTGTAGATTAAAACATCAAATTGATTGACGGTCAAGATTAAAACAATTTATATAAATATATATATATATATAATATATGGTTCGGTCGGTTCAGTCCTACATCGGTTCGGTCCGTATAGATTTCCAGAACACCGAGACCAAACCGATCTAGGTTCGGTTCAGTCCACCCTGAACCACCAAATTAAAAACGCCTCTGGACCGGCTGAAGACAGAACCAATCGGTCGTGTTTTTCAGTCTGGTCGAGTTAACGGCCCTAGTTGTTGGCTAGGTGTGCTCATCCTGATGACAAGGTTTCGGCCTTTCACTTAAGCAAGCAATTCATATTCTTAATTTTGAAACTTTATTGCACATCTTCTTCGATCCAAACAGAGATCTAGCCCGGAGTTTCTTTCAGAGCTCCTAACTCGTTAGCTACAATAAGGAAACCCCCTAAATCCCCGTGCATGGCAACGTGTACTTGAATCCTAATTCCATAGCTAAACCTTTTCAAAGATATGATAACCACACTGCAGATTGCTCATAAATACGTCTCATTCTACATAGAACATAATTTATTATCGTATGCATGAGCTAGGGAATATCACAACAATCTTGGAGGAAACTGTAAACTGAAATTACAGAATCTAGAACATCATGCATTTTCACTATCAAATACATGCTGTAGAAATACATAAAGGGATTCACCTAGAAGTTGCTAACTTGGATCCATATAGATATATAAGATAAGAGATCTCAGTTGATAATATAAGAGATAATAAATCCAACCCGTAATGCAGGAGCAAAGCAATTTCTTGGGAGTAAGAGGTTTAATTTCTCTCTCTTTCCCCTCTATACAATATGTTCATTGTAGTTGCTTACACTGATAGGAAAAAATTGAACACATTCTTTAATATGCAGAGAGGGGATCCACCCCTCTTAGGGCCCGTTTGGATGCGGGAAAAGAATTGGAGGTATTAGTTAATAAGGGGGATAAGATAGTAGGGGGTATTAATTAATAAGGGATGACCCACATTGATGTGATGTTTATGGAGGGGAGATTAAATAGTAGGGTGTTTGGATGAGGTATTAGAGAAGGGGGATTAAATAGTACGCCGTTGGATGGAGGATTAATAGGGGGTATAAGGAAGGGTGGAAGATGTAAAAAGCTATCAAATGACAATTTTACCCTTGTGCAGTCCCAAACTTTATTATGTATTACGTTGTATATATGATTGCAAATATAATTAATATTTCACAATTTAAGCCGTAATATTTATTTTTAATAACAAATTAAATAATTTAATAATAACGAAAAAAATGGGGTGTTTATTTTAAAATATTCGGTGATTTAAAACAATTTGGTTTTTTTTTTAAACTACATTGAGCAAACTCCTTTGTTTAAGCAATTTTGGACAATTGGAAGTATTAGAAAATGAATTTATGTAAAAAGGTATATTATATTTAAATTATATAAAAAAACATTTTTTATATAAATTGTTGATATTATTAAAAAAAAAATTGTTGGGAAAATATCTATTTTTTTTAAAGAAAAGACAAAATAGGATAGATTTGAATGGAAAGTATGATTTTGGATTGAATTGAGAGTAAAAGTTGGTTGAATGGTGAATGGTGGATATATTATTGAATGGTGGATATGTAGTTGAATAGTTGTTGAATTTTTGCTTATAAATAGCAAGTAAACTTGATTCAAACTCATTACAAAATATCAATTACAAAAACAAGTGTCATCTTTCAATTTTGTTGTATGGCTGGTCATCCGCCTCCTCGTCACAATTGGGTCCAGGCTGAGGAGATGCTGTTGATTTCGGTATTGAAATCAATGGTGGAGTCCCGATTGTGGACCACCAGGAGTGGACACTTTCGTCCAGGTTACTTGAGTTACTTGAAACGTATCATTGAAAGTGATTTTCCTGCCGTTGCCATTGAGGAATGGCATATTGAAGCGAAGATAAAGAAGTGGCGCCGTACTTGCTTCATCATTGTGAACCTACTTGATCATCCCGGGTTTGAATGGAATGAAAGTCAAAACACGGTAGTGGCTGAAGACGCTGTTTGGGATGCATTCGTCCAAGTAAGCATTAATCAAGTGTTATTAATTGTTTTTAAAGGTCAAACTATTATTAGTTCTTAAATTTTGCATTTTGACTTAGGTTACCAAACAAGGTAGGGAGGCAAGAGATGTTCAATTTTCACTGTTTGATGATTGGCATGTTTGCTTCATTCCCCCTCCCGAGGAGCCCGAGGAGTAGGTCAAAATGGCGGGAAAATAAATAGCTTTACCCATGGATGTTGTGTTATTTTTCGTCTCTGATCATGATATTCGAACATTTTCAATGTAAAATAAGGTTGCAGCTTGTTTTCGTTCATAACGTGATATTTTACATAATTTTCGAACGTTCAACTTCATTCGGAATCGACAACAAGTGCCAACAAAATACAACCTACCAAACCTAAGAAAATAAATACAACAAACGTCTTCTACCCATTGATTTGATGTCCAACTCGTAACGCACTTGTGGATGAGGAATGTTTGTCTTGCAACTTTTTTAGGGCGTATCTCTCCTCGTGAAACTTCAGCAATGCTTCTTCGGCTGCATCGAATGTCTTGTACCTTTTCGCCATGCTTCCTGAGTATCCATTAACTTGGAGTTGAACTTCGCCCCAAGTTGTATAGATGCCCGGCTTATGGCCAACGAAAACCACCCAATAATAGTCTTTTCCTTCACCTGTCATTGAATACTCTATTCGAGAATAACAGTATAAGTCACCACAAACTTTATGATAAAAGATGGCCGTAATCTATTGGAAAATAACATTAGAGTCTCCGTTCAACAACAAGAGACATATGAGGGTTTATTCATAAAACATGAGGAGGATTATGTCACACCCCAAAAATGAGAGTGACCGGCCGTGAACCATGAGGCTAATCCATGGAACACGCAGCCTAAATAAATCAAAATAACCGAAAAATCAAATGATCGCTTTTTTCATTATTAATCAAATTAAAAACCAAATGTGTCTCATCATAAACATGGGGCACAACCATCCCATGAACCAAACAATATCCAATGATCCACAATAATAAAAAGAATTTGTTATCTGACAATTGTTTCGAATACGGAAGCGATTTTTAAAATAAAACTTTAATGAAACACCCTAAGGAGGTCAACCAAAATAAATCCCTGAGATGCCGCCAGAGTCCTTGCCTAACTCCCCAACTAGCCTGAAAGAGAAGTTGGAATAAATCCGTCAGTTGACGAGCTCAGTGAATAGCAAGTATGTATAATAAATAAAGTTGAAAGCGGGGATTAAAATAATACCATTAAATAATAATTTGGCATACGAGGTGTCCAGCAGAATAATAGATTAATCAATAAAGCTTTTAACCAATAACTATTCTTGGTGGTGATCACAACATTAACTCCATCAACAATGGGGAACTACAATCAAACAGTACCATGGCCAAAATAAATCTCATCAAAATTGGATCCAATATCGAACTTAGAGTCACCAGAGTTGGCAGCCCGTGGTACTTTTCCCTAAGACGATCCGGCGAAAGAAAGCCGTTGAGCATTAGGGTCACCGGCCTAACACGGTCTTTTCCCCAATGGCCAGGGTCACCAACACGAGAAGGAATAAGTTCCCTGGACTTCCGAAATAAATGTTCCCATTAACATCTACCAAGATCTCACCAAAAAGAATATTATCAATTGATTCTCAGAAAATTCAACGCATGCCAATTAATAGAACAACTTATAAACAGTTTTGAGTCTGCGAATAACATTCATATAAATTTCTGAAGGAAATACTTTTAAGGGACACAGGGATCTTTCGAAAATACGTAACATACTTAACTACTCACCTGGGTCCAAACGTAATGTAACTGAACGACGCGAAATAAAGTTAACCTGAACAAAAGAAGAATAATACAAAATAATTAACTAATCTGCACATTACATTGACCATGTACTAACTAGGGAACCATGTATCAATAAACTACCCAACCCCAATCTAAATTTCTAATTCGGTCAGCACCGAACCAAAACTATAACACCCAAATTTTGATTTTCAATTCCAAACCATATATGGGCCTCCTACGTAGCCAGCCACCTGTTCTCCAACTTTACCACAAGGACTTGATTCACACAAGCATAACTATATGTACACCACTTGTACCTATAACATAAGATCGAAACCCAAGATCATTTGTTTCCTTCTACAACTGTTAATATCAAAACCATAACCCCACACTTGGCCGATATCTCCATACCGCACACCGCCACCACCACGCACAACACACACACATGCACTATAAAACCCAAATCAGCTCCAGCCCTCATGGTCCAACAGCATGAAAAAGAAAACAATCGGCAGGATGAAGACTTGGCAAAGCTACGAACAAAATCCATTTTTGCCTTTATTAATTCCACTGATCTTTATACCACCAATTCAACCAAGTTGTTTTCTAGCTGAAGCCCCCAAACTATTGTAACGTGGAAAAGGAAAAGAAGGAAGAAGAACAAGGAAGAGGAACATACCACTTCGGCAAATCTTCTACGTACCAAGCAAAACCCTTGACTGTGGCTGCGCTCTCTCTCTCTCTCTCTCTCTCTCTCTCTCTCTCAAACGAACGATATAATCCAATATAAAACCCTAGTCTCATAATATTACTGACCCACGTTCTCCCCTAAATAATATGTAACCACTTAATTAAAGTACTTATTACGGTACAACACCAAATACTAAAACTATTTAGACTTATACCCCAACACTATAATACTGCTGGCAACAATTTATAGTATGTCGAGAGAGAGAAAATATCAATTAGGATCCAAACTATAAATCTTTTTTTTAAATTTATTACAAAAATATAATTATTAGGAATAAGAAAAGACAGGGTGTAACAGATTACCTCCCAATATCTCATAAATAAGCCCTCACATGCCTCTCATTTGCTAAGAAAGAGTTCAAAACAAAAATGAACGCATTTGGCTCAAATTTCATCATCGCCAATACACACAGTTAGGACACAGAGTAGGACACAATGGTGAAAATGTTGTACTGAAAATGAAGAACAGAACACCATACTATAGTGCAGTACTACCAAAACTGCCAACTGCACACACACAATGTTATGCATGCTTACAAACAAGGCTAAGTGCAAAAAACTGCAAACTGGTAATACATGGCTGTCTAATGTTGTCAACTACTAAAGATTTGGCTCAGATTGACACCATTTCGAAGCACTTGAAGGCTGCTACATTAGTTGCCAACTGGCCATCTAATGTTACCCCGCCTAAGTGCCAAATGTGTCTTATTCACAAAATTCATCATAGCCACAAAAGAATGGAGCATTTTTAGAATACTGCACATACACACATAGCAACAGCAGCAGCGGTTACAAAACCATAGCCTTCTTTTATGGAATGTTTTCTAGCAGCCACACACACACACAACAACTCCATCTGGACTGCACATACAACTCCATCTGGACTCACATACAACATCATCTGGACTTCACATAACACAGCCACACACACACACACACAGAAACTTAACCAAAAACCTGCATACAATGTGAACCAGAACCTGCACAGAATCTGAACCAAAACAGATAACACAAGATTTCAGTTTCTGCCTCAGATAAGCCATAAAAAGAGGCCAAATCCTTACAGTTTCTGCCTCAAAAAGATTTCATCATAGGCACCCAAACAGATAACATAAGCAGTGCAGAATTAAGTTCAGTTTATGTGCAGGTTTTGGTTCACATTGTATACAGGTTCTGGTACAGTTTCTGTGCAGGTTTTGGTTTAGATTCTGTGCAGGTTCTGGTTCAGTTTTTGTGCAGGTTTTGGTTCAGATTCTAGGCAGGTTTTCGGTTCAGTTTTTGTTCAGTTTTGGTTCATCAAGGCCAGACACACACACAAACCAGTGGCTAAATTCTGCAGCTTTAACCTACCCAAAGTGGTCAAAACCTACAGAATTAACCCAACAACAGTGGCCAAAACCTGCAGCAAACATAACCAAGTTTCTCTGCAGTTTTAAAGCACAAACTGAACCAGCAAACTGAGCCAAGCACTGCAGTTTTAGAGCACAAACAAAACCAGAATTGACAAGCATTTCCAAAACATAACCAATACTGTAGCAGAAAGATGACATGTTCCAAAACAGAAGCAAACAAACAACCACAGGCAAACCTCAACCATAACTGAACCAAATAGATAAGCACAGCCCAAACTGAAGCAACACTGACCCACACATATCAGCATAGCCAAAAATTGAACCAAAGCTGAACCAAAACCAGCCCCAAATATGGCCAGAAACACATCCCACAACCTGCAGCAGATAAGCAGTGCCAAAGCATAACAGAAACTGTAACAGACAAACAAGCCCAGGCATAACATAACCAAAATTGAAGCAAAATAGATAAGTAGAACCTTATCTTAACCCAAACTGTAGCAGACAGATGAAATGAACCAAAACTTAACCAAACCAGGTACTGAACCAAAACCTGCAGAGACATAGAACCAAAAACCTGCACAGAAACTGAACTAAAACCTGGACACAAACTTTAGCCAAAACCTGCAGTTCTAAGCCACCAACACAACCAAACACCAACAACATCATCCACAAACAGAACCAAATTGCTGCAGCTGTAACAACTGAACATAATTAAGGCATTTGGCTCAGAGTACAGATGACAAATTTTTTAGGGAACGAGGCTGCAACATGAGTTGCCAAATGACCCTCTCATGTTGCCCCGCCTAAGTCCCCATTGTGTCTTGTTAAAGTTTCATCACAGCCAAGGAAAATTCAACTAATCCCTGCACTTTATAACCTGCAGTTTTAACCCAGTAACAGTGGCCAGAGACACACACACACATACACACCAGTGGTCAAAACCTACAGCTTTAACCCATTAACAGTGGCCAAAACCTGCAGCTTTAACACACTAACGGAGCGAAGACATGCAAGCAGAAAATTGAACCAAAGCAAGCAGAAAACTGAACCATTTGGCTCATAACAGTTTAATCATAGCCACCAACAACCTGCAGACATTGTATATACCCATGAAATAAGTACAATGCAACATGATTAAGCAATAAAACATGTTTACGCAATAGCACAAACATCAAAATACGTACAGCCATTGTTTTACCAGTACAAAAGGCTTTCTACCAATGTTTGGACAACATACGTACATTACATTAAAAGAGCTATCTACGATTGTTTGTAGACCAAAAAGGCTCTTACATTTACAAGGGGACCACATGTACATATTGGCCACTTCAAAAAATGGGCCGTAAGTATAAGACTTAAAGATCAGGCCACTACAAAAAGTACATTCTACTTCTTCAACTTCTTCCCCTCACAACTAAACCGGACAGAAGATGATACCATCCAGGACGGCCTCAACCCACGCTTGTTTTTGATGTTCTTTGATGCCATAGAAAAGGTCCAACCGGTCTTTAGCCGCACAAATGATGGCGCCCAAACGAAATCGTTGGGTATCGGTAAGGTCAAGGTTTTCAAGCTCAAGAGGCACTTGCGAGCGGCGAGCGGATAATTTGTTCGAATACCCCATTGCATCAGACATTTTCTCCATATGGCTATCACTCTTTTCTAGCCATACCTCCATGCTTGTAGCAAGGGATCCCACATCACCCATCCGTGTCCTCTTCTTCCCCTTTTAAGTTCCAGCGTTGGCCGGAGGAGTGGAGGTCCGGGGAGTGGACGTCGGAAGTGACGTACGACGTGCGGAGTTCGAAGTCGAGGAGACCGTAGGTGTGGAGGCCGGAGGTGTGGAGATTGGAGGTGTCGAGCCTAAAGGAATTTCATCGAACATCCCCGTCAGTCCACTTGTGGGAGTCCGATGAAATTCTTCACCGAAGATTGGATAGTAGCAATCCTCATTCTCCTCAAAAATGTCATTAGGCATGACATTTTCATTTTCAGCCACTCGAGCCATTTCCGAAGGAACCTCCGATCCGTCCCAGTTGGCCCTATCATTTCCAAAGAGGAATTCCCAATCTTCAAAGTATGGGAAACGCTTCCCACCAACCTTTTTGGCCTTCTTAGGGTAAGCCTACACGAACAATGGAAGTTTAGAACATGACCTCATGCCATAACATATGAATTAAAGCATTGGAACTTACCTTTTCGTAGATTTTCCACACCTCATCATCCACTTCAATCCTTTTGTTGACATGGTCCCACCGAAACCCACTAAGTTTTAGAATGTCAGTTATTTTGGCATATGTTTGTCTCCAATACTTTACTTTGGAGTCAATGTGGGGTGAGGCCTTAATTTTGCTCTCCGGCATCACCTTCTCCATCTCTTTCTCAAGTACGGTGAAGAACCCAGGTTTGAACCCATTCTCGGCCCTCCATTTTTCTGAAATTTCGGTTACCATGCATTTCATACGGGCATCCTCTTCGGTTTTCCTCCAGCTCCTACGGGTCTTTGCAACTTTTTTTGTAGCCACATCACCTTGTTGGGTATTATCCATTGCTGAAAATGGATTTTACGTTGGACAATAGATGATTATTTAACAAGTCAATCATGAACTACAAACCGGAATTGAATTACAATAAAGTTACTACAATGTTCTTCAAATATAATTCAACTACACAATAAAAGTTATTGAAAGCGCAATTAGAATGTTTACATCATCAAAGTTCTTCAAATACTTAATACAAATACACTAAACAAACTTCCTCTATGGGGGGAAAACCTCTTGTCCCCCACCATTTCCTAGCCAATGGTTGTACATGGCTATAGCTAATGCTTCCCTCTCCCCGGTCCATTCATTGGAAGTCTCTATGGTAGTGATGTGGTCATCAGCTTCGACATTGTGTAGGTGATCACGTTCCCATGCCGTGTACTCGTTCTCAATGGGATCGTTGGGCATCTCTCTTTTGATGAGGTTATAGAGCAAGCAACATGCTCTAACGATATATGTTTGAGTCCTAATGGGGTAATAGGAGTGAGACCTCAATATTGCAAACCGCATCTTCACCACACCAAAGCTTCTCTCAATCACATTCCTAGCAGCGGAGTGCTTCATGTTAAAGTACTCCTCTTTCGTAGTCGGCATATGGCCTTGCCTCCAAATGTTAATGTGATATCGTTCGCCGTGGTACGGTGCTAGAAAACCCTCAGCATTTTGGTATCCGGCATCAACAAGGTAGTATTGTCCTGTATGAAATTGAAGTTTGAAGGCATTAAGGAAGGGTTCATACTTGGAATATAGTGAAACAAAGGTGAACTAAGGAATTGGCACATACCACGAGGGACTCTCAAACCATCGGCTCTTGTAATGGCGTTCCTCAGAATCCTAGAGTCAGTGGCCGACCCTTCCCAACCAGACAGGACGAAGACAAACTTTAGGTCTCGACTACATACAGCTAAAACGTTTGTGGCAATTTCACCCTTCCTTGACCTATAGCGTGGCTTGTCAACTGCTGGGGGATTAAGGATTAACTGGCACGTACGTCCCGTCCAATGCCCCGAGACAATTCTACGACAACATCAATATCACAATATTAATACTACGTCGACATCGTCACGTACAGAAAAGTAATTGGAAGATTTACAAACAATTGAATTAAAGTTTACCTGAAACCAACTCCATCTATTGTCGTGGTAGTTTGGGGGTACGGGCTCGGGCCTTACTAGGAGCATGTCTAAAAGGCGCAACACTCCTAGGAGTACGACATTGAAATGTCTGCTCACAGTTTCAGTCGATCTCCAAAAATGCAGTTTCGTACGCCTCTGTTTCGTATGGTGACCGAGGATAAACAAAAAAATGGCTACCCTCTCCTCAAGACAAACATTGCGCGAGTCTCCTAACCCAACACCTCTAAGTAGACAGCATAACCTAAAAAATGTATGTCTATTTACCCTCAACTGCTCGTGGCAATCTACTTCATTACCATTGACAAGCCTATTCACGACATCTATTTGGGTCTGGTAGTAGTTTGGATTTGGAGACAACTCGGGACGGGGATACTCTGCCGTCGAAATAATGAAGCAATAGAGTCGAAACACGCACATTGTAGCACAAATGTACATGGTTAACGCAATGAATGCCTCTTTCTCTTCTCTTCTCCTAATTTCTGTTCTGTTTAATCTTGCCATTGTCAAAACCTAAAAAAGGGCTTCTTGAATTTTAGAACTAACACAGAGTATAGCCATATGAAGAATCTCCTAAAAATGAAAAACATGCATTGCAAGCACATAGTTTCACTCTAACTCATCTTGCTCATAAATGCTCTACGACTGTAAACCCCTTATTAGTTCTTGAATTCAAGAACACCCGAAAACTACCTCATATTTTTTGTTTTTATTCAACAAAATAATTTCATCAGTAAGCTCCGTAAATAGTTAGTACAAGAGGAAGTAATCCAAGGTAGTAAAAAATAGTTGTTTCTTTATTACACATCTTGTACAAATCAACTCTCCCAAAACTCATCAGTTTGACACCTTCTAAAGCACTTTAGACCATAGGAACTACTGTCCAATGCTTGTTCATTTCTAATAGACATTACAGTACAACATACACCAATTCCCCTATGAATGAACCAAAAAACAAAAGCCAGAATATAGTAACAAATAAAAAAACAGCAGCGAAGAAGCATTCAATCTCATTCAGATCATACTATATACGTTTTTTGAATTTTTTTGTTTCACAGACCAAAAGACACTTGGCGTTATACACTATGAAGCCTTCTTTGTATCACAATCGCGTACAAACAAACAAAAAAATAGATCAAACCACTAATCAAACACACAAACGAACACACACAGATAGTTCTGGTTAAAATCACGAACACACACAAACGAACACACACACACACAGATAGATCGGACTAACAGTAGACCGCATGATGTAGATGAGGGCGTGAGAAACCCTAAAAATCGCAATTAGAAACCATACCTGAGTTCGCAGAAGCAGATTCGACCAAATCGCCCCCAAATCGCCACCAAAACCCTACTTCCACAGACCAGAAAAGGGCGGCAACACAAATGGGTTTCGACGAGGCCTGGGGGAGGGAAAAAGGGATAACGAGGGGTATATTGGACCACAAATCACCCCTCTTCAGCCGGATTATTTTTGGGCACCTCTAGACCAGCCCAAAATTAACACCGGACAAACCCCAGAAGAGGGGAAAACGATGAGGGGGTAACAAATAATCAGGGAGAACTTTTGGAATGCCAAACGGGGGATAAGGAATGGGGCCCTCACCTAACACCCCCTCTTATTTTTCCCCTCCAGCTTTTACTCCATCCAAGCAAGCCCTTAAGTTCTTCACCTCCCTATCTACCATCATCAATAGGGAGATAAAAATTGCCTTGCATCATTGATCATACTAATAATTAATGCAAATTAGCCATAAGGGTGTGTGCATCTGGTGGAGAACATATGGGGCATATTCTTAGCTACAATTAAAAACATGTTCATTATCGCAACTAAAGCTCAAAGATTGCTCCTTTTAGTCTTTGTACTTACTTTAAAAAATTAATAAAAATAATTTTGCTGTTCAAAAAAAAAAAAAAAAGAAAAAAAATCTCAAAGATTGCATTTGGCTGCCTCAAACAAGAAGGGGAAAATTACTGGACAGTGGAGTTGACCCGGTCATATTACCATTTCATGGTCTCCAATCTTAAAATCACCACTCTCATGATACAAGCAAAATTATTCACCAAGACATGGTGTGAGAAGTTGAAATGACAATTATACCCTCTTTTATATAACAGTAAAAAGCCCTACTCCCATTTTCCTCCCAATCGTCCCAATTGTTTTCAGCAGCTTCTCACTGAACTGGTACTCTCTCTCTCCCTCTCCCCCCCCCCCCCCCAAGTTCTCAACTCCGTCTCTCCCTCTTATGTTCGGTCATTTTCAATTTCAACCATTTTACCCTAGTTTTTGGTTGTATGACACAAGATTCTACAAAAATTGTTGATTGAGCCGAGATTGAAGGTTTCACAGATACTACCTTGGTGAGTTTCGGAAATCGTGTGTATCGTCTGTGGGTTTGATTTATGTGAACTGAATCTTGGGTCTTGTAATTTTAATCAAATCAAATATGAATTTGTGTTTGTAGACACCCCAATCCGGACCTCGGAGAGTCTTTGTCCACCCCGATGATGAAATAGAGGGAACGGTACCTTTGCGAGCTTGAAAAAGGATCTCCTTTAAAACCAAAAATCCAACAAAACCAAAAACCCAACAAACCCAGCCAAGCCCAATAAAAAGCCCAAAGGACTCTGGACCACAGGAGGAGGCACCGTGCGGAGCCAAATTGGAGCGCACGGCACCTTGAGAATTCAAGGGGCCGTGTGCAGCCAAATTCCTCCGCACGGCACCTTGAGCTAAAAGCTGACTGGCTCAGAAAGCTGTCGGCCACGCCAGTGTGAGCCACAGCTGATGACTGGCTCAGCCAAAAATGCACTTCTGGCCCACCCAGAAAATACCTCCACCACTTGAAATTCAAAATCCTTGGCCTTTGCCTATAAATTAACCCCTCCACTCAAGGGAAAGGGGTCCCTCTTAGCCCTTCTTTTGAGTCCCTCTCTTGCCTTTCTCTTGGCTCTCTCACTCTACTTTCTCTCTCTAAGTTTCTACACCCATTTTCTTACTTCCACTTTCATTTCCAAGCTTTAAAGAATGTCATTCCAAAAAGACCTTCTTTAAGTACTTTCATTCACTCCCCTCTCATCATTGAAGTTGATCTTTCATTAACTTCAAAATCTCATCACCTAAAACACTTAATCTTCCCTCACATCCACACTCCTTTTGTCTCATTCAACCTCTTCCATCTACATCCGTGACGATCCATCCACACCCGCGCACCAACGACCCTTGATCAAGCTCGAAACCAAAGGTACAAACTAGTTTCCTCGACTAGACCCGCTCGTCCTCGAGTGGACTTTTCTCGCCGAGGTCTAAACCCTTTGGTTAGGCCTCACCAAAAACCCATTTTTCGTAGAAAATATAACCAAAGATTTGTCGAGGTTGGGGAACCGCGCGGTTTATTGATCAGACGCACGGCACCCTGACTCTCAGTGCACGGCATGGTACATACTAATGCTATTGTGAGCAGGCTGTTTGGATCTGAGTTTTCCTCTGTTGTGGTTATCTGTATCTGCTGTTTACTGTTTCTGTTGCTCTTAAAATAAGACCATATCTACAAGCCATGTTCTGGCTCTTTTAAAAGCTTTTCAAGATCATCCCAAAACGATCAAATATGTTAAAAACTACTTTAAAACCATGTTTTTGCAAAAGACAATAACATTTTGGGATGATCAGTCTGCCGTGAGGCTTCTGGTGAGTTTTCCAAAAGATATACAGAGAAAACAGCGATCTAGATAATGTTTTGAGAATATGTAACAATCTGACGGCAGAGCGAGCAGCTACGGCGTGTTGAGGTGCAGCGCCGCGGCATATCGGTGCCGTGAGCAGTTCGTCGAGATCCGCATACCGCTCGGTGTTGTTTGTTTCTCTATTCATATCATTTTATCACTATTGTTAAGACAGCACCACCTGCATGTCAATGTGATATATTTCCCATGTCCCTTCCGCTACTTGTTTTATTAAAGAGTTTGATATTCAAAAATATCGAAGATCCCCCTTCTCTTTTGAAAACATTAAGTAGAGACCGGTTTTCTCCGGCGAGTGGGGTGCTTTTAAAGAAAAACCTTCCTCATTCGTAACGTGACTCCGAACCCAACATCTCAACGCTAGCTAGACCAAAAGCCTTTTCCAAACGACTCTTCGGTTTCTGATGATCCATTTCAAAAATCCGGGTGGCGACTCTTCGAGTTAGCGCTCCTTTTTCGGGGCGCGGGAGCCCGCGACTCTGCTTGGGAAACTTTACTTCATCCAATTTTTTTAAAAAAATGCTCAAAAATATTGGATGATCAAGAGGGCAGCTTGAAAGGTGTTTTCAAAAGGATTTTTCAAATATCTTTCGGAAGATTAAGCTCTTTTATCTTGTACACTTTGCACTTTGCACAAGCCTCGCTAGCGTATTTTGGCTACCTTGCCCGGTTTACGGCGACAAGCTCTCCCGAAATGCCTAGCAACCTCGACTATGATGAGCCATCGTCGTTGTTCGACCATTGTCTTGCAATACACTTGACATGGGGTAGTACATCTTGGCTCTAGTCCGGGGAACCCTTCTGAGACCAAAACCAGCCTTTGCACTTGTACATAGCCATAGAACCATCCCAACTAAGACAGGAACCCATGGTTAGGACTTATGTGTTATATCCTGTTTATGTGCATTTTATTTCTGTACACCCATCATTCATGCATCATTGCATTTTGTGGGCTTAAGTGAGATTTGAACCACGGTAGGTCCACTAGGTCGGTCTAGGAGACCTTAAATCCATGGAGTTTGTGATACCTCCGGTGTTTGCCGTGCCCGAACGGCTCCCTTGGTTTGGGTCTAGCCTTGAGCGCGTGCGTATCTGGATTTCGGTGGTCATATTGCTCTGTCTCGGATGGTCACGATAAGGAGATTGGCTCTGGTTTCGATCCGTTCGGAATTTAACCTGCCTGACGGCACCTACCCGGACTACCGGAAATCTTCTGTACAAACGTCTTAAGTGAGATTCAAGCCACGGTAGGTCCTAGGCCTTGTTTCTGGGAGATGGGTAGAAGTAGGACGAGCATTCGGATCGGTTATGAGTTGCTCCCTTTTGACTTGTTGCCAATGCTGCCAACATTGATCGCCTGCTAAAGAAGGAAGCTGTACCCAATTGGTTTCGTCTGTCCCGAAGACTAGTCCGTGTAGACACCCTGGAAGGAACCCCACTGTTTGAAGTCCAAGTCGATCAAGAAGAGCAACAGTTGTTAGAAGAGACCATAATAGAAGAACCCATAGTCTTAATCCTGCCCGAAAACCCTTTACCCATGGCTGACCAAGGAGACGGGATAGAAGAGCTCAGGCAGAACATGGCAAACATGGACATTCAGTTTAAGCAGTCCCTTGCTGGTGTCGATGCGCAACTCAAGGCTACCGTGGTCTCCATGAAAAACGACATGAACATGATGATGGAAAGTATGCAGGAAATCAGTGATAAGCTTCTGGCTAGGCGGCCTGAGCAACCCAAAGAAGAAATACCAGCAGCTAATCCCAACTTGGCTGCCCTCATGGCTAAGATTGGCGAATTGGAAGAGTCAGTCCAGGAGACTAAGCGACTTGGAAAAGGAGAAATCGACATGAACAAGCTGTGCCTTTTCCCCAAGGCCAAATTGCCAGAAAAATTCAAAGGTGTGGACTTTGCAAAGTTCGATGGTACCGGCGATCCGAGAGCCCATCTTCAAGGATATGTTGGCTCCCTCACCATGCGTGGCATCGAAAAGGAAGCTATGGCCCAATTGTTCCACGAATCCCTATCTGGGCCAGCTCTACAATGGTTCCTCTCTCTCGAGCCGTCCAAGAAAAGGACTTGGGAAGACATTGGGACAGCTTTCGTGGCCCAATACGACTTCAATGTTGACCTGAAAATGACCACGAGGGAGTTGGAAAGCACTAAGATGAGTGAAAAGGAAAACTTTGCTGACTTTGTCAAACGTTGGAGGGCCAAGGCTGCCCAAATGCAGAATAAGCCTGATCTGAAAGAGCAGATACGGATAATAACCAAGAACCTGCCAAGCTCTTTTGCTCCTTACATGGTTCTTTCCCAGGCTGCCCCGAATTTCGAAACCTTTTATGATTCTGGACTGGCCGTAGAAGAGGCTTTGCGAGATGGAACTTTGGAGAAGAAAGAGTCAGGATCAAGGTCGAAATCCAAAAGAGCATATTCAAAAAACAGCAACGTTCTCTTCGGGAACACTAACCAAGCAGGAAGCTCATCCACCAAACCTATGGAAGTCAACCAGATTTCCGAAAAACCAAAATCCCAGAACCGAACCTTCACCCAATTCAGCACTCCCAGATCCACTCTTCTTAAGAAACTCACAGAAATTGGAGTGTTGAAACCTCTTCTGCCGCCACAAACCATTCCACCGAATCTCAACCAAAATGTCTACTGTGACTTCCACCAAATGCCTGGCCATACCACCGATAACTGCATCCGCCTCCGCCATGAAATCCAAAACCTCATAGATAACAAAATTGTTGATGCTCCACCCTCAGATAAACCAAACATTGTTACAAACCCCCTACCACAGCATAATGCCCCCTTCCGTATCAACCAAATCACCTTAGCCGAGAATTAGAGCATCCCAGAATTTGACCCTACCCTGTTCATCACTCCTGATAGCGAACCAATCCCTGCTGGTGAAATTCCCGAAGAAACTGCCTTCCGTTCCATATGGGAATGGGAAGACACGTGGGGAGAGTTGATTGCTGACTGGGAAGAATTTGAGGCTGCCAACTTCCAAATGAACGATGAACCCTTATTCGAAGCCGGATGGGAGGTTGACTGGCAGAACATCCAAGCAGATCCTCTTGACGGGTTCTCTCTGTATGCACTGTTTGAAAATCAAGGAGAAGAATACCAAGTTTTTCAAGATGTACCTGAATGGGAATGGAATCCAACCCTAGACGAATATCAGCTCATGGCCTGAAATGACCCTTTGGATACCTTCACCCTGCCAGCACTGTTCGGTGAAGAACACGAGCCTGGATATCCGTCTGAGATGATGACCTACAACTGGCCAGAACTTGCCCCTCTTCGCTCGGATTTCTCTCACTTTAACGATTTTGTCATCAATAATCTGTACGGCAATGTGGACCTCACCCCGTACCCGAATCTCCCTGGAATCAAAGAAGAGGTCGCCAGTAACGAGTGCGACCCGATGGACTACCTTGTCGACGGGACTGAATCCGAACCTTCTGCTACTTTTCCAAAGGATACCGACGTCGCCATGATGAACTTGTGGGAAGGTGAACCAGGGGCCGAAACAAACCTGTGGGCTAGCACTGAGGTAGTCAACATAAAGGTGGGGAACGAAGAATGGACCGTCAATAAGACAGTAATGGAGGCTACAAGTTGGACATCTGAGGATCTGTGGGATGACCTAGTCATTGCTGATCTAGCCGCTAATCTGCAAGACACAACTATTGGAAACAAGCGCAAAGCCCTGGCCGACCTATGGAGTGAGGAATCAAAGTATCGCCAGATTGATCATTTAACTAGAAGCGGCCGTGTTTACCAACCTCCGAATCTTCAAGTCGGAGAATCTTCCAACCCTGCAGCCTCAGGACCCTCTGATCCCTTTACCACCCCAGTCAAAAACACCTTTCGACCCTTTGACCCACCGGCCAAGGAGCCTTTCCGACCTGAAAAGGACCCCGAAGGGATGATCAAGCGCCAACTTGAGCAAACCAATGCCAAGATGTCCGTCTGGGATGTGCTGGTTCATTCCACACGCCATCGTGAAGGTCTCATCCAAGCACTCTCTCAACTAAAGGTTCCTTCCGCTATAACCCCCGATGAGCTTGTGGCATTGATCAAAACCATCCCTGCCAAACATGCTATCACCTTTACTGATTGGGACTTACCTGCCGAGGGAACTGACCACAATCGGCCGTTACACATCACTCTGAAATGCCATGGCAAATCGGTTCCGGTAATCCTGGTCGACAACGGCTTGGCAATTAATGTCTGCCCACTCTGCGTCGCCTACTGCTTGGGGTACAAAAATAAGGACTTCTCTCCATCGAAAGTCAAAGTCCGAGCATACGACAACACTCAGAGAGATGTAGTGGGGACTCTCATGATTCCCATAACCTTCGGACCGTACCAGACGGAGGTAGAGTTTCACGTGGTAAACATTCCTGCCTCTTTTAACTTGCTACTAGGAAGACCTTGGCTGCACCGACCAGATATCATGGTTGTGCCCTCTACGCTCCATCAGAAGATTCGATTGGGACTAGAAACAGGAATGCTCACTATCCACGGGGACTCTGGAATCCATGCCCCTGTGGAAGACAATGCCCCGCTCTTGGAAATTCAACACGGGGAGGAAGACATCGCCCTAGGAGGATTCTCTTTGGATACCTCCCGGTCTGTCTATTCGGTCAGAATCGATGACGACTTTGTTGTCAGCAATGTTGCTATCAAGATAATGAAGAAGATGTCCTACATGCTGGGGTTAGGGTTGGGAAAGAATCTTCAAGGCCCCGCAAAATTTGAAGCTCAAGGCACTTTAATGCGCACTACTGGCCTGGGATATTCACCTTCAAGCGACAGCAAGATGAAAAAAGGAAATAGGCTAGAAGATTACTTCGTCAGGAAAAAAGCAAAACAGGTTTACCAAGGCCAGCTAGAACCGTTCTGGGACAAAGAAACCAATACCTTTTTGCCGAGATTTGAGATATTTGCGAACGATGTTTGGCCAGAAAGCGACGAAGAAACTGAAATGGTGAAAGGGCAGAAGGAACCAGCTGACTGGATTGAGGTTTTTGCCCTGGGTAGTCTCACGACTCTGTTCAAGGACGACGAACCAATGGGTACAGTTGTGGAAGCAGTGATGATGGGACAGGATACTCTCGGAGACCCAACTTCACTCATCATGGATGCTCTTGGAGAGTACAAGAATTGGACCTTCATGCCAAATGCAACTCATTGTGGATCTCGAGTCCGAGTCCGAATCTCGAGTCTGAGTCCAGTCCGAGTCCGAGTCCAGTCTAAGTCTCATGTCTTCCGAGTCTTCTCGAATTGCCGAAGTCTCGAAAGTTGGTGCCTCTCGGCCCAAACTCTCAGAGTCTGTATTTCGAATTCGAGTCCACCCGTGTGTATGGTGCCCCCGAGGCCCCCGTTAATAATGAAATGAATGAATCTGATTCTGCTTACTTCTCCGGCTTTGAAATAAACTGCGTCGACCCTGATGGTGAAGAGATTAATTTCGATGGGGACATCCCCAAAGAAATTAGATCCCTAATCGAAAGGGAAGATGAGAGGCACGCTCAACCTGTAAAAGAAGAAATTGTTTTAATAAAACTGAGAGATGGAGAGAATCCTCGAATGATCCAAATCGGTTCCACGCTGTCCGCCGAAGAACGCGAAGCCCTCGTAAACTTATTCAAAGAGTTCGAAGACGTGTTTGCCTGGTCACATGCGGATATGCCCGGAATAGATCCAGAAATCGTGGAACATCGGATTCCCCTTTATCCCGGTGCAAAACCAGTAAAACAGAAACTGAGACGCATGAGGCCTGACTGGGTGCTTAAGATAAAGGAAGAAGTCACTAAACAGATCAACGCCGGATTCCTGATGGTAACCGAATATCCGCAATGGGTCGCAAACATCGTCCCTGTGCCGAAGAAGGATGGTAAGATAAGAGTCTGTGTTGATTTTCGGGACCTCAACAAAGCTAGCCCTAAAGATGACTTCCCGTTACCACACATCGATGTGCTGGTTGACAACACCGCCGGCCATGCTTTACTCTCTTTCATGGACGGTTTTTCGGGATACAACCAAATCCTCATGGCTCCAGAAGATCGGGAAAAGACCACATTTGTCACTGAATGGGGGAACCGAGTTATGCCTTTTGGACTGAAGAACGCAGGGTCTACTTACCAGAGAGCCGCTACGGCGCTGTTACACGACATGATTCACAAAGAGGTAGAAGTCTACGTTGATGACATGATCGTCAAGGCCAAAGAACGAGAAGGACATCTCCCCGCACTCCGAAAGTTCTTCGAAAGGATCAGGAAGTACAAGATGCGCCTTAATCCGGCCAAATGCACATTTGGAGTCACTGCAGGGAAGATGGTTGGGTTCATGATCACTACCAGAGGTATCGAAGTTGATCCATCAACGATCAAAGCCATCCTAGAAATGGAGCCGCCACGATCTGAGAAGGATATAAGGAGTTTTCTTGGAAAAGTACAGTTCATCAGCAGGTTCATTGCAAAGTTGACTTCGACCTGCGAACCCTTATTCCGCCTACTCAAGAAAGGGGTACCATTCACTTGGGATGATAGATGCCAGAAAGCTTTCGAAGCCGTCAAAACCTACCTGCATAGGCCGCCAGTACTGACACCACCCGTAACAGGAAAACCTTTGATCCTATACCTGTCGGTCACCCCGTCTTCAATAGGGTGCATGTTAGCACATGAAGGAGATGATGGGGTTGAAAGGGCTATTTACTACCTCAGCAAAAAGATGGTTCGACCCGAAGAGCGTTACACTCCTCTAGAAAAGACGTGCTAGGCACTTGTATGGGCTTCCAAGAAGTTGAGGCACTATATGCTAGCTTACCCGATAAAGCTGATATCTCGGATGGATCCTCTAAAGTATCTGTTTGAAAAACCGGCTCTCACAGGCAGAATGGCGCGATGGTTGCTAATGCTAGCCGAATTTGAATTAAAGTATGTCACCCGAAAGTCAGTAAAAGGAAGAGCCGTTGCAGAATTTCTGTCCGATTGCCCAGTCGAGGGTGGAGAAGATGCCGAATTCAATTTCCCTGACGAAGACATAATGACGACGGCCGAGAATGTTTGGCAGTTGTATTTTGATGGAGCAGCCAATCAGAAGGGGTTCGGAATTGGTGTGTTGCTAATATCACCCGATGGGTCGCACATCCCGTTGGCATTTAAACTCAACTTTGAGGTCACCAATAATCAGGCGGAATATGAAGCTTGCATTATGGGCACGGAAGCAGCCATCGAGGTCGGTATAGAAAAACTGGAGGTCGTGGGAGATTCAAATTTAGTTGTGTCCCAGGCGAATGACGACTGGAAGGTTAGGGAAGAAAAGCTGAAGCCGTATCATCAGGATCTCGAAGATCTTATCCTCCACTTTAGCAAGGTGACGTTCACTCACGTACCGAGGCTCAAAAATCAATTCGCAGATGCTCTGGCAACATTGGCATCAATGGTCGAGATCCCCGTTGGCGTAAAGCTAAGGCCAATTGTGATTGAACAAAGGGATACACCAGTACACCAGCACGTCATGACAATTGACGAGCCCGATGATGGTCATCCATGGTATTATGACATCTGGAGATATGTGGAAAGGGGAGAATACCCCGTGGAAGCAAGCAAAAAGGACAGGATCGCTCTCCAAAGGATGGCTGCCCAATACATCATCTGCAGAGGAAACCTATACCGGAGATCGCATTGTGGCACACACAAGCTCTGCATCCATGGAGAAGATGCGAAAAAGGTGATGGAAGAAGTTCACGGAGGTGTATGCGGTCCCCACATGAATGGCATAATGCTCGCCAAGAAGATCCTCAGACAAGGATATTTCTGGACCACCATGGAAACAGAATGTGTAGAGTACGTGCGAAGGTGCCGAAAATGCCAGATTCATGCCAATCTTACGCATGTTCCACCGCACGAACTACAACAAATGACCTCGCCATGGCCTTTTGTAGACACCCAATCTGGCTTTCAGATTAGCTTATTTACGGTTTTTGATTCCCCGATGATGAAACGGATCAAGAACACTTCGGGAATGTCGAGTGTTTGAGCTTTGAGTGTTTGAAGAACCCTTGAACCTAACCTAGCCAAAAACCACATCAAAAAGCCAAAAACCAATTGTCGCACGAGGGTTTAGAACCATTGTGGTCAACAGTCAAACTGTTGACCGTTGACCATCGCGTGCCAGGGAGAACCCTCGCGCAACAATTCCAAACCATCGCGCGACGGTTCTCTCCTGTCCTTTTCACCTTTTTCAGCTGGGCAGCTTAATCACCAAGTAATCTTCAGCCAGACCTCGTGGACTGGCTGGGCTTCTCTCCTTGCAAGCTTTCCATAAAAGGCAATTTGGCCACCAAGCCAAATTGGTTGGTTCTTTCTCCTCCATACACCATTTCTACCACTTTCCCTATAAATACCCCCATGGTGCTTCCATTTAAAGGGTTCAAAAAAAAAGAAAGAGGGTCACAAGAATTCCACTTTCAAAAGGGCATTACTTTGTACTCTTTTAAGCTAATAAAAGAGATACAAAGTCAATCCAAGAACATAGCTTGTTCTTTCTCCTTCATTACTCAAAGCAACATAAACACCTCAAGCAACCTCAATTCAACTCAAAGCTCAAACGCATTTCAAACCCCAAGAACCAAAGGTATAGCTTATCTTTGTTCTCGCTCTGCTCGATCCTGAGGGGCGGGGCCAAGGCCGTAATCAATACCGCCCGGCCTGAAACCAAAGAAAGTTACAAGGAACCTATGACCATGAACCCTCGCGCGACTGTTCTTTACTCTCACGCGACATTTCTTGTCTGTGTGATGATGAACATCGTGGGGAAGGGTATCCTGGTTTTTGAGTTTTTCATACTGTTATTACTGTTTTTAAGTATATTAGGGCTTTTAGACCACTGTGTTGCATGAAAAAGCCATAGTTAGCTTATTTTGCAGTGTTATTTAGTTTGGAATGCCTTTGGGAAGCTTCTGAGTATGTTTCAGAGCCCTAAACATGCAAAGCAATTCCTGGACGTCCAGTCAGGAACACTCGTGCGAGTGTTCTATATGCTCGTGCGATGGTTCTTTATCCTCCAGTAACTGCCCTTGCTTGGCAACTAAGGCTCAAGCCTCTGTTTATTTACCCCCACTGTTTAGGGGTTGTATTTCAATTCATTTGGCTTCTGTTTAATTCAATCTGTAATAACTATTTACATTCCAGTACATATAAAACTGCTTGGTTTGCCCCTGGGTGAGCACTGGTCCTTCCAGAGCCCAGAAGGGAATCAAAATTCAATCTGTGGTGGGAACAAACACGCGCGCGAGGGTTTAGGAATGTCGCGCGACGATTCTTTGCATGTACGTAGATTCATGCATGCAAAGTTGGCTGTTGCGTACGACATGCTTATGCCTTGTGCAGTTTTAATGTTTCTGATCAGAGGGTTGGGTTTTATCCCATTTTTATAGTATTCCATCCATCCATGCTCAATACAAACACATCTTGCAAATCGTGTTACAGTTTTAATCCCCGATTAACTGTTCCCCCGCCCTAATTGGCTAAAAATTGGATAAGAAGAAGAAGAATCACACAATGTTTTCAAAATGCCCAAGTAGAGACCGATCTCTGGATTGGGCGAGAGGGGTGCCTTAAAACCCTTCCCCTCTCGTAACCTGGCTCCCGAACCCAGATATGGTTATGACGGACTGGTTTCCTTCACTTTTTCAAATCAAACAAACAGCGCGGCAGGTGCTTCGAAATACGGTTCCTTGGGTGTCGGACCTTCAAACCCAGGTGGCGACTCTGTATTTTTCGAGCGCTTGCATCTCCGCTCGCGCTCCCTCGATTATGGGCCCTTGCTTCGGGGAACGAAATTCCCGAAGGCTCGCTTTTTCGGAATCCGAAAATTCCAAAGGGCATGCTGCCCACAGTGGCGACTCTGCTGGGGATAATCGAACCAATAGTAATTCATACTTAGAGATTAATACGTTTGTGAACAATCCCTAAAAAGTCTGTCAAAACGGTGAGTTTCGCGCTGCCGAAGGTTGGAATGGTGATTTAACAGGACCTCGTGTCCGGCCAATCTAATCTGGGACTTTTTCGATTGTTCACTTGCGTAGTTTCCTCTAAAGATGGACTAAATAAAGTGAGCCAAATTTGAAAAGGCATTTTGCAAAATTGTGATTCTTCTTCTTTTTGATCAATTTCTAGCATTTCATTTGTATCGATGTGGGATAAGCCTCGTTAGATCGTTTTGGCGATCCGGCACGGTTTACCGGAGTCCGGGGGCCCCGAACGACTAACAACCTTCGACGATGATGGGTCATGCTACCGTTTGACCGTTGCTTTGCGAATTGCAGGCAACGGGAGGTATATCTGTGGCCCTAGTCTGAGGAACCCGTTACGAGCCAAAACCAGCCTTTGCATATACAAAGCCTTAGAACTTTCCAAACTAAGACAGGTACCTGCAGGGTAGGATCTAACTGCATCTAACCCCATATACTGTCTACGTGTTACTGCTTTCCCTATCGCATGCACTGTACATACATTGTTTTGCATAGGAGCATGCTTAAGACGGATCTTTCTTGCGAGTTTGTCTTGCGCTGACTAAGACGTTGTTGGACCTGATGAGGAGTCGTTCATTCTGTTGAATGTTCGTTGTCATTTCAAAGTCCTTAGTTCAATGAGACTTTGAGAAATCAAAATTTGCTAAATCCTCGCCTCATGCCTGATTGAGGATTCAACCGACAATTAGGAACAACAAAGTATTGATGCTGTGTCACTGGCACCACCTAGGTTGAAGTGTGTTGTCACTATACACCACGTTGTTCAAGGTTAAGGTGCCATGTCATCAATGCCGAGTTGTTTCTAATTCAAAGTTAAATCTTCAAAAGGGACTAGACGAATATTTAGTCTATTTTGACATCTTTTAGGATCTGTCGATCTACATGGGGACACATCGCCGAAAAGAATTCTGAGGATTTCGGCAACGTCTGAAATTCGTGAGGCAAACTCGTCTCTGGAACTGTACACACATACATGTCGTTTTGCGTAGGAGCATGTTTAGGGCGGCTTCTAGGTTGTCTCTCGCTTTCGAGTCTGTCTTATGCTAATTTGGACGCTGCTAGACCCGATGAAGAGTCATGCATCTCGATGGTGCATGTTGTTAATTTTTCAAGTCCTTAGATCAGCGAGACTTTGGGAAATCAAACCTTATTAAATCCTTGGCTCATGCCCGGTTGAAGATTCAACCAAAAATAAGGAACCACAAAGTATTGATGTCGTGATATTGATGTCATTTTGGTTATCGTGCGCAGCACGTATACCGCCCCGGCTAACGCGCGTTGTCGCTGAAGCCACCCCGGTAAAGGTGTCACGCCATCAATACCGAGTTGTTTCAAGTTCAAAGTCGAATCTTCAAAAGGGACTAACCAAAGATTTAGTCCGTTTTGGCATCTCTTAGGATCAGTTTGATCTATTCAAAGGATACACCCTCGAAAAGAAATCTGAGGATTTTGGCAGTGTCCGAACATCATGAGACAGACTTGTCTCTAGTTCTAGAGTCTAAGGTTGACACCGACAACAACGTGTGCATTGCATTCTAATTGCTACAGGAACGCCACTGAGCTTTCACTTACTTTACTGTCTAGTTCATAGCCTTCGCACCGAGCAAGAGAGTACTGAAAAGAAGAGCCAAACCTGATTGGGAACATCTGCCGGGGCTGTTACACCTTTGCTTCCAAGATCATATCACCTTCCTCATTCATCAATCCAGAATGGCAGCACAAATGGAGCTGG
Source organism: Rhododendron molle (assembly GCA_025413875.1). NCBI lineage: Eukaryota > Viridiplantae > Streptophyta > Magnoliopsida > Ericales > Ericaceae > Rhododendron > Rhododendron molle. The sequence goes on from CM046398.1 coordinate 47,121,156, forward strand.
CTGAGCTCAAGAAAGCTGTAGAGGAATTAGGTCACAAGATGGACAAACAAATGATTATGGTCCAGGGACTCGTTGGCCTCTTTACCTCCACAGCCCAGCAGTCAGATATGGGGCTAGTCCAAGAACCTTCTCAAACTTACCACCCTCCAACGGTCGGAATCAAGCTGTGCTCAGGAGACATGTTCAAAGACCTGGCTGAGTTCCATGAGGCCAGGACCTACCCAAAGGAGGATGTTGGGTCCTTATTCACAACCATTGCCAAAGGGGAAGACATGCTTAGTGATGAATTCAGCCCCAAAGGCAAAACAATGCAACCTGTTGATGAGGACATGTGTTGCAACTGCAAAGCAAATAGGGGTCCTGCTTTGAATTCTCAATTCACTCGCCGGAACTCACCAAGGACTTTCTCATGCTTCACTGCACCTTTGGTTTCTGTTTATGAGAAGCTCCTTGATGCTGGTTCCATCAAACCCCTCAATCCAACTCCTCTACCCAAAAATCCCCCTGCCAATTTCAAATATAACCTCTATTGCACCTACCATCAAACTCCTGGTCATTCTACCAATGCATGCTTTCAGCTTCGACATGCCATTCAAGATCTTATCGACTGTGGCATCATCCCAGCCCCATCTCCATCAAAAGTCGATACTGTTTCCAAATGCCTTCCTCAGCTCAACTCTGGCTCGCAAATTGGTCAGACATCCACTATCTCCATTCAAATCAACCCCACCTCTACTCAAATCAACCCGAGTTCCAAGCCGATTGTACCCATCCCGTCCGAGCCTGAGGATAGCCTATTGGCTGCTGTTTGTGCACTTGGGACTTTCTCTGCCAGCACCAAGATTGACAATGATGAGGGGCTTACAAAGAAGAAGACTGACTGGCTGAGGTCCACTGATCAAAGGAGCATCAAGTAGGTTTGGTCAAAGAAGCTAAGGAAGCCGAAGTGCTGTTGCTTGGGCCTGACGGCCGCTGGATCCTACCTCTTTTGTAAAAGCTATGGGTAGCTTTTTAAATATTGCATTTTCAAAACCGCGTCTAGTTTGCATTGGCGATATGTCTGAGTCTGACACAGAGTCTTTTGCGTTTGTCTAAAGTCTAGCTCTGAGTCGGAGTTCGTGCTTCTTGGCCCTCCACGTCGTAGCTTTCATTTCAAGTTTTGAGTCTGCTGTACTTGGCAAACCCCGAGGGATTTTTTTTTATGATATGCATATCTTGCTTCTAAGTACTTCGCTGGCTTTTATATAAACTGTGTCAACCCTGGCGACGGAGGGATAGATTTCGATAGGATCATCCCCAAGGAAATGTGTTCCCTCGCCGAAAGGAAAGACAAAAGGCGTGCTCAGCCTATTAAAAGGAAAAGTAGTTTCTATAAACTTGAAAGAAAGGATAACCTCCCAATGGTTCCATTGGTTCAAAGCTATTCCCAGCGGAGCATTGCGCCCGGTCAAACAGGCTCAAGAATTCATCGACGTCTTGGCGTGGTCTCACAAAAGACGCATCTGGCGTTGATCCTGAGAAACAGAAGTATCAAATCCCCTTGCTACCGGGTGCCAAGCCAGAAAGTAGAAGCTCGGAAGGCTTTGGGCCTCTCATTATGTTTAAAAACAGCAACAGTGACGTTCCGTCAAGTACAAATGAGAAAGTATAAACATGGCCCGGAGTGAGACATTTCCAACCAAAGTGCGCTGGACCTTGCATTATCAAAGCCATTGTATCTGGGGCTGCAGCCAAAGGTCATCGACCTCGACGGCAACAAATTCAATACCATGGTCAACCTGGATCAATTCAAAAGCAACTTTTCCCTGAGAGAAGCTCGTTGGGCTGAAAACCCCAAGGGTGGGCAGTTCCAAGCAAAAGTTAGAGCAGCCTGCTAGCCCAAAAACCTATGAAGGGGGTCTAGGCAAAAGTAATAGGCAATATTCGAAAGCTCGCTAGACCGAAGACCCGACTGGGCGGTACTAGGCAAAAGTTAGAGCACAAAAGGAGAGGTAAACACACGAGTGAACCTTAGCCTGAACTACGTTTTGACCTGATTCCCTAGCTTGGGATACGTAGGCAGTCTCTCTTCGAGACTCGGTCACAAATCTATCAATTGGGTCCATGGTTGACATTTTGGTACACATCAAAGGTCGAAGAGGATCGAAGATCAGATCAAACTGAATTGGAGGAACCAGAAGGGGGAAAACCTTTGTCTTTCAATTTTATTGCAAACTGCTATTTCTATTACAGGCTGAGCGTAAGTCTTAAAATATTTGAAGCATAAAAAACAGAACGAAATGCTAGAAGCCTAATGGCTCACAGTTTATTCTTAGTTCAGCGAGGTCTGATATGAACAGCTGCAGTCTCGCGTGCTAGCTTATAGTCACGCGCATTTGTTCAAAGTGATTCGCATTGGTTTTAGTCCTGTGCGTGCTTTTTCAATTCCAGCGGTAGCTTGCTACTGCCCTCGAATGTCATTCCAGGGGCTTTTGCTAAGTCTTGTCATACCATGCAAGTCATATGGACTTAATGTGACTGCACGGGGGTGTCGGTTTCAGTCCGGGCCTATATGAGTCATCTTTTGCGTCTTATGTTCATCTTTGCGACATTTTTCCAGTTTTTCAATCAATTGTCATGTCGAGATGTTTTTCTCAATTTTGTTTGTACAGGTCTTTGTACCTTTTGCACTTTCGTAAGTGTCAGTTTCACCTGTCTAAGGAATGTTGTGAATTTTGGCCCCTTAATGCCCAAAATTTCATTATATTCTGTGTGCCTAAGGGTTCGCATTGTACCCTGGGACTCTTTCCCACTTTTCGTTTGAGCTAGGCAAGTCTGTACACATGTGCGCATGTCTGTGTGTCGAATCAGATCACTAGTCAATGCAAATTAGATATTAGCGGCGGCTAGAAAATGCAAGTTTTACATTGCTACCCCTAGCTCCTGTAATCCACAAGCTATGGAATCTCATGAACAGCTAGGGTATCTCGGCCCAAGGCCAAGCAAAGCATTTCTAGGGCAAGTCCGCCCAAGCATCGAAGAGAGGGCACACAAGCCCAAATTCGTCAACTGGGGCATGTCAGCCCGTTCAGCGTCTATCTATCTGGGTGCGCATCTCAGAAGTAACAGACAGTACAATAATGAGGCTCAGTGGTAGTCCTTAAGCGTCGTTGTCCTCCTAGGAGCCGCCCTTAGCTTGCATCTGCATTTTCAATTTTGTATACATCATTGCATATTGTGCACATTAAATGTTGAAAGCAGGAAGATGGCCAGCATGGTTGACTCTCGATTTGTTTGCCGAAGGATGCGATGCAATCTCCTGCGGTTTTGTTATCGTTGGTTAGTGGATGCGATGGAAATCTCCCTAACTCTCGATTTGGTTTGCCGAAGGATGCGATGCAATCTCCTGCGGTTTTGTTATCGTTGGTTAGAGGATGCGATGGAAATCTCCCTAACTCTCGCTTTGGTTTGCCGAAGGATGCGATGCAATCTCCTGCGGTCTTGTTCTCGTTGGTTAAAGGATGTGATGGAAATCTCCCTAACTCTTGATTTTGTTTGCCAAAGGATGCGATGCAATCTCCTGCGGTTTTGTTATCATTGGTCAGCGGATGCGATGGAAATCTCTCCTGTCCAATTCTCGGTTCGTAAACCAGCATACTGATCTGCCTGTCTCTTTCAACGACAGCCGGTCCTGTCAAAGTTCCCCAACGGTTTGATCAATCAGCACATTGATCTTCCCGTCCGCATTCACGATAGCCGGTCCTGTCAAAGTTCCCCAGCGGTTTGATCAATCAGCACATTGATCTTCCTGTCCGCCTTCATGGCAGCCAGTCCTGTCAAATCCATCGATGGCGATCATTGTATCGTTCGCATTCAGCCACAACGACGATCAGATTATCGTCCAATGGTCGATTCATCCGCAATTGTTTGTTCCCCAGGAGAGTCCGTTTTGGCCTGTCCCGAACGACAATCACCCTCAGTCTAGCCGCAAGTGCATCTTCCAGCAGGCTTATTGCTCTGTCTCGGATGGTCTTTGATAAGGAGATTGGCTCTGATTCCCAACAGATGGAATTCAACCTACCTGACACGACCTACCCGTGTTTGTTGGAATACTTTATGCCGAGGATAGCTTGATCCCCAGCAACGACGGCCTGTCCCGCCCAAGCGGCAGCCTGTCCTGTCCCAAATTCGATCAACAAGCGGCAATGCAATTGTCCACTTCTACTTCCATCCCTAGCGACGGTCCGCCCGTCCATTCAACCGATCAGGTTCTGTAAGTATGTTTGTCTACTTTACTATGTTCTGCTCTGGATTGCCCAGATTGGGGTGTCTAGAATTCTTTGACGTTACTTGTACCAAGTCAATGGTGCTCCAAGTGCCGTCAAAATGGGGCTACTGTAGACACCCCAATCTGGGCTTCCAGATTAATTTACTTACGATATTTGATTCCCCAATGATGACTTGGATCAAGAACACCCCGGGAATGATAGGTGTTTGAGCTTTGAGTGTTTGAAGAACCCTTGAACCTAACCTAGCCAAAAACCACATCAAAAAGCCAAAAACCAATTGTCGCGCGAGGGTCAAGCTGCCAGGTGTGGTCAACAGTCAAACTGTTGACCGTTGACCATCGCGTGCCAGGGAGAACCCTCGCGCAACAATTCCAAACCATCGCGCGACGGTTCTCTCCTGTCCTTTTCACCTTTTTCAGCTGGGCAGCTTAATCACCAAGTAATCTTCAGCCAGACCTCGTGGACTGGCTGAGCTTCTCTCCTTGCAAACTTTCCATAAAAGGCAATTTGGCCACCAAGCCAAATTGGTTGGTTCTTTCTCCTCCATACACCATTTCTACCACTTTCCCTATAAATACCCCCCCCCCCAATGGTGCTTCCATTTAAAGGGTTCAAAAAAAAAGAAAGAAGGTTACAAGAATTCCACTTTCAAAGGGGCATTACTTTGTACTCTTTTAAGCTAATAAAAGAGATACAAAGTCAATCCAAGAACACAGCTTGTTCTTTCTCCTTCATTACTCAAAGCAACATAAACACCTCAAGCAACCTCAATTCAACTCAAAGCTCAAACGCATTTCAAACCCCAAGAACCAAAGGTATAGCTTATCTTTGTTCTGCTCTCTGTTCTGATCCCTGAGGGGGCTGGCAGGGCCAAGGCTGGTAATCAATACCAGTCCTGGCCCTGAAACCAGCAAAGTTACAAGGAACCTATGACCATGAACCCTCGCGCGACTGTTCTTTACTCTCACGCGACATTTCTTGTCTGTGTGATGATGAACATCGTGGGGAAGGGTATCCTGGTTTTTGAGTTTTTCATACTGTTATTACTGTTTTTAAGTATATTAGGGCTTTTAGACCACTGTGTTGCATGAAAAAGCCATAGTTAGCTTATTTTGCAGTGTTATTTAGTTTGGAATGCCTTTGGGAAGCTTCTGAGTATGTTTCAGAGCCCTAAACATGCAAAGCAATTCCTGGACGTCCAGTCAGGAACACTCGCGCGAGTGTTCTATATGCTCGCGCGATGGTTCTTTATCCTCCAGTAACTGCCCTTGCTTGGCAACTAAGGCTCAAGCCTCTGTTTATTTACCCCCACTGTTTAGGGGTTGTATTTCAATTCATTTGGCTTCTGTTTAATTCAATCTGTAATAACTATTTACATTCCAGTACATATAAAACTACTTGGTTTGCCCCTGGGTGAGCACTGGTCCTTCCAGAGCCCAGAAGGGGATCAAAATTCAATCTGTGGTGGAAACAAACACGTGCGCGAGGGTTTAGGAATGTCGCGCGACGGTTCTTTGCATGTACGTAGATTCATGCATGCAAAGTTGGCTGTTGCGTACGGCATGCTTATGCCTTGTGCAGTTTTAATGTTTCTGATCAGAGGGTTGGGTTTTATCCCATTTTTATAGTATTCCATCCATCCATGCTCAATACAAACACATCTTGCAAATCGTGTTACAGTTTTAATCCCCGATTAACTGTTCCCCCGCCCTAATTGGCTAAAAATTGGTTAAGAAGAAGAAGAATCACACAATGTTTTCAAAATGCCCAAGTAGAGACCGATCTCCGGATTGGGCGAGAGGGGTGCCTTAAAACCCTTCTCCTCTCGTAACCTGGCTCCCGAACCCAGATATGGTTATGACGGACTGGTTTCCTTCACTTTTTCAAATCAAACAAACAGCGCGGCAGGTGCTTCGAAATACGGTTCCTTGGGTGTCGGACCTTCAAACCCAGGTGGTGACTCTGTATTTTTCGAGCGCTTGCATCTCCGCTCGCGCTCCCTCGATTATGGGCCCTTGCTTCGGGGAACGAAATTCCCGAAGGCTCGCTTTTTCGGAATCTGAAAATTCCAAAGGGCATGCTGCCCACACCTTTCTCAACGTGGGGGATTGACGTCATCGGAAGAATCGTGCCGGCAGCTTCCAACGACCACAAGTTCATCTTAGTAGCTATCGATTATTTCACGAAATGGGTAGAAGCTGCCTCCTACACCACTCTAACTGCAGTTCAAGTTGCACATTTCATTAAGCAGCATGTCATTTATCGGTATGGCGTCCCTCAAGCTTTCGTATCCGATAATGGGGTTCATTTCAAAGGGAGAGCTCGAGAAGTATTGGATGAGTTCCAAATCCAAGTGCACAAGTCAACAACTTACCGCCGCAAACTAATGGCGCCGTGGAAGCAGCTAACAAAATAATCAAGGCCATTCTGGAAAAGACCATTCAATCTGCAAGGGACTGGCATGAACAACTACCCCTAGCCTTGTGGGGGGTACCGCACATCTGTAAGAACACCGACGGGAGCAACTCCTTACTCCCTGGTTTATGGGATGGAAGCAGTACTTCCCATTGAATTGGAAGTCCCATCTCTTCGAACCATGATTGAATGTGAAGTTCAAGAGGCAGAATGGTTGAGCAATCGGTTCGAAGAACTTATGCTATTCGATGAACGTCGGTTAAGGGCTCTTTACCACATTCAAGGGTATCAGCGAAGGATCGCACGGGCATTTAACAAGAAAGTGAAACCCAGGGACTTGGCGGAAGGTGATATGGTTTTGAAGGAAATTCAGGCCCCGGTTTATGACCCACGAGGAAAGTTTCGGCCAAAGTGGTCTGGACCATACATCATCAAAACTATTCTGTCGGGAGGAGTTACGCAACTCATTGACTTGGACGGAAATGAATTCTCAACCTTGGTTAACTTGGATCAACTCAAGCGCTACTACCCCTGAGAGAAGCTCGCTGGGCTGAAAACCGCAAGGGCGGGCAGTCCCAGGCAAAAATTAGAGCAAAAGCCTGCTAGGATGAAAACCCGTCAGGGCATCCTAGGCAAAAGTTAAGGCATACAATAAATGAGCTCGCTAGACCGAAAACCTGAAAGGGCGGTTCTAGGCAAAAGTTAGAGCGCAAAAGGAGAGTGTTAAAACCAGAGCGAACCCTACCCTGAACTACGTCATGACCTGATTCCTTCGCTAGGAGGATACGTAGGCAGTCTCACACCGAGACCCGGTCATAATCTATCAAAATAAAAATCCAGGTTGAGAAGGCTCAAAGAACAAGGTCAAGGAAGGGGAAACCCTCCAAAACTCGTTTTATTAACACAATTACTTCTACTACATAAGGTTGAGCAAAGCTTTCGAAAACAAAAGAAGCACGGCACGATAATGAAAGGTCGGGGTAGTAAGGTCGAGTCAGTTTCCTTGAGCTCCAGCCCTTGCAGCAATGTCCCTCCTGAGCCACTTACGATAGCTCCCACGCATCGCCACAGAAGGGTAAGGATATGCATCGGTTACCTTGCGCATCCTCCAGAAGAGTTGGTAATGGCAAAGAACTGAATGGTTGAAGAGAGGCATCACTACGTCCACAAGAACCTCTACGGGGGCCTCCTGTCTCAAGCCGAGTTGACGTTGGATGCGATAAGGGATATAGAAGGTGAAGGCTTCCAAACCAGCAAGAACGACCCACTGGGGGCCCATGTAGTGCACCGTCATGGGCGGGAGATCCAGCCAGCGGCACCTCCAAGAAATGGTCTCAGCTCGCCGGCGCCTGAAAAAGTCCACCCACTCAGCCTTACTCCTGTCAACAAACTCGAAACATCGTTGAGAGAGTAACCACGCCTCGTATGATCAGTTGCCAGGAGGGATGGTCAGTACATTCACTTTGTCGTAAAGCCAAATCTACGAAAAAGAGAGAGAAAACAAGTAAGAAACCATAAAAAACCCAGTCGAGTGTTGAGGTAAAACGAGAACGTGGGAGAAACCAGAAAAAGGAGAGCCGAGTGAGAAGCCAACCTGTAGGAGGAGAGGGCTGCCCCCGAAAGTCTCGGTCTCTTCAAGACGAACCTTATCCAAACCAATCAGTGTCTCAGCCAAAATCATCGGAATCACATCTTTTCGGGCCTCAACCTGAGCAGCGACGTTAACCAATGCCGAGCTAGCATGACCAACGGAAGGGACCAAGAGGTAGGCCGCAAGCAAGCACATGCAGAGGACGGTCATGCGTCGAGTCTGATAAGTCATGTCTCCAAGGTCGCTAGGTGGAGAAAACAACTCGATAAGACGCATGACATTGAGATGGCCATTCCTGACCAAGTAGCGAGCAGTACCATCACCTAATCCAAGGGCCACGACCAAGACTCTGTAAGCACTCTCACGCACAGGGGGAACGATGACCTCCCCCGAGCCAAAACCCCCGAGGTATGCACGGAACTCCTCGATAGTGGGGCAAAGCTCTTGCTCGCCGAAACGGAAGACATGGACCTCCGGATCCCAAAAACTCACGGCTGCCCTCAAAAGCTCGGGACGAAGGCGAATGTTGCGGAGGTATCTCATGGAGTAGAGACCGTGAGCTCGAAAGTTGAGCCAATCAACACCTTCCATAGAAGCCAACCATGGACGGAGCGAGCCGGTGAGAGAAAGAGCCATTTCAAGGAGCAAAGAAAGAAGGCAAGAGTTGGATGAGGTGTGGAGAACATAGAATGAGAAAGCTTGAATTTATAGGAGAGGTGGAGAAGACAACTTCAACTTTCAAAGAGCCTCGGGTTTCAAAAGTGCAAGTTTTCCATGAGTCCTACATGGAGAAAAGTGTGGTCAAGTCCCAAAAGGTTCAAAACGGACATGCACTGGTCTAGAAATGCCACTGCATGGGTCAAACCTCAACCCCCGAGCAATCTGCCTTGGAAAATAGCAAAACTGAAATCTGTCAGGAAAGGTGCCTCGCGTGGCACCTTGATGGGTCGCACGGCAGGTTGAACCCAGAGAAACCCCACGGCAGTGTGATTGAGGTACCGTGTGACAGATGCTAACCCGCGCGGCATCCTGATTCATCCGCACGGCACCTTGACTCTGTATTTCTACAGTTTTTGGCAGTAACACATCAAGATGGAATTGAGGCCTCGAAGCACCGATTGACACCTAAACACACTCTAGCGGGTATTTGGGACTTCGGGGATGTTTCGTTCCAAGACAACTCCCAGGATTCGTTATCATGGCACGAAAACTCGATAAAATCTATTTCTTAGGTCATGTCGAGGAGTCAAAATCCGTTTCGGGTCATTCTAAGTCGTTCTTTCAAGTCTTACAGGTCATAATGGTCAAATGTGACTTAGTCCAAGTCCCGGTTCGTGTCCAGAATCAAAACTCGAGAATGTCACGTATTAAGGTCAGCATTTTCCTACTTTTCGAGTGCATTCCAAAGGCAAAGTAGAATTTCCAAGTCTCGTATCCAGATTTCAAGGTTGTTATACGGAGTCAGTTGAGAAGATGTCTGTATGAAGTCTTGTATGCAGAGTCAACTTTACAATGGTTTGCCCAATTGCTTTCTTTGATTTCTATTTCATTGTCAATATGCTTCGATTGTTAATATGTCACTCATTCTTAACCTCACGTTCAACTCAATCTCGTTGATCAACGACTGGTTGCATTGCCTGGTCAATGTTTTGGCTATTCAATTTTCTTCACACAAACCAAAGAGAATTGAATGGCATAAACAATGAAAGTACAAGATCTCTGTATATAAATCCAAAAGCATCTATGAGTCAGAGTACAGAAAAGGGCATAATGGCCCAATGATCGAAATCCTATCTACCGAAGGCAAACAGGTGCCCTACAAAAAAAAAGAGCACGCAGGCTCCGTCAAAAAAAAACAAAACTCTCATCCTCGTCCTCGCCCTCGCCCTCGCTCTCCTCTTCAGAGACCTCCTCGACCGCCGGAGACCTCGCTCGCTCGAGTGCCCGCCGCTAGGCACAAGATATCTCTGAGGTGACCTCGAGTCAATGTCTCAGAGGCTCCGGTAGTATCGTCCTCAGAGACGTCAATAGGCTCGTCCTCGGTCCCTACAGAGCGTCGTGTGCTCTTCGATGCTGGCTCTTCCCGTGAGCCAGCAGAGGAGACCTGTCGTACTATCGGGCGGACAGACTTCCGCCGCAACCCTCGTGGAGCCCCTCATCTAGCCTGCAATGGTATAAAATGCATGTGACATTTGCATTATAATCATAATATAAACGATATAAGCAAAGCAAATGACTAAAGTTCGAGAGTATACCATCGACCCACCAACGCGAAGCAACACCTCCGGAGGGTGGCCCATGGCGTACTGCCTCACCAACTGCTCCAGGCCCATCATGGCCTCCGCCATCTCCTTCACGTACTCTGGAGGAGCCTGCAATGAAGGAAATCGATCAGAACATGTGAAAAGAGCGAATGTACGAAGGAAGGAGAGCATGTTATACCTGAGCGAGAAACTCTGAAGCCTCCACTGCAGGGCGTGGCACTACAACCAGGCCCGGAGCTCCCTGGGGAGTCGTCACGTCTACTGTCCAAGAGAGGGCAGGGAAGCTAGTGCCACTCGGGCCCGCGCTCTCGCTGCGACCTCTATCGCCACAACCGCTGCCTCTGTCACCTCTGTCCCGCTTCCTCCCCTTCTTCCTCCAACGCCTTCTTGCTGGCCCTGCCTCCCAAGCAAAGGCGTATCCTCAGACGCCATCAAGTAACCGAGAATAAGATTCGTAGTCGCAAATAAACCCGCACTCGCTTCAAAGAATCGCTTCCAACTCGAGGTCCGGCCAGAATCGCTCGACCTCCTCCGTGTATCGGTTCTGCCCTTCCGCTCAGAGCAGAAAGCTAGCTCAGGACTCGGAAAGCGTCCCAAACTTTGGGCCGACCGTGTGACACTCGGTCGCCCAAGTACCACTGCCAGCCGTAAGGGGACTCGAGAAGCACTCTCCCCCTAGCTACCTCCCTACTTTGCGCAACGTAGGGGATCTCGAAGCGGTCCCACACCTGCCAGTGGACCTGTCATCAAGAATAAGCAATGTCAAGATGTTGTTGGAATGAAAATAAGCCGGAAATGGATATGGAAATGCCTTAGTACCTGATCAGGGCGCAGCTCGTCCAAGTAAAGTGAGAGGCATCCAGCTTGCCTCTCCCCCTCTTCACGCCCTTGTACTCCGTCGACCAGCGTAGGGCTCGAGGGAGTATCGTGTCGTCAGGACACGTGGTCTCGGGAGGGTACATCCCTATAACCTCGTACGTCCAAAGCTGCAATTCAAGACATTGAAAGTTAGCACAAGATATACATTGAATGGATGCAAATGGAAAGCTAACTATTCATGAGAAATGAAGAGAAATGTACCTCCCAGATCCTCCAATAGCCTCCGAGACTCACTTCTGCCCCGCGGGAAAGAGAGCCCATGAAGGCATAGCACGTCCCCAGTGCTGCTGTGGGCAGCATGCCCTGAAATTTCCGGATTCCAAGATGCAAGCCTTCGGGAATTTCGTTCCCCGAAGCAAGGGCCCATAATCGAGGGAGCGCGAGCGGAGAAGCAGGTGCTCGGAAAAATACAGAGTCGCCACTCGGGTTTGAAGGTCCGACACCCAAGGAACCGTATTTCGAAGCACCTGCCGCGCTGTTTGAATTGAAAAAGTTAAGGAAACCAGCCCGTCATAACCATATCTGGGTTCGGGAGCCAGGTTACGAGAGGGGAAGGGTTTTAAGGCACCCCTCTCGCCCAATCCGGAGATCGGTCTCTACTTAGGCATTTTAAAAAAATATTGTGATTCTTCTTCTTCTTTAACCAATTTTAAGCCAATTAGGGCGGGGGAACAGTTAATCGAGGATTAAAACTGTAACATGTTTGCGAGATGTGTTATATTCGAGCATGGATGGATGGAATACTATGAAAAATGGGATAAAACCCAACCTTCTGATCAGAACATCAAGAACACTGCACAAGGTTTAGGCATGCCAACACCATGGCCAATTTTGCATGCATGAATCTGTGTGCATGCAAAGAACCATCGCGCAACAATTCTAAACCCTCGCGCGACTGTTTGTTCAAACCACAGGTTGAATTTTGATCCCCTTCTGGGCTCTGGAAGGACCAATGCTCGCCCAAGGGGCAAACCAAGCAGTTTTATATGTACTGGAACGTAAAGAATTATTACAAACAGAGCGAATAGAATTGAAACACAACCCCTAAACAGTGGGGGTGAATAAACAAAGGCTTAAGCCTTAACAGCCATACAAGGGTAGCTACTGGAAAGTAGAGAACCATCGCGCGAGCATAGAGAACCCTCGCGCGAGTGTTCTTGACTGGACTTACAGGAATTACTTTGCATGCCTGGGGTTCTGAAACATACTCAGATGCATCCCAAAGGCATTCCAAACCAAGTAATACAGCAAAATAAACTAAAATATGGATTTTAGCATGCATCACAGTGAAAGTATGGTTAAAAACAGTAAAAACAATATATGAAACCTAAAGGCTAACATCCCCTTCCCCGCGTGGTTCATCATCACACTGACACAAAGTGTCGCGCGAGCATCGAGATTCAGCGCGCGAGGGTTTGTGGTCCACGGCTTCTTGTAACCCTGCTGACTTTAGGGCGGGATCGGTATTGATTACCTTTGGCCCCGCCAAATCGAGATCGTAATGAAAACAGTAGGTATGCTATACATTTGGTTGAGTTTGAAAGAACGCTTAAACTTGAATCGAAAGAGTGCTCGAGTTTTGAGTTGAGTTGAGTTGAGGTTGAATGCTTTGGAGTGGTAGAAATAAGGTGTGAAAATATGTGTAAAATTTTATAACCTTTTTTTCCAACTCAAGGTGTATGGATTTCTAAGCCTTTATGCTTTTATTTTTTTTGAACCCTTTTTATGAAAGACCCATGGGGGTATTTATAGGGTAAGGCCCTTCCATTAATGGAAACCCACCATTAATGGAATTTATTCCATTAAAAGAAACTATTCCATTAATGGAAACCATCCATTAATGGAAAACATCCCATTAATGGAAACTATTCCATTATTGGAAGGATTCTAGAAACCTTCCATTAATGGAAACATTCTAGAACATTCTAGAATCTTCTAGAACATTCTAGAATCTTCTAGAACATTCTAGCATCTTTCTAATAATAGAAAGTTTTCAGAAATGGAAAGTTCCAAATTTAACCAGCGTGCGCGGATCGAAAATCGACGCGTTCCAGTAGGGTTCCGGGAATTTTAAAGAGTTTTGAAAACACTCAAAACTCAAACAAGCCATCACTCCCGGGGTGTTCTTGATCCATTTCATCATCGGGGAAACAAAAATCGTAAGTAAACTAATCTGGAAGCCCAGATTGGGGTGTCTACAGCTGCACCTCCCCAGTCGAAGCGGGCGATCTCCCCGACGTCCCTCAAGGCTGGGAGAAGCGAAAGGTGTACTCGGTTGCGCCTGTTGGGAAACAGGGACGCACCAAGTAAGTATAGCAGAAAGCACCTCGCCATCTGCTCCTCCTCCGCCCTGTCAGTCGGGAGCCTCTCCATCCAAAACCTCAGAAGCTGGGCATACTTCGCATCGTCACCCTCCGCCCTCAGCTCGTGCCCGGCATCGCCTTTGGGCGCCGCTTGCCTCCTGTGGCGTCAAAGGAATAGGTCACCTCAGGCCACGAGACCAGTGATCGCCGCAAAGTCCAACAGCGTCACGGTCATCTCGCCAAAGGAAAAGTGGAGGGTGTTCGTCGTATCCCACCACCTCTTAGCCAGAGCCCTCACCACCGGGCGGTCGTTGCACACGCCCCTCGCCAGCACCCCTACAAACTCCCCAAAACCGGCCTGCCTCACTATTTCCCGCGCTAACCTCTCCCAGAACGTCGGCACAGCTGCCGAGCCTCCATAGCACGAGAGCGAGATCGCCTGTTGCAACAAATCAGCAAATATTCAGTAAACAGGCATGGCATGCAATACAATGGTATAATGAAATGAAATACGATGCATTGGAATTTGAAATACAGATATTTAAAGTATACCTCGTCTCAGCGCAAAGAAAGGTGCTGCTGAGGATCCCTCAGGACCAGAGACGCGTCGTAAGTCGGCCTCCTCAGTGTGGTCAAAAAGTGAAGGCACCACCACGTCCTGAAAGGGACGTAGGTCGCCTCGTCGTAGGCCCTCGCCCCTACAACGCCAGAGTCGCCTCGCCACCACGGTGGCGCGAGGAGCCATCACCCCGGCCTCCTCGGCTCGCCTCTCCTCAACCTCCGGCTCTCTATCTCCCACGTCCCGAGCCCGGCCTGTAACTCCGCCTCGCGAGCCGTAAAGCGTCCGCCAACCCAGAAAACCCGTGCACAACTCCAGGACGTCCTCCATGGACGCCGTCGTAAGTAGTCGCCCGTGCCTATGGGGCGCGACGACCTTGCACCTACGCCACTCCCACAAACATGGGCGGCGTGTCCTCCTCTACCGGTTCCACCCTGGCTCCACCACCGGCTCAACGATGGGGGCCTTCCCAAGTCGATCTGAGGCTCTCTCACCGGAGAGGCCTCTGTCTCCTCTACCACCATAGTCTAAACCACCACCGTGACTCCTCCGAGGTCCTCTCTCTCCACGCGGCCGCCGCCTTCGACCGGCCCGAAACCCCAGCGTCGCCCCTCGACTCCACTGCACCGGAGTCCCCGTCTCCGGGCCGTACCCGGCCAACGCTACACTACCACTTGTCATCACCACCACCGCCGACCACCGTGGCAGCTATGGCCTTGATCTCCTCGACCAATGCCGGGCTGAGAGGTCTCTGGCTCGACCCCAGCTATCGTATTGTCCCCCGAAAGAGCGGAGGATGGTGTAACCTCGACCTGGGATGGTATGTCGTCTTTGGGTTCCATGATCGTACTATATGAGAAAGGGAGAGAGAGAGCAGCAGCGAGAGAGAGAGAGCAGCGAGAGAAAGAGCAGCAGAGAGAGAGAGAGCAGCGAGAGAGAGATATGTGGGAGAGGGAGAGATGATCGAGAGAGAGAGACAGAGATTGGTCGTGGGAGAGAGAGAGATATAGCCGTGAGAGAGAGAGGGAAGTGATCGAGAGAGAGAGAGAGGGAAATTTCGAACGTGTGGGGTATACTGTGTACACCCCGCGTGTATATATATATACCCCTCGAACCGGTTCACCGAGAAACCGACGCCGGACCGGGTTCACAGCCATTCTAACCGCACGGCTCCTTGAACGGGTCGCACGGCACCATGGACGAATGTACAGTGCCTTCAGTTTACGTTACCGTGCGTCCCTAATTTGACTGCGCACGGCATGGTGATTTGTTTCGACAGTTTGATTCCTGAGAAAAGTTTGTGGCATTTCCGTGTTCGATCTAATCAAGAATCAGGAGATAGATGTAAGAGATGAATGGAGAAGGGACTTTTTCATTAAATAACACCCGGGGTAACCCCCGGGATTTTGTCATTACATTTCAAAAAAAAAAAAAGGGAAAGAAAAAGGACAAAAATATAAAAAACGACCACAGGTACCCTCGGAGTCTTCTGCCGTCTCACTTGACTCACGACCAAGGACAGAGTCGGGGTCGTCCTTGTCGTCCATCTGATCGATGCGAAGTCCTGCAGATTCGATACCGCACGGCGGAGAGTGCGAATCGTCCCAATGAGCCTCTCGATTTGCCGGTTGAGCGATTCAATCTCCTGACGGTAGAAAGCCATCTCGGTCTCTAGAGATTCGACCCGGGCCGCTAAGTCGCTGTTTGCCATCCGTAAACCTCGAGAACAACCTGTTTTTTTAGAAAGATGCGAAGAAAGTAGAGAGACTTTTGAGATTTTGATGGTGGTGCATGGAATGAGGCACCACCATGCTTATAAAGACACTCTAGCCGACGAAAGGGCACGCCTAAATTAATGGCACCCCTGAAACCTGTCAACTGTCCTCGAAAATCGAAGGGGTGCTTAGACAAACGAGGTGCCGCGCGCCTCTAATTCAGCCCGCACGGCACCCTGGCTCCAGGAGATTTAAATGTTTTCTCGAAAATTGATCCAATCAGCCACCAAAATCCTCTTGGAGACCCAATTCTCAGCCGTTTTGCAGTAAAAATCCTTTGGAATGTCGTGCATTGATTGTAGCACCATTTGATTCCCTGGGAATTCGCTATATTCGATTCTTTCTTGGTACTCGTCCCCCCGAGACTCGCCGAGACTGGTCTTTGATTTTTTTTTCTAACGTTTTAGCTTGTCGTATTTTCCCCAGCAGGTCAAAAAAAAAAAATTCTAAATTGAATTTTCGTCTTCCGAAGGCTTGTCTCAAAAATTCTAAATTGAATTTTCGCCTTCCGAAGGCTTGTCTCAAAAAAATTCTAAATTGAATTTTTGCCTTCCGAGGGCTTGTCTCAAAAATTCTAAATTGAATTTTCGCCTTCCAAGGGCTTGTCTCAAAAATTCTAAATTGAATTTTCGCCTTCCGAGGGCTTGTCTCAAAAAAATTCTAAATTGAATTTTCGCCTTCCGAGGGCTTGTCTCAAAAATTCTAAATTGAATTTTCGCCTTCAGAGGGCTTGTCTCAAAAATTCTAAATTGAATTTTCGCCTCCCGAGGGCTTGTCTTAAAAATTCTAAATTGAATTTTCGCCTTCCGAGGGTTTGTCTCAAAAATTCTAAATTGAATTTTCGCCTTCCGAGGGCTTGTCTCAAAAATTCTAAATTGAATTTTCGCCTTCCGAGGGCTCGTCTCGCTTCTCGTCTCTTGAGCCACGGTCTAACGGACCTAACATCTCTCCTCGTCTTGATTTTCGCCTGCCGAGGGCTCGTCTTGATTTTCGCCTCCCGAGGGCTCGTCTCGATTTTCGCCTCCCGATGGCTCGTCTCAAGTCTTTCACAATACTTTGAATGACACACCGCACCGCAAGCACTTCTTTGCATAAGTTTGTCCTCCGGGACTCGTTTCTCGCATTGCATTGTCCCAATTAAACTACGCTGGTCTGATCCCTACAACGGGGTACGTAGGCAGCACCCCGAGCGCGACCACCATCGTTATTTACTTGCATTATTCGCTTTGTCTCTGCTCAAAGGCACTAGAGCAACGGATTGGGATGCCTATTCTTTAAGCGTCACTCGTACCAACTAATGGTATCCGAGTTACGTTAAAAAAGGACTACTGTAGACACCCCAATCCGGACCTCGGAGAGTCTTTGTCCACCTCGATGATGAAATAGAGGGAACGGTACCTTTGCGAGCTTGAAAAAGGATCTCCTTTAAAACCAAAAACCCAACAAAACCAAAAACCCAACAAATCCAACAAACCTAGCCAAGCCCAGCCAAGCCCAATAAAAAGCCCAAAGGACTCTGGACCACAGGAGGAGGCACCGTGCGGAGCCAAATTAGAGCGCACGACACCTTGAGAATTCAAGGGGCCGTGCGCAGCCAAACTCCTGCGCACGGCACCTTGAGCTAAAAGCTGACTGGCTCAGAAAGCTGTCGGCCACGCCAGTGTGAGCCACAGCTGATGATTGGCTCAACCGAAAATGCACTTCTGGCCCGCCCAGAAAATACCTCCGCCACTTGAAATTCAAAATCCTTGGCCTTTGCCTATAAATTAACCCCTCCACTCTTCTTTTGAGTCCCTCTCTTGCCTTTCTCTTGGCTCTCTCACTCTACTTTCTCTCTCTAAGTTTCTACACCCATTTTCTTACTTCCACTTCCATTTCCAAGCTTTAAAGAATGTCATTCTCAAAAGACCTTCTTTAAGTACTTTCACTCACTCCCCTCTCATCATTGAAGTTGATCTTTCATTAACTTCAAAGTCTCATCACCTAAAACACTTAATCTTCCCTCACATCCACACTCCTTTTGTCTCATTCAACCTCTTCCATCTACATCCGTGACGATCCATCCACACCCGCGCACCAACGACCCTTGATCAAGCTCGAAACCAAAGGTACAAACTAGTTTCCTCAGACTAGACCCCGTTCTGGTCCTGAGGGGACTTTTCTGTCAGTAGGTCTAAACCCTTTTGGTTAGGCCCTGACCAAAAATCCATTTTTCAGAAAATATAACCCGACCTTTGTCTTTGAGGTTGAGGGAACCGCTGCGGTTGATCAGACGCATACGGCACTCGACTCTCGGTGCGACATGGTACATCGATGCTATTGTGAGCGGTCGCTTGGATCTGAGTTTTCCTCTGTTGTGGTTATCTGTATCTGCTGTTTACTGTTTCTGTTGCTCTTAAAATAAGACCATATCTACAAGCCATGTTCTGGCTCTTTTAAAAGCTTTTCAAGATCATCCTAAAACGATCAAATATGTTAAAAACTACTTTAAAACCATGTTTTTGAAAAAGACAATGACATTTTGGGATGATCAGTCTGCCGTGAGGCTTTTGGTGAGTTTTCCAAAAGATATACAGAGAAAGCAGCGATCTAGATAATGTTTTGAGAATATGTAACAGTCTGACGGCAGAGCAGGTACCACGCACGGCGTGTTGAGGTACCGCGCGCGGCATATCAGTGTGCCGTGAACAGTTCGTCGAGATCCAGAGTCTGCTCAGTGTTGTTTGTTTCCTCTATTCATATCATTTTATCACTATTGTACAGACAGCATCACCTGCACGTCAATGTGATATATTTATTTCCCATGTCCCTTCCCCGCTACTTGTTTTGTTAAAGAGTTTGATATTCCGAAAAATATCGAAGATCCCCCCCTTCTCTTTTGAAAACATTAAGTAGAGACCGGTTTTCTCCGGGCGAGTGGGGTGCTTTTTAAAGAAAAACCTTCCTCATTCGTAACGTGGCTCCCGAACCCAACATCTTAATGTTTTCGCTAGACCAAAAGCCTTTTCCAAACGACTCTTCGGTTTCTCGGATGATCCATTTCAAAAATCCGGGTGGGGACTCTTCGAGTTGGCGCTCCTTTTTCCGGGCGCCGGGGAGCCCACAGTGTTCTTGTTATTTTTTTTGATCGGCAAAAAATAATTTCCTTACTCCTCAACGGGCTAAATGCAATCAACGCATGTGTTCTTCTTGTTCTTGATTTGAGCAATTCTATATCTTGTCTCTCTTCTTCTTTTTAGGAATTTTTTTGCCACATGCATTGATGTTTATGTGTGGAATTTGGTATTCCATTTCGATATTTCGTTTACTTTTGATCAGCTTGGGCTTCCATTCGTACCGAATTATCTTGGGCAGACTGGCAGTGTCGAAGATATGGTTATGGAGTGAATTATGCATCTACTAGTGCTAGATGCGGATTAGAATTGGTAGCTTTTCCACTTCTTGTTATCAATCTTGCATTCACATAATGTCTAATGCGAATTAAACATTATCGGTCTGGCTCATACATCTTTTGACCAAACACTAGGTATGTGGTCCGGCCCCTTGGATATGTAGTCTAATCTGTCCTCATATCCGGTCAAACAAACAGGCCCTAAATGTAGTTGTTAGATCAAGTAATGATTATTGAGAGCTGGGAATAAAACACTAAATAGGAAATGATCGGCTACTTGTAGTGAACATGTCATTGAATTTCCAGACCCATGTCTCATTTAGCCATTTGGACTCGCGTCCTGCCCCTTCCCTTTTGAGGTTGGCAGGAATTTCCCCTCAAGCTAACAACTTCTCTGCAACAAATCTTTTCTCACCACTTACCATTTCTTCTTTTATTTATCATCAGTTTGCTTCTAATTTGGCAATAGTTACTGTTTTATATACCATGAGAATTTCCCCTTCACATTTTAGAGGAGTCTTTAATACTAAATGATATTCTTGTCTCTCCAAGCTATATTTTGTTATTAGGTGACCTCCAACCTCTTCTCGGTTAATATGGATTAGGTGAGTCTTTCTAGTTCATATTCATTATGGATGTTCAATATAGTGTTCTAAAAGATGGCCTAGGCGGTCGATTAATCGGTGCCTCGGCGGTACCCCACCACCGCGCCTAGGTCCCTAGACTGTTGTCTAGGTGTCGGGTCGATTAATTGGTCACTAGACAGCTTAGGTAGGCTAGGGGCTTGGCGGATTAGACGGGGCTAGGAAGCTAGGTGAACAATTAGGTGGCTCGACAATGTAATTTTTTAAAATTAAGGACTGGGCGCTAGGCAATTAATCGGCTAGACCGAGCTAGGTGGGGCTAGGCGAACGATTAGGCAGCTCAGCGGTGTAATTTTTTATTGGAGTGCCATATTGAATGTTTTATTTTACTTATGTTGTTGTATTTGCTCTCAAAACTTGGGGAAGAGATAAGAGAATATTTTAAATTATAAAAAATAGAAAATCCGCCTATTGTCTAGGGGCCGATTAATCAGCCTAGGCGCTAGGTGGTGCCCGACTGCTCGACTACTGCCTAGAACAGGTGATTATGTGTTCAGATATAAATGTTGAACCGTTTGGGTTACTAAATGTTTTGTCCAATAGTGCATATCAGAATAAATGTATTTTTTAATTGGTGATCCAATACTCAATGAAAACTGCTACCAAACTTGAGCAAGTAAAAATTGAGGATTGAGAGAGCAAATGAGGTTGTGGAAGGAGATAATGACAACTCATCTTAATTCGATTTCTACAGAAGAAGGAAAAGTTTGGATCATTGCAATTAGTTACTCTGACCTATCGTTGATGAGGTTTTAGAGCATATTATGTGATAGTTTGACTTTGAACTATTCCAGCTCGTTTGAGATTTGGTTGCATTATGTTATCTCCTTTTATGTTTGATCCGTATTTGTATATATCAGTTGCACTTTGCATATTTGCCACTGTTTTATCAGTTATAGCTACACAATCAATGTTACCTTCTCTTGATTGTTAACTAAAGATAGTTGCTTAAGTTAATCTGGCATCAATTACTCAAGTTATTAATCCAAAGCTTCATTAGCATTGCCTATCAAAAAAAAGCTTCATCAGCATTTAGGTACGTCTTTACCGTAGTATACTCAAACCTTAATGTTGTTTGTTTCTTGTGTTTCATTTTGCAAATTAAAATAAATGTAGTAACCTGTCTTTCTTGTTTATGAAAACAAAAATCTTGCTAATGAATAAAGTTACTAATCAACAAAAGGGCAAGAAAATTGCCATTGGAGAAGACAAAAGATAGAAGGCTTGCTAATTCTGTTTGGTTACTGTCTATCTAAATTTTTTATGTGGCTAATTCTAATGCAATTGAAATTTCTGTATAGATTAGGGCTATAAAATGCGCTACTTGGTAGTCTTGAGGATGAGATATCATCACTCAATGAAGGTCGCTGCCAAACTTGAGCAAGAAAAGTTGAGGTTTGAGAGAGAAGAATGAGGTTGGAGGAGATAATGACAACGGATCTGAATTCAATTTCTACGGAAGAATGAAAAGTTGGATCATCGCAAAACAGAGAGCTATAATTGTGCGCACAAAGTAAGGAGACATTGGTGATGGCTCAAGTGGCAGTGGGGAGCAAATGTAATATTTTTTTGTTCTCTAGTATAACAATGTTAGGCTGCAGTAGAAAATCAAAGTGTAGATGACTTATGTTTATTGTTTTTGGGTTACAACTAGATGAGTCATGATTAATAATCCACCGGTGGATGTTAAGTAGCATATATATGTAATCTTTTTATTTTCTATAATAGGCAATCGCTATTGTATGAATTAGTTTTGGCATTACTGATGGTGGATGAAGCAAATTGGTCAATCAAATGGGACTTCTGTTACAAAATATGACTTGGTCCTTGTGAACAAATTAACAATTGGTTCTCATTAATACATGACCTAATCCTTTGTAATTAATGACTTGGCCTTTTATACTCAGACAACGTTGAATGGACAACGTTGATTGAGGTTAAATGGAAGATGACTCGTTTAACTTTCCACCCTCATGTACCCTTAGACTTGTCATTAGTATGGTCAATCATATGGGACAGAGCACATCATATTTTTTGGCAAGTCGTAAGCGTAGAAAGTTAGGTGGAGTTTCTTTGGAGACCAAGTCCACATTACTAAAAGACTACATTGTATGTCTTTGTGGACCATATTTTTATTGTAAAAAGACCACGTCATATTTTTTGGCAAGTGATAAGTGAAAAGTTAAGTGTAGCCTTTTAGCAATATGGACTCGGTTTCGAGTAAATTAAAATTTGGTCGTTAAAGATAAAAAGTGTAGTCTTTAGGAACCCCACCTTTCAAAGTGATAGGGCGAACTACCTTTCTTCCAACATTTTTAAAGTGATAGGTTATATGGTGGTCTTGGTATTGAAAGAACCACAACCTAACTTTTCACTTATCAATTGCCAAAAAATATGACTTGCTCTTTATACAATAAAAATGTGGTCCATACAGACAAAGAGTATAGTCTTTTGGCAATATGGATTTGGTCTTGGTCTTGAAGGAACCACCACCTAACTTATCTCACTTGTCACTTCCCAAAAAATATGGTGTGCTCTTTATACAATAAACATGTGGTCCACATAGACATGGAGTGTAGTCTTTTGGTAATATGGACTTGGTCTTGGTCTTGAAAGAACCACCACCTAACTTTTTACACTTGTCACTTCCCAAAAAATATGACGTGCTCTTTATACAATAAACATGTGGTCCACATAAACATAGAGTGTAGCCTTTTGGCAATATGGACTTGGTCTTGGTCTTGAAAGGACCACCACCTAACTTTTCACACTTATTACTTCCAAAAAAATATGACGTGCTCTTTATACAATAAACATGTGGTCCACATAGACATATAGTGTAGCCTTTTGGCAATATGGACTTGGTCTTGGTCTTGAAAAAACCACCACCTAACTTTTCACACTTATCACTTCCCAAAAAATATGACATTCAGAAGTGTGGGAACGAGATGTCAATGTTTGTAAAAGACTACATTAGAAATCATGGAAGACCATATTAATTATTGATGAGGAGCCAGTTTTTTTTTCTTGACATTCAGAAGTGTGGGAAGTTAGGTGATCCAACTCCCATTATGGCTCAACAAACTTTTTCCAACGTACAGAAGACCA
Source organism: Rhododendron molle (assembly GCA_025413875.1). Taxonomy (NCBI): domain Eukaryota; kingdom Viridiplantae; phylum Streptophyta; class Magnoliopsida; order Ericales; family Ericaceae; genus Rhododendron; species Rhododendron molle. The sequence continues at coordinate 47,144,353 of CM046398.1, forward strand.
AGTCAATAATGGTAAAAGACTTTATCATAAATTCATAAAGATCCTTCTGTTTATTCACAAAGAGCACTTTTCGTTATTGATGAGGGCCATTGTATTTCTATTTATTCAACGTACAGAAGACCATTGTATTTCTTGACTAACATTATGACATATATTTATACATACTTTCAGGCCAATGATAGTACTATGGAGTTGAGCACCTCAACTATCATTCTCCGAGATAACAAGAGCAAGTAAAAATTACTCAAAGCGTACATTTTGTTTTCACAAAGACTACAATGTTGAATCACAAAGAGCAATTATTTTTTGTATATCACTATGGAATATGGAATATTAGGTGTGACCCATCCCATGGCAAACCTGCCCTTTGAAAAGGGGCCGCACCTAAAAAGTCCAATGAATCTTGTCATAACTGTACCCTCCCAATAAATCCCATACAAGATTGGTTTGTACGTAAGGTAAATATGTTGTCATAATCGTGCTTGGTAGCTTAACATTATGTAATGAATGCACTAGGATATTATGTATTTGGTTGGGTTTTTCGATTTTAGGTATTTAATGGAAGTTTATTTTTTAATGGAGTATTGGTCTTTACTTCATGACTCAGAGTATGGAATATTTTGCAAGCATCCCAACATAATCATTTCCAACATTATCAATGACTACAATGGAAACCATCTCCCACTTCATTCATTGTCTCATATTAGTGCACTTTGTGTTTTCTAACAATTAAATAGTTAGGTAAACAAGAGCAAGTCAATATTTCTCAAAGACTACATTATTTTTAGACTCGGACCATATGAGTTTTTCAAAAGGAGCACTTCATGTTTGTGACAAGTATATCCTATTTGGCAAATGGATTCCATGCAAATATATCTTGTTCGATTATGCATGTCCATGCACAAGTTTTTGCTGCAATTCCATACCATACAAGAGTGATTTTTCATTTCCATACTAATTTATTGCTGCAATTCCATACCATACCAGAATGGGCACAATGTTCGATTTTTCATTTCCATGCAAATTTATTCTACAAAAAGAACCGAAGAATTGAGACCCATTTATTCCTTTAATCCCTAGGTGCAATGGGAGATGAATTCCCCCCAACTTTCCACCCTCATGTGCCCTTAAAATGAGACAATTTCAGAATATATGACTTGATCTAGGTGAAAAACAAATTGGTCATTTAGAATACTCAACCAAGTCTGGGGCATGAACACATACAAATGCGCGAATGTTAGTTGAGATTGAATGAGAGATAACTTTACTTGCTTGCGATGACATTGAATGTCATTTAGCGCCTCTACAATCATGACCAAGTTAGGAGTGTAAACACATACAAATGCACGAATGTTGGTTAAGGTTGAACGAGAAATGACTTCCATCTCAATGACCATTCAAATAGGACAAGAACGTGTCATGAGATACGACTTGGTCGGTGTAAATAATGGTAGTGCTCTTTTACGATAAACGACACAATCTTTTCCTATTGCTGACTTGCTCTTTTACGATAAATGATGTACTCTGTGTTGCTCTCTTTTACGATAAATTAGAGGGAACCCATCTCTCATTCAATTTCAACTAACATTCTAAATGGTATAAAAGGGCAGGTCAATAAAGAGAGTGGACTACGTCATTTATTATAAAAGACCAATAACTTTGTTCATTCGGAACAAGTTCTATCTTAAACATGAGAATTGGATTACTTACATCATTCTACTGCACCAATCTAATAAGAAAACAGGTTGGCCTCATTTGAAAAGGTTACATTAGGAGTGATAAACTAATCTTTCTACGTCAAATGAAAAATGTTACAAAAAGCATTGTACATTCAATTCATCAAAGGGTGAGCAAAACAGGAAACCTCGGAGAACATTTTTTCAAAGCATTGGTTGTTTTACTCAATAGAAAAAGATCCCGTCATGAGATACGACTTGGTCCCATCAATCTGCACAAATCAAAAAGAAACAAAACTTGATGGATACTCTTATGAATCCATCCACAAGCCTTCGCCATTAGAAACTCTTTAACTGTGTTGTCGATGTTAGAAAAAGCTATGAATTTTATCCAAGTAAAATGAAGGAGAATCTAGAGTAATTGTTTGGTAATTCAGCATTTGAAGGAGAATCCCAGCCAGTGTAATTGCATACAAATTGTCATGTACGTATAGAAGTTTTAATGGAAGCAGTTTGCCTCTAGGCTGTTGATGGAGACAAGAGCTTTAACTGGGCACGTCTAATGGTTCGTGATGTTCCAATACACAATCTAGAATCTGGAATTACATAAAGAACTCCGCTAAAGCCAAAGAAGATTCTTAAATACCTAAAATGTATAAAACAGACACAAAAAAAAAAAAAAAAATCAAACACTCGCAAATAGAAGACTGAGAGTGAAGATTACCAAGTTTCAATATTATAGGAGCAAAACAATGTACACATATTATGTCAATATTTGGTACACACAGGTTCAATAAAGTGGAAATTGGATATCTATAGATTCCACAACAAAGATTTTGTACTTACAATACACAAATAGTCTAAGAACTACACTACTAAGTTTCACTTTACAGTACAAATTCATATGACTCATTTTCAGTTTTTTTTCCCCGAAGATGAGTCTGAACAAAGTTTTTTTGTCCGCTTCACTAATCTAGCATAAGTAAGAAGACATGTTGAAGCTCACAACCGTGAGAATGCCAATCCAAGTCAGGGAGCATAAGTAAGAAGACATGTTGAAGCTCACAATCGTGAGAATGCCAATCCAAGTCAGGGAGCGCAGACCTTGTGCAAGTAATGCCAAATATATCTTCTACATCCAGCCTTACCCCTTCCAACACCCTTGACTGATGGAAAATGACATTGGATCATGCAATGCACAGGGGCAAAGTCACAAGAAGCTGGTGCTGCGTCTTAACAACTGGAAGGATAACAGCTGAATATAGAAAAGGTAAATGCGATAAGCCCAACCGATACATTGAGCGTAAGCTTCCTGGAATAAACACTCATGATAAACATAAGCCCTAAAAGCACCTAAAATAACTTCAAAATTTGATGAAACAACCAAGCTTTATGCTCTAATCCATGGCCACCTAAATTAGGTAAATAAACTTCAAATCCTGCATATAACAAATTGTTGCTGTAAGGATGTGTATCAATTTTATTTCCATACAATTAAGATAGCTATGAAAAGATAGAAATACATACAGCCAATCTCTTGCCATTCATTTGACCTGGAGAAAAAAAATCTCTTGCCATTCACAACAACAGAGATAATTCCCCCATCACCGAGCAACACTAAACTTCCCTAAAAATTCTCATGCATCACATTAGAAGATCTATATTGCTAACAAATTCCAAAGAGTAACTAAAAAAAATTGGGCCTAAGATTAAGAACTCGAGTTAAACGGATAATACTATTTTGTTTTTATTTTTTTTCCAGGAATTGACAACATTCTTTTAATCCACCTCTATGTTAATGTGAGAATACAAATAAAGGGCGGGCAAGGGTGGGGGGACCTCATGGAATCGAAAAAGAGAGGAAAAAACAAAACAGAGAGAAACCACTTGGTTACACAATTTAAATGCAGCATAAGAACAGGAAGCAAAAAGGAAATCTAGTGGCCTTATTCAAGAGCTCCTATGTCGAGTGTAAAACCATTAACCACAATATAACTAAAAATCCCTAAATCTGTCCAATTCCTAACCACAAATGTGTAGGTGAAAACAAGAGAGTAGATGCACATCAACAAGATCAATAAAAAAAAAAAGATCAGTTCGACCAGAGTTTTTGGATATCCATTCTTGTTCTTGAATCGAAACGAAATTTCATGAAATTACACAATACCTAACACTACAGAGTTGACCAAACATTAGATGCAGGTAAGGAAACCGATTTACCTAAAGCTATTCTTCGATTGTTGCCGTAGGCGATGGAAAAAATTTCGACTGTTGATCGTTGCCTTTGTAACTCCTTCGATTGTTGCCGTAGCTTTTGTTCGAAGGGTGCAAAAACTTCGAATGCGAAAACCAAGCAGAGGAAGGATTTGGGTGAAGTCACACACACACACACATAGAGAGAGAGAGAGAGAGAGAGAGAGAGAGAGAGAGAGAGAGAGAGAGAGAGAGAGAGAGAGAGAGAGAGGAAGTTAGGGTTTCCTGAAGATTTGGGATGAAGAACGATGGAGGAGGTGGGAAGGAGGGAGAGGGACTTCTGAAATATTCAGCCCTTAAGGGAAAACGACGACGTACCATTTGAAGGGTAAAAAGGTCTGATTTTTCATGGTTACCATGCTCCTGTGATTTTTAAAGGAGTTACCATGTATATGTAGTTTGAAGACTGCAGACCATGAAAGTGGGTATAAAGCCTCTTGTCCTCCACCTGCCGGTCATTTTCCCACTAAAAGTAACAATGGGAATCATCAGTATTCGCTGCCTTGGATAACGATGGGAATCATCAGTATTCGAACGCCAGTTCTCAATAATGAATTGGGTTAAAAAATTAGTACTTGAATAAAAATATATACAATGATTTTATCACCTTTCTTGTTATTATATCACCTATTTTGGCTGCCTTGGATAACGATGGGAATCATCAGTATTCGAACGCCAGTTCTCAATAATGAATTGGGTTAAAAAATTAGTACTTGAATAAAAATATATACAAATTTTGGCTGCCTTGGATAACGATGGGAATCATCAGTATTCGAACGCCAGTTCTCAATAATGAATTGGGTTAAAAAATTAGTACTTGAATAAAAATATATACAATGATTTTATCACCTTTCTTGTTATTATATCACCTATTTTGCTCCATTTTTCAATGTTACCATTCTTGTGGTTATGTAGCACTACATACGGACACACACAAAATGTGATGCCCCAATAATGATTAGTAGGTGTTATATTTCATTGCTTCTAAATTCTATGCATGGGCAAACATTTGTCATTTCTATTTCATCCCATAAGTGCATGAGCAGCAGGCTCATGCTCATGCTTTGATCCCATACTTCTAATTCCATACCTGAGGACATGAACAAATCTTTCATAGCTTTGATCCCCAAGACTGATAATCCTAACACTATAAAGATGTTTAGACCTATTAGCTTATGCAATGTGGGTTACAAAATTGTCACCAAAATTATTGTGGCAAGACTTAGACCCCTTTTGACCAAAATATATTAGTCCTTTTCAAAGTAGTTTTATACCTGGTAGAACCACACATGACAATATCATTATCACCCAAGAGGTTCTGCATACTCTTCGGGGAAAAAGGGAAAAAAAAAGGAGGGATGATTTTCAAAATTGATCGGGAAAAAGTGTACGATAAAGTGTCGTGGAAATTTTTGTTTGACACTTTGAATTATTTCAACTTTAATGCTTCTTGGACCTCCCTTATCATGAGCTGTGTTAAGTGTCAAAACCTCTATTCTCTGGAATGGAGAGCCCCTATCTTGGTTTAAGGCAAGGAGACCCCCTTTCTCCTTATCTCTTTGTTCTCTGTAAGGAAAGATTATCTATTCTTATAATAAATAATAACAAAAAAGTGGAAGGTGATTAGAAAGGTATCAAAGTCTCAAAAATTCCACACCCTTAACCTACCTATTTTTTTGATAATGACTTGATCCTTTTTGGGCAAGACAACATGAACACTGTTAAAGCTATGATGGAAGTGCTTAATGAGTTTTGCATAATGTCTGGACAAACCATCAATCTAAAGAAATCAAAAGTCTTTGTTTTTCCTAATGTCCAAAGGAGTAAGGCTAGGAGAATTAGTGATTTATGTGGCATAAAACTTACCAATAACTTGGGGAAATATCTGTGCCTTTGTTACATAAGAGATTGAGCAAACAAGATTTTAACCATATCATTGAAAAGTTCAAAATAGACTTGTTGGGTGGGTTTCTAACACCCTCATGCTATCAGCTGGTAGAACTACTCTTGCCCAATCAGTTACGTCTACCATTCCCAGCTATACTATGCAAACTATGCAGCTTTTTGCTTCTATTTGTGAAAGACGTGACATGTTAAACATAAACTTCTTATGGGGTGTGTTATTTAGGAGGGAGAGAGAGAGAGAGAGAGAGAGAGAGAGAGAGAGAGAGAGAGAGAGAGAGAGAGAGAGAGAGAGAGAGAGAGAGAAGTGTAAGGGTGTTAACCAACCCTAACACATAAAGATTTTATTTATATTAATGAGCGGGATTACACATTCTCAACATAAGCGATGTGGGACAAACCCCACAAACTATAACTCTAACACTCCCCCTCAAGCTGGAGAATAAATATCATAAAGTCCCAACTTGTTACAAAGCAACTCTAACCGTGGTTTAAATAACGATTTAGTAAACAAATCAGCCAATTGAGCACCCGTAGACACGAATGGAGTAGCAATCACACCACCAGTTAACTTTTCACGTACAAGATGACAATCGACTTCAATATGTTTAGTTCTCTCATGAAACACCGGATTAGATGCAATGTGAATAGCTGCTTGGTTGTCACAGTATAATGGCATAGGCAATTGCACGTTGAATCCGATTTCCTCGAGAAACAACCGCAACCACACAAGTTCACAAGTCGTATGTGCCATTGCTTTATACTCTTCTTCTGCACTAGAACGGGCAACTACTGTTTGCTTCTTACTTTTCCAATTGACAAGATTTCCACCAAGGAAAACACAATATCCAGTAGTAGACCTCCTATCTGATGGTCCCAAACCACGTCCTGGATGTAATTTCCTCAACACGTAAATGTCCACTAGCACGATAAAGCAAACCACGTCCTGGATGTAATTTAAGATACTTCACAATCCGAAGAACTGCCTCCCAATGTGGACGGTGAGGAGCAGACATAAACTGACTCACCAAACTAACTGCAAAAGAAATGTATGGACGTGTATTCGTGAGATAATTTAGCTTACTCACTAAACGACGATACTGATCAGGATTAGGAAGCAGCTCCCCCTGGTCCACATACAATTTGACATTGGGATCCATAGGAGTCTCAACAGGCCTAGTTCTCAACAGACCAGTCTCCTCAAGTATATCCAACACATACTTCCTCTGTGATAAGCTAATACCTTCTTTGGACCGTGCCACCTCAATACCTAAGAAGTACCGAAGCTTCCCCAAATCCTTGGTCTGAAACTGCTGATGTAAGAAGGTTTTTAGTTCATCAATACCTCGCTGATCATCACCAGTAATGATAATATCATCCACATAAACAATCAATAATACTTTCCCGCGAGTCGATGTGAGGGAGAACACAGAGTGATTAGACTGACTGCGATTCATGCCAAATCTCATAACGGCATCACTGAACTTGCCAAACTATGCTCTAGGGGACTGCTCGAGCCCATAGAGTGCCTTACAAAGGCGACATACCTGATTTCTCTCCCCCTGAGCAACAAACCCAGGATGTTGTTCCATATAGACTTCCTCCTGAAGATCACCATGAAGAAAGGCATTCTTGACATCCAACTGAAACAGCGGCCAGCCAAGATTCGCTGCAAGGGAGATAAGAACTCGAACTAAACCAAATTTAGCAACTGGAGAGAATGTCTCTGAATAATCAACACCATAAGTCTGAGTATAGCCCTTGGCAACAAGACGGGTTTTATAGCGCTCAACAGTACCATCAGGAAGATACTTGATAGTAAAAACCCAACGACAACCAACAGGGGTCTTACCAGCAGGACGGGGTACCAACTCCCATGTACCATTGTTATGAAGAACAGACATTTCATCCTCCATAGCTTTCAGCCACTCAGACAGAGACAAAGCCTCTTGAACAGTGTTAGGAACAAAAACAGAGGAAACAACAGTGGTAAAAGCACGGAGAGATGGAGACAGGTGAGAATATGCGACAAACTGAGCAATAGGATGAGAAGTGGTAGACGTATTAAGAAGGCTATATTTTACCGGTGGATGACGATTATCACGAGAAGGATACCGGCGAGGAGGTGGATCTTGCAACGGAGGAGAAGACAGAGCGGTGGACTGGGATGGCTCAGCTGGCTGAGATGATCCTGTTGGCTGAGATGGTTCTGGTGGAGATGGCTCGGGCTGAGATATTGCTGGCGGAGAGGATACGGGTGGACCTTTAGGTCGGCAGACATACACCTGCAGATGTTTGGTAGGTGGAAGCAATGGAGCTATACCAGAAGGGATTGCCATAGGAAACACAGACTCAGAAAAATCATCAGTAGGACCAGATGCAGAGTAAAAAGGTAACGACTCATTAAAAGTGACATCAACACACACAAAATGACGACGTAACGATGGAGAGTAACACTTATACCCTTTTTGAGTGCGGGAATAACCAAGAAAAATGCACCTAATGGATCGAGGGTCGAGTTTGCTCCGGTCAGGATCAAGAGTATGAACATAACACGTGCACCCAAAAACCCGAGGGGGTAATGAGTGAAGAGGACGACCAGGAAATAATACCGTATGAGGGATTTGACCACCAAGAATAGAGGAAGGCATACGGTTAATTAAATAACAGGCAGTAAGAACCGCATCGCTCCAGTAAGATTTAGGAACATACATTTGAAAGAGCATGCATCGCATAACTTATGATAAATGTCGAATCTTGCGTTCGGCAACTCCATTTGTTGTGGAGTGCGAGAGCAAGATGACTGATGAATAATGCCATGATCATCAAAAAACTGAGACAACGTACTATGAAAAGACTCACGGGCATTATTAGAACGAAATATACGAATGCATGTATCAAACTGAGTTTTTATTTCCATATAAAATGACTTGAAAATAGATTTCAACTTGGATCTCTCTTTCATTAGGTAAAGATATGTAACACGGGAAAAATCGTCAACAAAAATAACATAGTATTGAAAACCAGAAACATTAGGAACATGTATTGGGCCCCAAATATCAGAATGGACTAAATGGAAAGGACTGGACACCCGATTCTCAACCATAGGATGAAAGGACACTCTATGATGTTTACTAAGCTCACAAACCTCACATGGCAAATGTTTAAGTGGATGACATGAGGGCACTAGACGTTTTAAATTCTGAAGGGATGGATGGCCAAGTTGACAATGTAGTTGATATGGTGACTCGGATGACTTAAGGGCAATAGACTGAAAAGGAGCATTATCAGCCAGGTAATATAGGCCATCCCGTTCCACACCAGCACCAATCTTCCTCCCCGTCTTGAGATCCTGAAAGACACAACCATGAGGAAAAAATGTGACGGAGCAGTTTAAAGACTTTGTAAGTTTACTAACAGACATAAGATTAAAGGGAAAGTGAGGAACATGTAACACGGAATCTAAAGTAAGAGATGAAGTGACTGGGACAGAACCCAAACCAGTAACCTTGGAGGTGGAACCATCTGCTAAGGTAATACGGGATGACTTACCAATGAACTAACGACTAGAAAAGTGAGTAGATGTACCGAAAAAATGATCAGTAGCACCAGAGTCAATAATCCAAGGTGAAGAAGTGGAGGATGATGCAACACAAGCAACAGAGGAATCTGTCTGAGCAAACGTCGCAGTGGAGGATCCTGTCGCAAAAGACTGAAATGACAAGAGACGTTGGTATTCCTCAGCTGAAATAACCACATTATTGGCAGACGATGGAGCAAACTGTCTAGCATCCTTCGAATTAGCAACCTGATGAGCCTTGGGAAAACCATAAAGATCATAGCCATACTCCACTATATGATTTGTACCCCCACAATGGGTACACTGTCGAGAACCATAAACAGAACCACCACGATTAAAGTTACCATGACGAGAACTACCTCCCCCCGACATGTGACCACTACTAAAACCACCGTGTCCACGGAACTTAGAACAACGACCACCAAAAATAGGATCAAAAACACCAGAAACAACTGAAGCAGACTCCATTAAAAAATAAACTCAAACACCAACGCAGAATGTACTAGCAAACTAACAATCAACGGACTGATCAACTTTGTTACTATCTACCGTATGAAATCAGCATCTACCAACATACCAATGAGCCACTAAATCAACCAACTCTCTACCAACACAGCAACAACCACCATTATCCAGCGGAAGAACTCAATCAACAACGATGCACCAAGTAAACATGTATCAACCCAACTACTAATAAAAAAAAGGAACGACACCAACCAACGTTATCAACCAACAAACTGATCACCGAAAATCCACTGACAACTAATCAACCAGTAAACTGATCACAGAAAATCCACAGTCCATCGATAACTTCCAATACCAATATTAGAAATTGTAAGGATATTAAACCAATACCAATATTCTGATATTAAACCAATCCAATATTCTGATATTAAACCAATACCAGTAACGAACAGTCACCAACCCACCAACCGATCAACTTCGTCTACCAACTAACTGAAAACCAACATAGTCAAACCACCATGAGAACAACTACTGATAGATGCAATACTAGTACACAAATAATCAGCACCAACTTGAGATGAACAGTGAACTGTAATCGATGAACAGTGCGACAATGAACAGTGTGTCGATGAACAGTACCTGTGAATAGTACGACGGTGAATAGTAACCGATGAACAGTGAACAGTGCGCGAACAGTGATCACGATGAACAACGATTGAAGTCTGGGTTCATGGCTTGGTCGATTGTGGTCTTGATTTGTATTTTCAGAGGTCAATTTTGGGATTGGAGAGGGGTTTCAAACATGGGTTTTTATTTGGGTTTCGATTTAGGGTTTACAAGTTAGTAGGGATAGGTGGCTATGGTAGATTTAGGGTTTCTTGGATGATAGCAATCTGGTGGTTAAGGTGGATTAATGTGTGGCTCTGATACCATGTTATTTAGGAGAGAGAGAGAGAGAGAGAGAGAGAGAGAGAGAGAGAGAGAAGTGTAAGGGTGTTAACCAACCCTAACACATAAATATTTTATTTATATTAATGAGAGGGATTACACATTCTCAACATAAGCGATGTGGGACAAACCCCACAAACTATAACTCTAACAGGGTGATTCACCTGGAAAAAAGAAGATGCACTTTGTCAAGTGGGATAAGGTGTGCAAAAAAGCAAGGATATTGGTGGCCTAGGGCTCAAAAAGCCAAAAACCAAAACTTGGCTGGAAAATTTCCGACCAAGATCGAGGAGGAAGGTCTTTGGGTTTCTATCCTAAAGGATAAGTACCTGAGCAATCACTCTATCTCTTCGTGGCCTAGAAATAGGCCAGCATCACGTACATCTCTGAAGAAGCATTGTGGACACTAAACATGTTCTTGAAAGGGAGTGAAATGGGTAATTGGAGATGGGAAATCTGTTAGCATTTGGCATGATTGGTGGTGAGGAGATAAACTGTTGGCTCTCTCCCACCCTGGTAGAGAGCCAAATGAGAGAGAAATTATCAAATTAAACCTCTTACTTCCAAGAGAATGCTTTGCTCTTGCATTACGGGTTGGATTTATTATCTCTTATATTATCAATTGAGATCTCTTATCTTATATATCTACATGGATCCAGGTTATTAACTTCTAGGTGAATCTCTTTAAAAGGTAGAGACTCTGATTATGGATGGAAATTGGGTCTTGGATAAGATAGCTCAATATGTGGATGTCAACACCCTTGAGGCTATAAAGCCGTCAATCTCCCAATCTACACTCAATCTGCTGACCACACCATTTGCGAAGCAACAGAGACTTGGGAATGGGACATCTATATAATATGACAGGGTGGTGTTTGAATCCAAAAGACAACCAACGGTCCAAATTTATCCCCTCTTTTGCATAAATTTAGACCGTTGGTTGTTCAAAATGGCGGCTTGGTAAATACTTAGCATTTTTTGAGCATTTCCAATCACACATTTCCTACCTAATTTGGAAGTCTGATTTCCAGACCCTAATTTGAGCATTCTTGCCGATCAAAAAAAAAAAAAAAAAACTGAGCATTCCTAATTTGGAGTACGGGCTTCGTTGCCATTAAGAAACCAATCAAGCTGATTTTGATTTAATTTTATTTCCTTTTCCAAAACCTATTTTTGTTACCTTTTCCTTTTTGGCTTCTCTCTCTCTCTCTCTCTCTCTCCCCTAATGTGGCGTTGATTTCTTTGTCTGTTTTCATATAGTTTAATTGGTTGCCGTTCAATTTCTAGACTTGGTAGGTTTTTCTTCCTTATCTGTAATACTATTATCGATGTGTTTACTCCGTATGTTGTACCCTGTTTCGTAATCCTTTTATGAATTTCCGTTAGACCGGAAAAAAAAGAGAGCAGCAGGCTCGATAAACCGTAAACACATTTTTTAGCTATTTAAGCTATGCATATGATCTTGTTTGTCTTATCAAAAAAAAAAAAAAGAAGCTATGCCTATGATCAGAACTTCCCAGCAGAATACCTCCAGCTACAGTAGTAGCTCGGTTAATCTGCCGAGGTACTATTAGTAGTCCACGAGCGTAATTATAAAAGTAACTAACATCAATTGGGTTCTGGTATATTGGGTCCAATTTTTGTACGATATTGGTAGTTTTATCAAGATAATAGCAGAAATGGGTTCAGTTCTACCTAATTTACGTTACTGATGAAGATGGTTTCAAATGGGTTCTGTTTGAAGAATTTAGGGTTTCGTCTAACCTAATTTTGTAGGAGATGAAAATTGCGAAAGTGAAAAACACAAAAAGAAAGATTATTTTAATAAATGATTGATAGAGTATTAGAGAGTATTAATGGTGGAGTGGTGAATAGAAAGAGTCTAAATAAGAGATATGCACTGCGGATCAAAAAACAGAAAAAAAAAAAGAGAGATGCACTGTTTATGAGTTAGGCCGTACTTGATCACTAAAGTTTTTTTGATGTTTTTTTTTTTGTTTTGTACTTATTTAATTTTTTTTTGCGTTTGTTAGTTTTGCGCTCAATTTTTGTAAATTATTAATTTGTCTAGACGAGAGAGATCGGAGAAGTAAAATTTTTATTCTTTTACCCTAATATTTTCGAAAATATCCAAGAAACAGCCCAAAAAGCCGGTATTTTGGACTGTTTGGGATTTATCTAGGATATTACCAAAACTATTTGGGTAAAAGTCATATTTTTCACTTTTCTGATTTGTCTTTACGAGACGAATTAATAATCCACAAAAGATAGATGCAAAACTAATGAACGTGAAAAAAACTGAATAATGCCAAAACAAGAAAAAGCAAATTAAAAACTTAGTAGATACCTTTGTTGCACATTCAAAGAGTATCGTCAATGGCATAATAAAAAACAATAAATTTTTAAAGTTAACAATGTTGTTGCGTCTCTGATGCTGAGGTGTTATATTCTGGATAATTTGTCCTCTTTCCAACTCTCTTATCATGCAGGGCTAAATTAAGGAGGCTTACAACTTATGTTTGACATATCTTTTGATACCACAGTGAGGGGTTCGTTTTTGATGCTGAGGCGTTATATTTTAGATAATTTGTCTTCTTTCCAACTCTCTTATCATGGAGGGCTAAATTAAGGAGGCTTACAACTTATGTTTGACATATCTTTTGATACCACAAAGTGAGGGGAATGATTTCGGTGTCTCCGGTTATTTTGGGGACACTGTGACTTTTGGCATAACAAAATCATTATAAGTATAACCAAAACCCATTACAAGTATAACAGAACCATAACTTAGTTATGCCTTGGTTGGATTTGGTCATGCCTTAATCGGTTTTTTGGATATTCTTTGGTTATGCCTTGTTTGGGTTCTGTTATATTTGTAATGAGTTTTAGTTATGATTATAATGGTGAAATTATGCCAAAAATTACAGTGTCCCCAGGCATCATCCCAAAGTGAGGGGCTCGTTTCTGCCTTGGAATTGCTTAGTTTCTGGTATGTTGCTGCGCGCTGGCTTCCTCTGCTTCTGATCTAATACTGGTGACGAACTGCTGCTGCTGGTGCTTTGATCCTAAGGGATACTATTCTTGTGGTGTCGCTTGGAACAGCCATATGCTTGTGATATCTTGGCTTTGTATGGTTTTCTAAGGCTTGCTAGACCAGTTTCTTTTGGTGCCACCTGTTTGGCTCTTTCTTGCCTCTCTTTCTTCCAATGCTTTATTGGAAGTGTCTTTTTTTTTTTTTTTTTTTTCATGTGATGTATCAATATCATGGGTAGGTTTCCTTTTCTTCTCTCTTTTTTTTCCCTCCTTGGTGTACACTGTCAAGTCTCTAATAAAAATTTTCTTGTCTATAAAAAAAGGATGCTAAGTACAAAGAATTTTTATCTAGAAATCACCCGGAATGCACTTGTGGAGGGTGTTTATGACCAGTTATAAATACTCTCCACAAGTGCATTTCGGAGAAAAATCCTTTGTATTAGCACTTATAGCAAAAAAAAATATTAGTACAAAATATGACTCATAAGGCCATTATTATCAAATTTAGCAATCTCTTTAATAAAAGAGCTTGGAATCTTTGGTGTGTCCCATTTTCTTGGTGGAAAGTCTACCTTTTTCCAAACAATACAACTATGGTACACGGAAATTTATGCGAAGACTTGTTCGATAACAACAAATCCATCTCTTTTGAGAGAGAGAAAAAAAAGAGAACGGTCTTGTTATTGTTAGCCCACTAGCCTGACGATAAACACACTAGAAAACAAGAAAAATACGTATTTTTTTGCACTTTTTACACCTTTTAATACACATTCACACACTAATCATTGGGCTAATTTTAGAATTTTCCAAAAGAGAAACACTTCCAATGCTTTATTTTTTTAACAGCGAAAAAGGATATTATATTAGTAAAGAGATTAAACTCCAAGAATTGATAAGAAATCAATCCGAACGACGCCCAACAAGGCCACCCTCAAAAGGACCCTACGAAACCAAACCCATAGGAAAACACCCCACACCCCCACAAACAAAAACACCCCCACAAACAAAGACACCCCCACCTCCCACTCAGAACAAGACATCCCACCCACCCAAAATCCAAAACACACCCCACCCCGAGAAGCAAAGCCACCCCAAATTATGAGGCAAGGAGTTTGTATCGCAACCCAAAATTCAGCATACAAGACTAAGAAGGCAACCTGCAATGAAATAGAAGGCTAGGCCTGCCCTACCACTTTGTCAGCTCTGTCCAAGTCTTCAGCTACCATAATGCTAGGCCTGCCCTACCACTTCCAATGCTTTATTGGAAGTCTTCCAAGTCTTCGAATAAATATTCTTTCTTCCAATTATTGGAAGTGTTTTTCTTTTTTCCTTCCCATGTGATGTATCAATATCATGGGGTAGGTTTGCTTTTCTTCTCTTTTTTTTTCCCTCCTTGATGTACCCTATCAAGTCTCTAATAAATTTTTTCTTGCCTATCAAAAAAAGGGGATGCTAAGTACAAAGAATTTTTATCCGGAAATCACCCGGAATGCACTTGTGGAGGGTATTTATGACCGGTTATAAATACCCTCCATAAGTGCATTTCGGGTAAAAATTCTTTGTACGTAGCGCTTTTATTAAAAAATTAATGGTGCAAAATATAGCTCATAATGCTATGAGCTATATTTAGCAATCTAATAAAACAGATTGGAATTTTTTTTAATCTGTTTTCAAAAAAGGATTGAGTTGAAAAGTTTTTGGTTCATCTGGTCGAGATGAATCAATAAGTCACAAAAAATTGACGCAAAACTAACTAATGCAAAAAAAGAATTGAATAAAGACAAAAAAAAATGTCACTCTCAACTTTTTAATTCAAACCCACTCTTAGGAGTGCAACTAAACAAGTACGAAATTTTGGAAGTTCACATTGTTAAGTTTAACAACCTCTTAAATGGATAACCAAAAGATGATATGAGAAGTTTTGACTATCCAAATTTGGTTATGTCATTGGAGATAAGGGTATCCACAATGGTATAATCAAATCTAAAAGATTTTTAAAGTTAGCAATGTTGGTCTAAAATATAGCTCACAATGCAATTCTTTAACCAATAACCAAAATTTGACGTATCGATAAAAGTCTCTTTCGATAATCAAAGTAATTTGGGGACCACAGTACTATCTCTTTTTCCTTTCTCTCTTCTTTCATCACTATTAATGAACTCACCTACCAATCTCTTAAATGAATAGCTAAAAATTAAAGTGCTAATTTTTAATTATTCAATTTTGATTATCCAGTTCGAAAGACTCTATTTAAACATCTTGGAATTTTACTCTCTGGTGTCCATTTAATTCTCAAGAAAAGTCTACCTTAATTTCCAAACAAGACAACTATTGTTAATGTATACGGAAAAGTATGCGAAGACTTGGAAGACTTAGGGGGTGTTTGGGAGCCAACTTTTTGGCTTTTTATTTTCCACTTTTTGACTTTTTGGCTTTTGGGATTATGATCAGAATGTATTTTGTATTTGGTGGAGTGTTTGGATAATATGTGCAGAATGCAGTTTGCAATAGAAGTAGCGTTTAAAAGATATGAAATGAAAATGAATTATGAATTAGTTTTTTACTATGTTGCCCCCAACTATTTCTACTGCTACGTCATACGTGGCTCTCCCTTCTATGGTTCTAGTGTTCTACCAATGCCCCCCCACCTACCAGTCTATTCTTCTCCTTTACTTTTCTTTTCTTTTCTTGTTTTCTTTTGGTCAACATAAACCACACAGGGCGGAGAGAGAGCAGCGTGATTTTGGAGAGGGAGAGAGAGAAGGGAGTCCGGCCACCACTACCTCCTCATCACCACCTTCAACCGGCCACCATCACCTCCTCCATAACCACCGCCACCAAGCTCACCCCACCACCGGTTCCCATCGCCAACCGAGATCACCACCCGCGTGCCACCACCACCGTCAATCCCCACCCGCGCGCCACCACCACCGTCGAACCTCCAGTCGTCTGCTCCGGATCTGTCTTCTCTCTTCTCGTCTATTCTCCTCCTCTCCTCCAGTCGTCTATTCTCCTCCTCTGCTCTCTGATAAGTGAGACAGATCTTACAACGTTCAAAACGATGGCAGGAATTATCCGAAACTATGGAGGGTTGTCTTGTCTTTTTAGCATGCCTGGTTTTGAAAATGGAAAAATGAGAATCCAAAAAGCTCCTTTTTTGGGATTCTTCGTTTTGGCTTAGAAATGGCAAAACCGAAAATGGATTTTCCTTAAAACCCATTTTCCCATTTGTTACCAAACACCCAAAAGCCAAAAATTGGAATTCAAAAATGTAAAAATGGCCCTCCCAAACAGCCTCTTATTCGATAACAACAAACCCATCTCCTTTGAGCGAGAAAGAGAGATCGATAACAACAAATTCATCTCCTTTGAGAGAGAGAGAGAGAGAGAGAGGAAAGAGTGGACCATCTCCTTTGAGCGAGAAAGAGAGATCAATAACAACAAATCCATCTCCGTTGAGCGAGCAAGAGAGATCAATAACAACAAATCTCCTTGGGGTCGGGGGGAGTGGACTAGCGAGACTTTTTAGCTGATTATTCCTATTTCCAGTGGCAGAGCCAGGATTCGAATGTGAGAGTGGCATCGTAATTTATACACACATGTGTGTAAATCGACATATTTGTGAATTCAATTTTTATGTTAATACACACTCACTACAACTGATAAAGAAATACAATAAAAATACTAAATTTGTGGGGGAAAAATTGATATCCAAATGTTTACGTTCCTTTCCAATTAGTGGAAAAAAATACAAACCATGTGGAAATTTTTAATAAAAATACTAAAACTTGTGAAGAAAAATTAATGTTCAAATATGTCACATTCCTCTCCAATTAGTGAAAAGAATACAAACTACGTGAGAATTTTTGTAAAAAGAAGCATGCAATAAAAACACTAAGCATGTGGGAAAAAAGTTAATGTCCAGATGTGTTAAATTCCTCTCAAATTAGTGGGGAAAAGAATACAAAGCATGTGAGAATTTATGACAAAACTAAAAAATGAGAGAGAGAGAGAGAGAGAGAGAGAGAGAGAGAGTGTGTGTGTGTGTGTGTGAGAGTGTGTGTGCGCGCGCACTCTGGTCCTGAAAAGAGGAAATTCAAAATGGTGCGCTGGGTCTCGACATGAGTTCCTTCGAACAAGGCACATGGCTTAACCACTCAGCCAAAGTGAAGATTTTGTACATTCTTCGTAACTTTTAATTTAACCGAGGGCACCTTGTGTCAAGCTGTGGACTGAACTTTCTTCAGACATCAGTTCACTCCATCTTGCCAGGTTACCGAGCTAGTAACTGAGGCCACCACTGTTACGGCATAGAAATTTTATTTGTCTTGTTAATTATTTTGGCCATTTATTAATTGGGAGTTTTATTGTGTGGGCCCCATTTGATGTGTTTCATTATTGCATGAGATAAGTTTTATTGGCTTTATTTGAGTTTGAGGGTACAAGTCTAATTAATTGTAGTAATTAGTTTTTACCTCATTAAGACATTTTTAATAACTGGACACTTAGAGCATCAGCAGTGGAATAAACAAATGTGAATAATCAAAACATGCCACATCAGATTTTGATTATTCATTTAGAGGTTGCTAAAGTTAGCAATGTCAAATCCCACATTGGTTATTTTTTGCCCATAATCAAAACTAATGGGCCCTCCAAACTTTTTCCCATCATTTCATGCATATTTTTTGAAAAAGCGGTTTTTGAAGGAAAAAACAATTTATGTTAGAAACAATTTTTCAAAAAATAGTTCACTTAAAAACTGTAAATACAATTTTGAAAATTTTAAAAGAAATGTATTTACACAAATAGTTTTGAAATTTTAAAAACTATAAATACAGTTTTTTAAAAATAGATTTTGTGTAAAAAACAATTTTTTAAACACTTTTTATTTACTTACAGTTTTTAAAATTTTTGAAAATTTTGTTTTCTGTAAAAAAAAAAGTTTCTGAAAAAAGAATTTGAAAGTTACAGTTTTTTAAAATTATTTTTTGAAAACATTGTTTTGAGAGAGAGAATGGAAGAGAGAGAAGATTTTTGTGTAATGTTGGTGTACTTGATTGAGAGATAAAATTTGGTTATTGACAAAACATTGCTAGCTTTGATTATTGAAGAGTCAAAGTTTGATGAGTTGTTAAGAGGTTGCTAGGTTTGATTATTCCAATGTGAGCACTTTTTTAATCCAACATTGCTAACTTTAATAATTTTTTGTTTTGCTTATTCCACTATGGATGCTCTTATAATTTAGGGTGTACGTGCTTGTAAATGGGTAGTTTATTAGAGATTTATAAATATGTAGATTAGGGTTAGTATTAATAGAATCCTGAGGTTCTAAGAGAGCCGCAACGGCCAAGTTTCGGAGGAGATATTCGTTGGGTGTCGTTTGAGGTAATACTATTCTCCATCTCTCATTTACTTTTGATCTACCATTTCTCAGAGCATTAGGGTCCATGGATGGGAGCACTGGCGCACTAGGATCGAGTAAATTTATTGGGTTACTCAGGAGAGAGAGATGCCTGGCAAGTGGGTTGTGAAATTGGTGGCTTGTGCGTTGTGGTGCACGTTGAATCGATCTGATGATGCTGGGAATTGCTACTATTGGAGATTGGTGGAATAATGATATAGTTATATAGGTGGCAGAAGAGTTAAATGGTGAGGCGGTGTGCTTATGTAATTTGTATGTGGACAAAATAGGTTTGCTTGTGAGGATAAAGTCTATATGGCAGAATTTAGGAATGCAGAACACGTGGGTACGTAGGAAATATATTGTTTGAGTTGAAAATTGAAGTTTAAAGTTTTGGATGGTTCTGGTGGCTTTGTGTGAGTTAGTTCTAGGATAGGTTAATTGTAATTTTACAGTAGTCCTAATTACTACGGTAAGTAATAATATTGCTCTATGATTTTTGGTTTAGGTTAGGCTAGTTTTGCGTTGTTCGATTACATTACTTTTGGACTCAGGTGAATGGTTAAGCATGTTACGTATTTGCGAACTTCCCCGTAGCCCTTAAATTATTGTTTTAGAAAATTAATGATTGAAATTGGAATCATGTATTTGTTTTATTTGGTTCTTGAAATTGGCATGCGGATTGGTGAAACTATTTATTGTTCGGATAATCTTTTGGTGCGAACTTTGTGGATATCGATGGGAACATATTTTGTAAGTCCAGGGAAATTAATCCTCTGTGTGCGGGTGACTCTGGCCATTAGGGAAGAAATCGGATTAGGCCAGTGACCCTAATGCTCAACGGTTGTTATTGACCGGATCATTCTTAGGGGAAAGTTCCACGGGCTGCCTATTCGTGGTGACTCTAAGTTCTGATATTGGATCCAATTATGAGACATTTATTCACTGGCATTAGGTTCTATTTGGTATTGATTGTGATTCCCCATGGTTGTTGGAGTTTGGATTGTGATCACCATTGAGACTATTTGGTAAATGATTTTTGGCCTTATTTGTTGATTTGAAGCACACCTTCGAATGCCAAAATATGTTAACGTGATAATCTATTTTTAGCCATGTTTTAGAACCTTATTATTATACATGCTTAACTACTCACTGAGCTCGTCAGCTGACGGATTTAGTCCAACTTCTTTTTCAGGCAAGTTGGGGAGTTAGGAAAGGACTCCGGCGGTATCTTGGAAATTTTGTTTGTTGACCTCCTTAGGGTGTCTCATCCTAGCTTAGAAAAATATTTCATCGCTTCCGCATTCGAAACATGTCAGATATCGGATTTTTTTATTATTATTGTTTGATCATTGGATTTTGTTGGTTCACGGGATGATGGTGCCCCATGTTTATGATGAGACATAATTGGCTTTGGATTTGATTAATAACGAAAAGTGATCGTTTGAATTTTGGTACTTTAATTTATTTAGGCTGCGTGTTCCATGGATTAGCCTCATGGATCATGGCCGGTCATTTCTCATTTTTGGAGTGTGACAACCAGTCTTCAATGAATGACTCAAATATATATATGCTAGCTTCTCTACACAGGGGAAGGAGAGAATTCACACACAAACTAACAACTCTATTCCTTCAAATTAATTTCAGTTAAATACAATTACAAGCTTACATACACTCTTACACAACCTCACACACCTTCATCTCTCACGCATACTTACATCTCCTCTCAAAAAAATACACTCTTCCTCTCAGCTCTCTCCTTTCTCTTTTTCCCCATACTTTTTACACAATACGTACACCCATACATTTATACAACTCTCACCATAGCCACCCAAATAAAGCAGCTCTCAGCCTCATTTCATCAATCATATCTCCCAACTCACACTCATTTACATGGCCCACTGATCACATGCAATTAAGATTACCATTCACAACATTCTTACAGTCACTTAAGTAAATTAAATGCCAATAATTCATTCACAACCCAAACTCCCAATTTTCCCCCAACAGCCATGGCTATCTTCAACTTCCAAATCCTGCTATATTCTTCTCTGTCCATATCCTTCTTCTGCATTCTATTTCCTCAAACAACTTCACTCACCTTCATCCGCTTCAACCTGATTAACTTAGCCCTTCCAGATCAAAAAGCCAACATAACAACATTCGGAAATGCCACTTTCTCAACCCAAGGCCTCCAACTTACTGATCTGGTGCAGAGCCAAGTCGGTAAAGCAACTTACATCGATCGCCTTCACCTTTGGGATAGTTCCACTTCCTCTCGAAACTTAACAGATTTCTCTACCCATTTCGTTTTTGTGATTGATTCGGAAGAGCATCTCAATTTCGCCGGTGGTTTCGCCTTCTTTCTTGCTCCAAATGGGTCACATTTCGAAGGTGGTGGTGCAATGGGCCTCCCAATTAAACCAGGTGGGAGAGAACACACTAGCCCTTTTGTTGCTGTGGAGTTTGATACGTATTGGAGTGGAGCGGTTGGTGATAGTTGGGAACCGGTCAATGTCGGCCAGGCTCCTCATGTAGGTATCGATGTCAATTCTCTTACATCAAATGTTAGTGCCGTGTGGTACCCTAACATACCTGCTGGGATCCCGAATGAGGCTTGGATTAGGTATGATTCAAGTTCACGCAATTTAAGCGTAGAGTTTACTGTTACTATTAATACTACTAGAGTTAACGACACCATTCATTTAATTATTGATCTGAGAGAATACTTACCTGAATGGGTGACATTTGGGTTCTCAGCTTCATCAGGGGAGTGGTTTTCGAAAACTACTGTAAAATCATGGGAATTTAGTACAAGTTTGGAAATTAAGAGGAATGTTACAGATCCAGTGAAACCAGGATCGAAAAAAATATCCATTGGAGCTGTAGTGGGATTGGTTGTCGGTACGGTTGTTTTAGTTGGTGGGTTTGTTTTGGTTGGATTTGGCTTTTGGAGGAGAAGTACTAGACCAAAAGAAGAGGATGAGATTGAAGTTGAGATGTCCATGGAAAACGAATTCGAGTCCGGTAGTGGGCCGAAGAAATTTTCCTACGGCCAATTATCTCGGGCGACAAATAACTTTGGAGAGGGACAAAAGCTTGGGGAGGGAGGTTTCGGTGGAGTTTATAGAGGTTTCTTGAGGGAATCGAATTCTTATATTGCTGTCAAGAGGATATCAAAAGGGTCAAAACAAGGGATAAAGGAGTACGCAACTGAAGTAAAGATCATTAGCCGGTTAAGGCATAGGAATTTGGTGCAACTCATCGGTTGGTGCCACGAAAAGAAAGAACTACTACTTGTCTATGAATTCATGGAAAATGCCAGCTTAGATTTCCATCTCTTCCAAGGGAAAAGCCTGTTGACATGGGGAACAAGGTATAAAATCGCCCAAGGTTTGGCCTCAGCATTGCTTTATCTACACGAAGAATGGGAGCAATGTGTAGTGCACAGAGATGTAAAATCAAGCAATGTGATGTTGGACTCGAACTTCAACGCCAAATTGGGAGATTTCGGGTTAGCTAGATTTGTCGATCATGAGAAACAATCCGAAACAACTCTTTTGGCGGGAACCATGGGGTACTTGGCACCGGAATGTTTTGTAACAAGTAAAGCTAGTAAGGAATC
This sequence comes from Rhododendron molle, assembly GCA_025413875.1. Classification (NCBI taxonomy): domain Eukaryota; kingdom Viridiplantae; phylum Streptophyta; class Magnoliopsida; order Ericales; family Ericaceae; genus Rhododendron; species Rhododendron molle. The sequence continues at coordinate 47,167,236 of CM046398.1, forward strand.
AGATGTCTACAGCTTTGGTATCGTGGCGTTGGAAATAGCTTGCGGGAGAAAACCCCTTGATTCGAAGGTGCCAGAGTCTCAAATGAGACTGGTGGAATGGGTTTGGGACCTCTATGGAATGGGAAGGTTACTCGAAGCAGTGGACGAAAAATTAGGCTCAGATTTTGATGAGCAAGAAACCGAACGGTTGATGATTGTTGGTCTTTGGTGTGCTCACCCAGATCACAATTTCCGGCCAAAAATCAGAGATGCAATTCATGTGCTGATTAATTTTGATGCCCCACTGCCCATTCTCCCACCAAAAATGCCCGCGCTATCATTTTTCTCTCTTCCATTGCACACTACCACCACCAGTTCTGACACCAACCAAAACCAATTTTCAAGCAACGTAGATTCTTCTAAGTTCATCTCATCTTCTACTGCTTCGTCCTCATCAATAAAAGTCTTCAATAAAGAGTAAGGGGGTGTTCGAAGCCAATTGTTTTAGTTTCTGGATTGTGGATTGTAGATTTTTGTATTATAATGAGAGTCTATAAGTTGGTACAAATAGTATGTGTAATCCATTTTCTCTCTATTTGTCTTGGTTGTTTTTGATGTCATGATTGTAATAATTGTTAGAGGTTGTGTAGATTGGCTTTTTAATCTCCAAGTTGGGAATTAACTTGCCCTTATATCTATTGTTGTAACGTTTGCTTTTTATCGTCAATAGAAAACCTTTGTACTACCTAGTCCAGCACTTCAGTTAATAACCAATATTCCAGCATGAGAATTAATGCAAGTCTTAGTTGCAGCCTGCAGAAAACTCGCTCCCGCGCTCCTTGAGGGACGGATCCAAAGGGGGCACGCGAGACACGTATCCCCACTCGAAATTATATATATATATATCAGGGCGGTTCAAGAGACACCCAAAAAAACACCTAAAAAAACACCTCATAGTTCTCGATCAAATTTTGATGATTCGAACCGCTCAATGTGATCAGAACGTGATTTTAAGGGTACCCGCGAGAAATCAGCAAAAAAAAAAAAGACCAGAAAAGGCTTGATCTGGGCAGTTTTTAGCTTAGATTTAATGAACGGTTCAATTAAAAACTGTTCAAAACGAGCACTTCCCGGTCATAATTTTTGCTAGTTTCTCGCGAGCACCCTTAAAATCACATTCTGCACACATTGAATGGTTCGGATCTTAAAAATTTGATCGAGAACTATGAGATTGAGATTTTGGGTGTTTTTTTAGGTGTTTTTTTGGGTGTTCATTGAACCGTCCCGTATATATATATATATATACATATATATATATATATACATATATATACACACACACACACACTAGTGTAATTCTCGTGCTTTGCACGATTTTGCGTGCTCATTATATAATTGTTAATCGGGAAGTTAATATACGTACATTGTTTGTTCATGTAGTGATGAGTAGTAGAAAATGAACAACATGAAAATGGACGTATCTACTATTGCTATGTCCAGAAATACTGGGAGTCATAGGTCTCATGCATGATTTTCTTATAGCACTCATCCGCTTTCTTCACATTGCCGCTCTTTCTCGATCTTTACTCTTTCATCTCAAGACTAAATAACTACTAATAACTTGAAGTAGTCATCCTGCCAACCCATTTAAATGCCAAGACAAACATGCTACCTGCTAGTTATAAGAGCTCACATGGACAAGCTGTTTAGGAAACGATATCTAATTCCCATCAATTTGTCTGTTCAGATACAATTTAATTTCTTTCCAAGGGGAGAAAGAGTGCGTCTCATCTCTTCTTCAGTCAAAATGGAACCACGACTTCCTATCTGCAAAGTAGATCAAAAACATATTAATGTCACACTATGTTGCAACAAACCAGAAAAAAAAAAAACAATAATTGCAAAAATTATATATCTGCAGTAATAAACCTCCAAACCTAGGCTTCCAAACTTAACGTGATCAGATAAACCTACTTGAAACGAACAAATTTTTACCAATGACACCCACACAAACATAATAAGAAGAATATTGTTACTTGGATTTTGAGGTTTGGAGGTGTTTTTGTAGCTAGGTTCTGGCATTTCTTTCCGTGGTTCTTTTTTGTTTTGGTGCGTGCCTTGCCTTCCTTTTGTGGGTCTCCGGTGACGATTGTTGTTGTGTCCTTGGTCCGTTTATTCTTTGTATATTTTTTCCGAAGATTTTTTAATTTCATTTGCTAACAAAATAATAATATTATTATTATCATCCACACACCTCCCTTACTATCAAGCTAAAATCCGAAACACTAATAATGAATTTTTGATTGTTAATTCCTTGTTAAGTGTTACAATGAGTTTTCATGGATTCCCTTGCAGAAGTCCCAAACAGCTCGAAGGAATTCCATGGAAATGGTTAGCCTCTCAAGAAAAATGAGCAAATAAGAGATGCTTATAAAACAAGCTATGAGAAAGTAAAATGAAAAATAGGAAACCAATAAAAATGATTACACTTGTTCAAATTCATATGAGAGAAGAAATTTTTTATTGAATTCAATATAAAATGATACATTGAGGCCTCTATTTATACAAGAGAGGTAGCCTAGCTATGGAAGAGAATCATTCTAATTATAATGAAATCGTAATCAATTACAATTCAAAATAAAATCAAGAGAATCATATAATATCATAATTATATCAGGACATGATGATTATGATAATATATAATTACTATATTCTAACAACACCAAAAACAGAAAAACTCAACTCGAGACTACAATTTATGGCTACTTTGAAATGAGACATTTGATCAGATTTCACTTACCAAATGTGCTTAGATCACGAACGCCATTCCCTTATCAAACAGGAAGAATAAGGGTGAGAAAATTTACCAGTTTAACCGAGGAGAGTCAGGAGAGAGTTTCCTGTTTGAACACAAAATTTTACTTTAGAACAATGAGTGAAGAATTCTAAAACATATACTGCAAACTTGAGAATAACAGTGCTTTTGGATTTGCGGACAGAGGGAGAAGGGGTGTAAAATAACCTGAAAACCACACAGAGACTAACAAACCACAGATTTTATGGAAATTGAATTGAACAAACGGAATGAATTTGGTACCTCTATCATATTCAAGGCGCAAAAGGAACCCTTATTTTGCTATTGAAATGTTTTAATCCTTCAATGACAGGCCCATCAAGAACTTCTGCAAACATTCCACTTTAACAAAATTTCTAAAAAAACAGGTACATTAAAATTGACCTTTTCAGAGATTTAATCTTGCAATACGTTCTCCTCAAATGACTAAAATTTCAACTTGAAGCCATCTATCCAATTGGATCCCCTGGGTTCAATCACCAATAACAAACACAAAATGATGGCAAAAGATTGGAACTTAATTAACACACCAAATCCAATTATAGAAATCAAATTTGGAGAGAGAGAGAAAGAGATGCACCTGAGAGGTTGAAAAGTGAGATGAGAAGAGAAAGCGCGGAAGCAGAAATTGGCTCCGTGACGGAACACCACAACTCCCGTGCAAACCAGCTGAAAGAACTATACCATCATCTAAAATTCCCTCTTTTTCCTCTTCTTTCTAAATCTAATTCAGTACCAACACCCAAACAAACAAAACCCAACGAAATTTATAGATTAAAAAATGTTGATAACAATAGCTGATATGGTTCTTTTTTTTTTATGATCCGACCCATCACCGATAACAAAACCCCAAAATAAAATGGAACAAGAATACCATTGAACAGCTTTTGCATGATGTCGGAAGGTGGAAGCAGTGCTACAGTGGTTATGGCCGGAAAAGTGAAAGTAAAGATGGTAGCGGCGAGAGGGCTAGAGAGAGAAAGAGAGAGAGAGAGATTGGTTTCTTTCATTACCAGAGACAGAGAGATAGGAAAGAGGGGTGTCATTTTGAACTACTCAAATCGTAGAACAATTTTGCTTAAGGGTGCTTAAGGAAGCCATCTCTCTGTTCTCTCGGAAATTCAGGGAAAACACACTCATGAGTCATGACTTGAGACTTTTCTTTGCTTTGTCCCTACGTTTCCACTTTCAACCCTCAAAATCCGGGAAGAAAAGAGGTGCCGCCGCATCAATTTATGGCCGAAATAATAAACTACTATTCTTCCCAATAAATTCCGGAAATGAAAGTACAATTTCATTGAGTGAAATAAGGAAAACGCCGCATCGATTTATGGCCGAAGTAATAAACTACTACTCTTTTCAGTAAAATCCGGAAATGACAGTACAATTTCATTGAGTGAAATAAGGAAAACGTATAATACCTAAACTACCCCCACCTCAACGCATGCAAGACCAAATTGGAAGACAAATCTAATTAGGGCAATTTCGTATTTTCACCACATGTCTTGGCTTACCTTCTTTGGTTCTTTTATTACAAGTGTGTGTGTGTGTGTGTGTGTGTATATATATATAAATTAGTATAATTATGAAAGTGCGCTAATATATAAACACACACACTTACATAAATATCGAAAATACGCATATAATTAATTTTATGCTCGAATTTCATCATATGGTGCATTTATGTTTGTTGTTTTATGAGTTGTTTGTCTATTTGGAGCTATTATTTCTTGATTTTCTTTATTATTAATCATTTGAGAGAAATGTTTTAAAATAAAGTATTTAACAAAACTAGCTTGATCATTCTAAAATTTATCGATGTTCATTTAAAACACATTTAAAAAATTTTGTTTGAGATTTTATGCTCATTTTTATCTAATTTAACTTAAAGTACGTGTTATAAGTTTTTGCAATTAATAATGCATGTCTTAAATTTTGTACAATCTTATTGTGGCGGACTAAAAAAATTAAATTTTGTCATTATGATCAATAGGTGCCCCCACTAAACTATATTCCTGGATCCGTCCCTCCTTCCTATGAACATTGCTCCCATTGAGAAAGGAACCCGCTTCTAACTAGGATACAACCTATTAGGCATATAAATCAAAAAATAAAATAAAATAAAAGACACTAATTAGCAAGAGAAAATACAAAGTAATGATAAGATATTATCAAAATATTTAGTTATAGTTGCTCAATTACTTAATATATAACCATAATATTACTTAGTCACTTAGACCAATCTTAGCAATTGACATGAATGATGCATAATAATACTAGTATTTACTTGCATTTCATATTTTCATGTATTACTCCTAAAAGCTCCCTGTCCCGAAAGAGGAACTCCTATAATCCTTCGCTACTGATCCTGCCTCCGCTTCGTGCAACGTAACTAAGGTATGGAGAACAGCTAGAATCACATATTAAAATAATAAATATTTTTCTGTTTTGCGATTTATTAAGTGATAGAATAATATTTTCTTTTGACATTTAACTATATATAGTGAAATGCATAAAAATATTTATAACTTTAATAATTTTTCCTAAATGCTCCCAATGGCGGTCCCCACACTTTTATGATCATTCGCTCCCCCACCCTAGCTCCCACTGCTGTTCTCATTCCTATTCCTACTTCGTGCAACTAAGATGCAAAATTACAGTAGGAGTTTCAGATTTTGAAAGGCTCTTGAAAATCTCTTTACAGTGGCAACGAATTAAGGAGAAGATTTTCAGTGCTGAGCTGGTACCACGTGGGGCCCGCTTGACGCATCTAGGTCGTCCATTTCAATTTTGGATGTTCAGATTTGGAGAGAGAAAAGGGGAGAAAAAGAGGAGATAGAGTGTTTCAATATGGGCAGTCCAATACACTTTTGGACGCCCTAGATGTGATGCTCGGACACCACGGCAGCCGGGTGACATGGTATCCACCGGCACCCAAAAATTTCTCTGAATTTAGACTCTGAGAAAGGAGGAAATTGCCACCACGACAACGTTTTCTTTTTCCTCAAAAAGTCAAATATATATTTTGGGGAATTTAGAGACGAGCCCCAAAAAATAGGGTCGGACTTAATTTAGTCCTGACAAAAATATTTCTTCCTTATTTTAGTCCTTTTTCTTGACTTTTTATGCATTTTTACTATTTTGTCCATTCTTCTTAATTTTTTTGTGTACATGTCCATTATTAGTAAAATTTATATTTTTAGAATCAACTCCTACCCATATTATTTCGGACAAAAATACCATTGGCTATGAGAATTGGCAATTCTCATAGCCAGTTAACATAATATTTTGGACAAAAATATCCTTGCCAGTTTACATAGCCCGAGTTAACATATTATTTTGGACAAAAATACCCTTGAACTATGGCTATGAGAACTGAGGCTATGAGAGCTATATTTTTGAATCAATTTCTGAATCATATTATTTCGGACAAAAATACCCTTGGCTATGTGACCTGGTTATGAGAACTGCCAAGTCTCATAGTCAGTTCTATGAGAACTGCTCAGTTCTCATAGAGAACTGGCTATGTGAACTGAGTTATGAGAACTGATTATGTGAACTGCCAATTCTCATAGTCAGTTCTATGAGAACTGCTTGTTTTCATAGAGAACTAGCTTTGTGAACTGATTATGAGAACTGGACTATGTGAACTGGCTATGTGAACTGAAAAATACACAATTCAAATAGTCTTACCACACATTAAAATACACAGTTCTCATAAAAAATATATAGTTCTCATAGAAAATACACAGTTCTAATAGATAACTCTCATGGACAATACACTATGTCTATGTGAACTGAGGTATGTGAACTTGGCAATACACAGATCACATAGCCTCACCACACACTAAAATACATAATTCTCATAGAAAATACACAGTTCTCATAAATAGTTCTCAAGGACATTGCGCAGTTCTCATAGAAAAATACATAGTTCTCATAGAAAATACACAATTCTCATAGAAAAAACACAATTCTCATAGACAGTTCTTATGAATAATACACAATTCTCAATGTCTCATAGAAAAATACAAAATTCTCATAAAAAATACACACAATTTACATATCCAATTCACATTTTCCTTGTGAGCTAAAAGGAGAATATTAATCAGTAATTTTTGAAACTTTGTATAAGAATTATTAAATAATTACCTTTATTTGCTTTGTTTCATTGGACCGAGGGTAATTCAATCTGAAATAAGGCCTCGTTTGGATGGAGTATTAGATTTGGAGATATTATGTAATAAGGGGGGATTAGATAGTAGGGGGTATTAGTTAATACGGGATGGCCCACATTTATGAAGGGGGGATTAAATAGTGATTGGTTTGGATGAGGTATTAGAAAAGGGGGATAAAATAGTATGTGGTTTGGATGGAGGATAAATAAGGGGTATTAGGAAGAGCGGGTAATGTAAACAGCTGGCAAATGACTCTTTTGCCCTTATGCAGTATGGAATTAGATTATTCATTATAGAATAACAAAATTCAATAAAATTAATTACTTTTCACAATTTAAGGAATAATAATTTAGTTTACAAATAAAAATAATTAATTTAATATTTATAAATAATAAAAAATCAGTTTAACTTTGGAAAAATTCGTGTTTTTTATAATAAAAAATCTGATTGTTTGTATTTTGTTGAAAAAATACATTGCTTGGTAGTTAAAAATGTGTCCAACAATTTTGTTAGGTGAATTCACATGTGCCCAACTTAATATTTTTGGTGAAAATGTGCCTAACTAATATAATAATTATATTTAAAAAATAAAAAAATGTCATGTCATTTTTTAAATGTGTAATCAAAATACTTAATAAAACCGGAATTTTAATATTTTTTTAAAAAACAAAAATTTTAAAAATGAATGGGGAGTGGATGGTGGTTGGAAACATGTGGGTGTTAGTTGAATTCATGTGGGTGTTAGGTTCAACAAATTATTGGCTCCAAATTTTCTATAAATAGCACTCATTTTCCATATCTCATACCACATCTCATCTTCATTTCTTAAATTTATAATTTTGTTTTTTTCATCATTTCAATGGCACACCGGCGTTGGAGAGAGGAGGATACTTTGTTAACAAACCTTACGAGCCTTGTCGATCAGGGGGTTTGGCGAACCAACAACGGTCACTTCAAACCTTCCTACTTGGGAGTTCTTACAAATGAGATGCGAGTTTCTTTCCCTCGAGCAGGTATAAACGAAATTCATATTGAAGCAAAGATCAAGAAATGGAAGAGTGATTATCGCATACTAGACGCTATGCTTAGGCGTCCTGGGTTCGGGTGGAATCCAAATGAAAACAAACTAGTGGTGGAAAATGAAATTTGGAATGAATTTGTCCAAATAAGTACTGTAACTTTTTTTTGTCAAATTTGTAAAAAAGATTGGTTTGTAAATTTTGATAATGTTTTCCTACCATGTATATGCAGGATCACCGAGTTCAAAGACATTTCTGGGACAAGCAATTTCCCCATTTTAATCGATGGGCCTATTGCTTTCTTTCTGATGAGAACTAGAAGTTGGAATTTTAAGGCGGCCATTGGAAGAATAAATTGAAAATTGTGATAATAAATAGATTGACGAATAAATTTGTAGCCTTCCTAATGTATCTGAAGTATTTAATTTTATGTATGTCCAAACCATTATCTAATCAAGTGATTTATGAAGTAAAAAACGTACAACTTACGGAGTTCTTACATTTCATAAAGTCTTTCCAACCTAATTCATCCAAATTCTTAAAATCAAATACCTACAACTTCATTCCGAACCAAATAGATGTACCAGTAAAATATAACATACGAAACCTAAAAAAATAGTTACAAGAAAATATTTTCTTAGACTTGTTTGCTGTGCCATTTCCAAATCACTTGTGGATGTCGAAGTACCGTCACTTGATTGATATTTGGTTTGACCCAACTGCATGTCTTGCATGAGCCGGTATCTTTCCTCATGAAATGCTAACAATGCTTCTTCCGCTTGGTCTAATGTCTTGTACTTTTTCAACAAGTTCCCCGCATAGCCATTAACTTGCAATTCTGCGGTCGCCCAACTTGTATATATTCTCGGTTTACGCCCAACGAAAACCACCCAATACTTATCTTCACTTCCCATCGGAAATCTATTTCGGGACAAGAATTACGAGTATTAAATGGGAAACAATAGGACACAATTTGGACACAGGACACAATTTGGACATAGGACACAATTTGGACACAAAAGTGGACGGAGAAGAAAACTTGACATAACCATAACAGAGAACAGATCAGATCAGAACTTGTAGTGGGCTCAGAAAATTAGTACGAAACGCACGAGGGTACGCATGGTTGCAACCAAAAGTTGCCCCGCCAAGGCACTACCTTCATTTACATTGTCATTTGTTCATCATTGCCCTTTAGAAGTACCACTTAGAATATAGAACACCAAAGTGGACATGGCAGAACCATGACAGAGAAAAAATTCAGAAGTAGAACAGAACATAATGGAGACTGCAGAAACTATATCCACCAAACAGCTGAACTCAGAAAGTAGCTTTCTAAACACACACAGTTGTTCTAACAGCAGCAGCAGCACAACTGAACTAAAAAGGGGCCCAACTGAACATAACTACAATGGATGAAATAGGAAGAAATCACAACGACTATACCTGAAACCAATTCCACCTATTGTCTTGGTCGTCAGCAGGTACAGGGATGGGCGTCTCTAGGAGCATTCGGTGAAGGCGCAAGACAGCTTGGAGTACAGCATTGAAATGCCTACTTACTGTCTCAGTAGACCTAAAGAATTTAAATTTTGTACGCCTCTGCTTCGTATGGTGACTAAGGACCCACAAGAATATTGCTACCATCTCCTCCAACATACGTTGCGTGAGTCGGTTAACCCAACACCTCGGACTAAACAACACAATCTTAAGAATGTTTGTCTATTCACCCTCAACTGTTCATGGCAGTCTGTGTCATTACCCCTTACAAGCCTATTGATGTTGTTTATGTGTGTCTGGTAAAAGTCTGGATTTGGAGACAATTCCGGACGACGAGGACGAATCATGGACGTGATGAACAAATACATACGAAATACACCAATGACAGCGTTCATGAAGGCCTGTAATGCCATCAATCCCTCTTGCTCTTCTCTTCTCCTTTTCTGTTTCCTATTTAAACGGGCCATCCTAAAAAACACTTACAAGATTTAGGGTTTTTTTTATTGAAAACCTTCTCTTTAACTCCTAACTACCAATGATGAACCCTAAGTATTCATCAAAAATCAAAGCCATATCAATAGGGGTTTGGGGTTTTTAGGTAGGGTTTCATATTATTGACAAATAATGAACAACAATTCAATGGATATATACACATACAAATTCCAAACTCATACTCAACTACTTACTTGGTTTTAATTTATACTCATACTCATCATATGTTTTATCATGCCTTTTTACCATTATCCTACGCCAAACCTCTTTTGCCATAATTTGAGATGATATATTAATCTTTCAACTGAAACTCATACGAATACGACATATTCATTACTTCTACACTTACTTGAAAAGCCAAATATTTAATACTCAATGCTCAAGCAATTTTCTCTTCTATATACGGTCATGACTAAAAGCAAGTGCAATACTTACAAACACAATAGAAACACAATAGCACGCTACTAAGAATTCACAGTGAAATGAAATCAAACTTGTAAATAGAATTTTTAACTTTTCAATACTTTTTGACATGTCTATAAACAAACAAATGTATAAGTCTATAAACAAGCGAATGTATAACTTTTCAATGCTCACACCTTCCGACCCTCCTACAACGGACACCTTTAGGCTCATCACGTCAACTTAAATAAGTCTAACATAAGCTTAAAAGTTTAGGGGTTTTCTGTGCAAAGAACATGCTACGAATTCTACACAAAATATAAAATTGAACCACCTCAAATAATTAATTTACAACATGCATTCTGATCTGTCGAGATGATGATAAATTGATAACAAACCACAATCCTCTTCCAACAGAACAAGTTCAAAAAGGAGAGTAACAGGAACATCAGCATTATTTTGTTGATATCACCTCAATGTGAAACTCGTGCAACAGCATTATTTTGTTGATATCACCTCAATGTGATACATATATAATCATTCGGAAATCTTATCGCAATGCTTATGCAATGACCAGCACAGAGAGTAACAGGAACCCAGTAAGAAGATGTGCATATGCAAGACATCAGTAGCTCTGAGTAGTCGTATTTTCAAACAGAAGTGGCACTCTCAATGCGTGGTTAAATTGACCACCCAAAGCAGGTTATATCATTATCCGTTACTCTAATCACTATCCCACCTCCCAAAAACCTTCTTGAATGTCGTACCCAGAAGATTATACCAGATGACCTTACAATTCACATATAGCTAGAGCACCAAGAGCGATTCATCCTCATTTACATGCTCAATAATCAAGACAACCAAAGGACATGCAATGTGTAAAGGAACAACCAGCAATATAAAGCCCAAACAGATGCCATTCAAGAAATAAGGCAGCAAGTTGACGCACATTGCAAACGTAGACCTTTAAAACAAGGACCAAAGAACTCAATAGTACTTCAAAATCAAATAAGAGTATTCAACTTGAAAATATTAACTAACACAAACAAATAACCTATTAAATTTCCCAAGCTCCTGATCAATTAATCATTTTCCTGGGAAAACAGTGCATAGAGATGTCCTCATGTTACACCATTATTATCCTACTAAAAAAGAGCACTAGGGTATGCCAAAACAGAACCTAAACAACAGAACAAGTTCAAAAAGGAGGACTGTTGTTCATACCTCAGTGAATCCAACTGAAATCGACCAAAAGTACCAAATCGCCACAAAACTTTTCCACCCCTTCTCCTCATTCGAGCAACCACAGATGAAGAAGAGTAGCGGCAGAAATGGTACCTGGACTACACAAAACCCAACACAGATCTAGTTTAATACAGCGGGACAACACAAAATCGAACACAGAAATGCCAAAAAATAGTTAAAATTCGAAGATTGTTGTTCATACCTGGAGTGAATCGAACTCAATCGACCAAATGCACCAAATCGCCACAAACCTCTTCGACCCCTTTTCTCATTTCGAACAAGAAGAAAACGAGAAGAGTGAGGCAGAAATGATGCGTGGGGGTGGGGAAAGGGGGATTACGAGGGGTACGATGGTCCGAAGAATGGCGGGATTAGGGCGTATTGGAGATGGCTACCTCTGACCCTGGCCATCTCTAAGCCCCCCTCTGGCTGTATTGGAGGGATAACGGAGAAGGGCGTGAAGAGATATACAGCCGTGTTCTGGACTTGCCAAACGACGTATTACCCCAAGCCCCACGTATTAGGAGGGGATATCCTAATCCCCTTCTTAGTGCTGCTTCCAAACGAGCCATAAGGGAAAACAAGCCTTGGGACATCTCTCTACTACACTGTTCCTCCTACAATCCCAAACTTAGCAGCCTCCACGAAAGCAAATACAGTCAAAGCCGACCCACCGTCGTTTGACACATTAACCGACAGCTTTTCCGCCGGATAATCATACGCCATCACCGACAGAGCGAACTGTGTATGATGGTGGTACGATGTGGATGGGTTTGAGCGGTGCGACTTCGCGATTGTCGCCGTTGCGATTGTCGACGAAATCCCTGAAAATCGATCTCGAATTCTAAGAGAAGGCCTCCTTCAGGTTATCGGAATCGGACTCCAAGTCGCCGTCGTCAACGATGATGGTGGTATGACGCGGCTGGGTTTGAGCGGTGCGAGTTCGCGATTGTCGACGAAATTCTGAAAATCGATCTCGAAATACCCTCTTCTTGGGAGAAATGCTAATCGGCAGAAAAAGTTGAAGAAGCGTGAAGAAAAGAGCGAACAGCATGTCGCCGTTGCCGTCGTAGACTCCTGGACTTGCTGCTGCTCTGGCTGTCGACGACGGCGATCTGGGGGAGCTAGGTGAGGGAGAGAGAGGACAGGTCAGGAGAAGAGAGAGAAACAGAGAGAGGAAGATGTCGATTTCGTCCATATGGGGGTAAAAAAGTCACCCGAAACATAGCTGAGCCTAAACAGGTTCGGGAAAAAAATTTAGGGCTGGGATGGAACGGAACCTAAAAACTAGGACCAACCTCTAATTTTCTATTTCAAGTTTCAACAATTTACACAATAGATTTAATTTGTATAGAAACATGGCTAAATCTTCTACTTTTCCATTATGCGCGCACTGATGATTCCCAGTGTTTTTCGAGGTAGCCAAATGCAATTTTTGAGCTCTAGTTACAATAATGAACATGTTTCCTCCAAGATTGTTGGGAAGTTCCCTCATGAGTACAATCCCTTTCGTACATGTGATGTATGTTTTTGGGAAATTCTAAATATTGGGCTGATAATAACAAGTGTGTGAATATGTAGTTAGATATTGAAAAAGTACATAAGAATATGTGTTTTTCTTGTCTTCTTATGTGCTTATTGTCAGCCTATTAGACTGACAATAGAAAGACCATATTTTTTTTAGGAAGTGGATATTGTAACTAAATCTAACCTAGGACTTCTTTTGCCACTAGTTTGGGGATCCCAAAGTGTAATCTTTTTGAACTAGTTGTGATTAATGTGGGATAAATCTCTTTATTCTTCCCAAAGGAGAATTTGGATTTCACCCTACCTTTTGGAATTTGGATTTCAACCCACTTTTTGAAAATTCTATCATCCATTTACTCTTTTTGGCTGGATTTTGTCTCTAAAGACCGAAGGTCTCACCTTCTTTCTTGCTCCAGATGGGCCGGATTTCATAGCTGGTGATGCAATACGCTACCAAATTGACCCAGTTACAAGAGTACTCACTAGCCCCTTTGTTGCTGGCAGGGCCAGCCCTGAGCTAAGGCAGACAAAGCGGCAGACTTAAGCTCCCGAATTTTTGCTCAAAACTAGAGCCCCAGGCAAGCATCGAATTCTTATATTGTTGTCAGGAGGATATCAAAGGGGTCAATATAAGGGAGAAAGGAGTACGAAACGGAAGTGAAGATCATTAGCCGGTTGAGGCATAGGAATTGGGTGCAACTCATCGGTTGGTGCCACGAAAAGAAAGAACTAGTACTCCTTATTTAGATTCTTGATAATTGCTAGGCACTGTATAGATTAGTTTCTTGATTGAGCATTGTAGGAATAGTGGAACACAGATCTAGGCAAAACTGTGTCACATACGAACATGCATCAGATGGTTCCGGATACATTTATGTTCGAATTTGCATTTTATGCCTTGAATTTTGTTTGTCCCACATTGGTTAACTCTATTGTTGGGGGTTTTGCACCCTAGTATAACTAAGGGTTTTTGTCCCACATTGGTTAGGAGTGAGTTGTGGGTTTTGCATCCTATTATAAATAGGAGTTTTGGGAGACTCTTAAGGCTCCATCCTTTTGTTGCCCCTCTCTCATATTGGTGGCCTCTCAGAGTTACGGATTATAGCCGGCTCTGTGTAAATTCTTCTCTACGTTTGATAGTGAAGTCCTCTCTCTCCTCGCCCGTGGACGTACCCATCTTGGGGAACCACGTATATCTTGCGTCTTGTGTTCTTGTTGGATTGTTTATTTGTTTTGGTTTGCTTTCTTTTGATTTAGTCGCGCTCATAGCGTTCCGCGTTACAACAGTATTCCTATACGTTTCCTTTTTGATCTCTAGGTTGGGAATTAGCTTGGTCTAAACGTTTGCCTTATAATTTTTTTTGTTTCTTTTTGTATTGGAAATCTTTGTAGTTTTCATGTACCACCAGGTCCAGGACTTGAGTTTTCATGTAGTTTTTACGATAACTAATGCTGGGATTAAGAGGTTGCTGGAACAAAACACTGCCCTACTTGCCAAGTGGTGGTGGAGATTTAACGAAGAGAAAGATGCACTGTGGGTCAAAGTGGTGTCCAGCAAATATGATCGTTGTGAGGTTGCTTGGTTACCTCATCTTCCAAGAAAAGGAAAACCCTCTAATCTATGGAAAGACATTTGTTCAGTAGGTGTTATGTGTGCTGCTATGGGAGACTGCATTATTCAAGGGTTCATTTTTAAAGTGAACTCTGGTACTAATGTAAAGTTTTGGAAGCATAAGTGGATAGGGGAAGAGTGTCTGCAAGCTGTATTTCCAGGACTTCACATGGTTTCTACCCAAAAGGAGGCAATGATAGCTGATATGGTAGATGACCAAGACCAAAGTCAATGGAAGTTTCTGTTCAACAGAATTTTGCATGACTGGGAAGTGGATCAACTCATTATTCTAGGCCAAATTTTGAGTGTAGTTGAGTTACAAGATTCCCAGGATGATTGTCTACAATGGAAATGGGGTAAGGATCTAAGTTTCTCAGTTAAGTCTGCATACTCTAAATGGGAAGACCAAAGGTTCAGTGAGGATATAGAATTGTTTGCTGTATGGAAGATTATCAGCCCTCCTAAAGTGGAACTTTTTGTATGGATGGCTATTCAGGGTCGCATAGCCTCCAAGTCAGTGCTGGTGAGGAGAGGTATCATTGATAATGACATGTGTCCCCTGTGCAACTTAACTGCAGAAACCCTAAATCTTTTACTTCTGTTGTGTGACATGGCTAGAAGGGTATGGGTGGATATAATTGCTTGGTGGGGTTTGGAGTGGGTATGCTCTCATACTCTAATGGATGTGTTTGCATTTTGGGATAGCTTTAATTTCAGGAATTTGGAAAGGAAATGCTGGCTGGCATCATTCTACGCTGTGGTTTGGACATTATGGACTTGCAGAAATGAAGTAGTTTTCAGAAACAGAGTTTGGGAAGTGGAGGAAATTACTGATTTAGTCAAAACTAGAATGGCAATTTGGATTAAAGGAAAGTTTGATATCAGAGATTACTCCATCAAAGACTTTAAATGGAATCTGGATGGGGTTTTTTGGGTAAATAATCTGGATGGGGTTAGGAATAGATTATCCTAAGATGTTACTGTTTGGGTTCAGTGGGGCTGTTGGCGGGTTTGTTTTGGGTTTGGGTTAGGTTCAGGGGGTGGTTTGGGTAGGTCTAGGTTGTGTGGGTCATACTGAGTTATGTGTGTCTGCTGTTTTGGGTGTTGTCTTTCCTTTTTGTGTCTTGTCTGGGTGGTTGGTAGGGCTTTTGGTGTTTTTTTTTTTAGCTTCTTAGCTTTTTGAGTGTGAGGAGTGTTTGTCTTGTCTTCTTTGCTTGTCTTTTGTGTCTTGGCTTTGTCCCCTTTGTCTATCTATTGAGTCTTGGTCTGCTGTTTTCGAGTCTTTGGTGTCTGAAGTGTCTTGGCTTTCTGCTGTGAAGCCTTTGCGTTGTCATTATGTGTGCTTGTCTTGCATTGTCTGATGTGGAGTGATTTTTGGTCATTTACTCTTTCAACTCCAGTTTGGAGGGCTAAGAGTTTGAACAGAACTCTTTTCAACTCCTAGTGTTGGAGGGCTAAGAGTTTCAATTGTCAGGCGTTCTATTCTTGGTATTAGCTTGCTGATAATTGCTACTTCTAAGACATGTTGGGACAGGGTTTATGCTGTGTTTGATTATTTCTGAGGGACTTGGGGTGCTGCTTATTTCTCTTTCAACTCCAAGCTGTTGTCTAACTCCAGACTTGGAGGGCTAAGAGAGTCTGTCGAGACTAGACACCTCTTATCAACTCCGGCTATTGGAGGGCTAAGAGGTTCTATTGCTAATTATGGGGAGCTGCTGGTGACTTTTATCTTAATTGTGGAGGTTTAGAGTCATTGAAGCGCCAGAATGCAGAGGTCTTGTTGCTGATGCTTTAGCTGCTGATTTTGGGAGGCATTTTTGGTAACTCTTTGGTGTGAGTACTAGAAGTCTTAGTCAAATATTATGATACAACTCTGTTCGGTGCTGGGTTTCTTAGATGCTGTGATAGTGTATTTTGAATGCTCCGTTCAACTCGAATCGAATCAGCTGGTGTGTGTATCGAGGATAGGAAGATGCTCACCCTTTTTTGACTTTAAAAGCTCTGAGTTTTTCATTGTCACATTTCTTCCCAACTCCTAAATAAGATTAATTAGGACGGCTAAGAGAGTTGGAGGTGAACTAGAATTTTGCTGGAATTATGGACCTAATGGAAGCAGATACTAATACTTGTACCACTTCGTTTCAAGTGGTGTTGTATCAACCTACAAGTCGATTTGTTCTGGGATAGGATCAGGTGAAGTGGGATCATGTGGTTATCGTGGAATTTTCAGGATAAGTGTGCTGGATTGGTTCCTTGGGCCATTTTAACTTTAGGCTCATTCAATCTCCATTGAATGTAATTTTTTCTCTTTTCTTTTCTTGTTAGCCTCATATGGTACCTCAACCTCTGTGGTCCATATTTGGTCTCTTCTTGATGTACCATTTGTTGAGTTTTTAATAAAATCTTGTTGCCTATCAAAAAAAAAAAAAATGTAAGAATAGTAGGAGGTCAAACATATGTTACCTGGAAACGCGGATCGTTCTGGTACGAGGAACGGGAAAGAGAACGCGGTACGCCACATGCTTAAATTGTGGTACGCCTAGGGGTAGGCTTCTGTAGATAACAAAACTAGAACTTACTCTTCCAAGCGATAAACATCCAATGCAACTAAACAATGCTTGTCAATTTTTTCGTACAAAACATATTTCTAGGAGTATAAAGACTGAACTCTTATACTTTCTCCCACCGAAATTCCATTCTCTCTCTATTTTTACCATTATAAGTTGACAATCTAGGGAAAACTAAGGGGATCACTTTGGATCGCTAAATTTACTGTTTTGGAACGATAGGGTACCATGTTTTGGGACGATCGTACCAAAACGTATAATTCACTAGGAAATACACAATGGATTTGACGAAGGGATGTAGATGACCTTAACATGTGCAATACTTCGAACATCTGCATTTGCAGGAAATACACAACGGATTTGGGAAATTATTTATTTTTCATGAAAACCTATATAGGTCCAATAAAAGTGAGGTCCTAGCATGGTGGTCTTAGGTCTACCATCGGGTGGGAGAAGTCGATGGTTGTAGTTCATCAACTCTTAATAAACCCAAATTATTAGAATAGATCCGCAAATTATGGGCAGACTCATACTTGATTTGGTAATCCGTGTTTTAATGTTGTGCAGCACCCAATTGAGATGGATTATTTGCCTTCGAAAATAGCCGTTACCTAATTGGATTGGAGGCAATAAACTTAGAATGAACATTTGAGGGACATGCGTAGTTATTATTTGTGGTGCTCTTGATAGTGGACGGTGAAATTGATCTTCCAAAATTAATCGAGATGCGCGTAAACTGGCTCGAACACCCCTGACTTGTCAAAGATGGAGATTATTATTTTGGGGATGTACATTCAACACTTAGAGCTCTTTTAGAACAGCTACTGAAAAATTTATTCATTGAAACAGTACAACTTATAATAAACGTAAATGAAAACGAAATAGTTAGACAAGTGGTTTATAATCTGAAGAATAGTTGAAGATTGACATGCAAATCATACTCTACGGAGGATGATTTCGGAAAAGATCAATAAATTAAGAAAAATGAGATATTTGACATGTGTCCTTATAAGAGTTCTTTGTGGCAAAAGGAGCATTTTGACACGAGTCCCTAAGATTTAGGCACTTTTATAGGATACCATAGGGTTTAGGCACTTCCATAGGATACCCTAGAGTTTAGGCACTTTCAGGGTTTAGAATTTTACGCATTTTCATAGGATTTTAGTATTTTCATTAAGGGAAAATTGGTTAGGAGGACATACTACAGGGGGTTTTAAAGTAATAAGGACATGTTAACTTTTCCTAACTGCGCCAGTACATTTTACACCAATTTTCCAACAACACCCCCACATTTTAACACAAGCGGCATTTTAGTCAATCCCTGCCAGAAGAGAGAGAAAGAGAGAACGAACGACAGAGAGACTGTTTTCCTTCATCGCCGCCTTCGTTTTCCTTCATCGCCGTCTTCGTTTTCCTTTGTCACCGCCTTCGTTTGGTTTCGTTGACGTCGTCATCATCTGGTAAGTAAATATTACACATTCTTGTCTTCGTTAAGGTTTTGTAGTGCTCGTCATTGATTAGAGTTTGTATTTCCTTTCTACTGCTCTTAGGGCTTGGCAAGCATCTTGTAGTCCATTTAAAGTCCATTGGTTCTTATTATGGTTACATTAGGGTTTGTAGACCGTTGATTAGGATTTTAGTTATCTGTGTAAGTTAGTGCTCTGGATTCAGGGTTTGTCATCGGCTACCACCTTCTTTGTTACACCATCTTTGCGGTACTTGAAGCATTGATGGAGGGTTGATGGGACAACGCCATTCTCATGGAGCCACGGCCGCCCTAGCAATACATTGTAAGAGGTTTTGGCATCAATGACATGGAGTAGTGCGCTTGAAGTCATATCATCGATGTGTAGGTCCAAACGAATGATGCCAACCGCTCTTTGCCCCCCTTGATTGAATCCTTGGATCATGAGACGGCTAGGTGCTAGCTCTTCCATGGAGATACCGAGTTCTTTCAGGGTACGAAGAGGCAAGATGTTGACCGCAGATCCGCCATCTAGGAGCATCCTATTGACTCGTTGTTCGCATATGTATCCAGAGACAAAAAGCGGGCGATTATGTGGAGTCGCGCCAAGCAATAAATCTTCGTCAGATAGTGTAATGGCTCCAACGCAAGCAAGACAATCACTGGCACAAGTTGTAGAGCCAGGCTTGGTTGGAGTATCTTTAGATGCAGGAGGAGATTCAAATTCTGCATCTTCAGTTTCTTCACAACTCACATTATTGCATGAAGCTTCAAAAAGACTGGTGTTGCGAATCGACTGGGGTAAGAAGTCCCACAAGGTAAATGGAGTGTGCGCTCTTTGGACGAGCATGTATTTCGGCAAGTCTGAAGTTATCTTCTTTGGTTTCTTCCTTCTTTGTTGCCTTCTCGTGCGCATTCTTTTGGGACAAGGCTTTGGGACCACAGATTGAGGATGCTTTGCACTTGCTGCGCGCTTCCTCTTTTTATGAGTAACAAGGGTCCATCCTTCATCATCCATGTCATCTACTTTTGTCTTGGCACAGATGCTGCCCCCAGTCTCTTCAATAGAATGACATGGCAGTATTTCAGTTGGATCAAATGACCCAAATTGAATTTTCACACTTGGTGGCACTTTTGGCTGTTGAATTTCATCTTGTAGAGTAGCCATCATTTGATTTGTAGCTACAGTTTCATTTTCTTCCTCCAAGATAATCTTCCCTTAGCTAGCAAGTTCCACTATCTTTTCCTTCAAAACGAAGCATCGCTGGGTTGGATGGCTAACCAAGCGGTGGTATTTGCAATAGTTCGGATCTTTAACTTTGTTAGCTTCCTCGGGTCGCTTCATTTCCGGGAGCTCCATGAGTTTCAGATCTAAAAGTTGATCAAACATTGAAGGGACTTCTGAATCAGGGAAAGGATACACCTTTTCTTGCATCTCCTTCAACGTGAGCCTTTTCTTCTCCTTCATTTGCGTCGGAGTGAACCTCTCTACTTGCTTGTCTTTGGGTTTAGTAGAGATCTTGAATGGTGTAGCATTCACAGCCATAGATTCCTTCTTATCCCCTTTGAAAATGGGTTTGCCCCCTTTGTGACTGTCGGGTTTATTCCCTACGGTGCGAGAATCTTGCACTTTGCGAGAGTCTTGCACTAGTAGACCTTGCCTTCCATTTGCCGTAATGGTGAGCTCCATGTCATGAGCTCGAGTGGCCAACTCTTCGAAGGTTTTAGGCAAGATTCCTTGAAGAATGTATTGTAGATCCCACTGCATGCCTTCGATGCACATCTCGATTCCGGAGGTTTCGGACAGTCTATCTTTGTAGTTTAGGCTCAAACTCCGCCATCTATTGATGTAATCAATGACAGGTTCATCCTTCCATTGGCGAGCGTTTGTAAGCTCGAACATACTGACAGTACGACGAGTACTATAGAAACGGTTAAGAAACTCTTGTTCTAGCTGCTCCCAACTGCCTATTGTGTCGGGCTCAAGGTCGCAATACCAATCGAAAGCATTGCCTTTGAGCTTTCGTACAAACTGCTTGACGAGAAGATCACCATCAGTTCCAGCATTGCTGCATGTTTCAACGAAGTGGGCAATGTGCTGTTTTGGATTGCCTTTGCCGTCAAATTGCTGAAACTTCGGTGGTTGATAACCAGCAGGCATCCTCAAAAGGTCGATCCTTCGAGTATAAGGTTTAACATAAGTAGAAGAAGATTTCGGCGCCTCCTCGTACTTTTGCTTGATAGTGCCTAGAATGAAATCCTTCAGCTGGTCCATGGGATTCAAACCATCACCAGAAAGCGAAAACTCTTTTGGTACTTCCTTTTGCTTGTTTGAAGACCCAATTTGACTTGAATCCCCCATAGTTTCTATTTTGTTCTTGAGGGAGGCAATTTCAGAGTCGCGCTCTTTTAGAGTTTTTGACAATCCTTCAACTGCTTTGGCCAAGGAAGCCACTTGCTCTTCTAGACTGACTGCATTTTATAGTCATAACATCCATGATTGAAGAACTACAAGGCTTGGTGAAGGCATTGAGGTTTAACAAAGGAGTGCTTCGAGAAGAGGTGGAATCAGAACTGCTTGAATAGCATTCTTCCGTGTTCTTCTGAATTTCTGAAGTAGACTCTTGTAGCATGGGAGGATAAACAAAGGGATTCTCAATGTTGGTTGCCATGTCTTTCGCCGCCTCCATGGTAGAGACACCTTCCTTCCCTTTTGGTGAGCTTGTGAAGGTTGTTGTTGCTCTTGATGGATCAGCACCAACCACGGAGTTTGGTTTAGGCAGAAGCGAGGCTTGTGCAGATGCTTGAGCGGCAGCCTTTGACTTGCTTCGAGTTATTGGCCCACCACTTCGAGCATGAGATCTAGAGCCAGGTTTTGCAATGGTTGAAGACTTGAAGCTTGCAACCTTAGCTTTAAGAGCCTTTGAACTGTTGTTCTTAGGAGCCTTTGAATCCTTTGAACTGTTCTTCTTAGCGGCCATTGAGAGTTTGCTTGATTTGTTGAGGAGAAGAGATGAGAAGCAGAGATTGTCCCACCGGGCGTGCCAAAATCTGTTGAACACAAATTTCGAGTCTGCGAAAAAGACGGAAAAATGTTGAACAATAGTCAATTTTATTGATGTATGAAATTCTCTCTGGGGTATTTTCTAGTCAAAGAAAATAAAGTCTTCTGATTCTTCTCTTCGGTTGTTGAAACGAGGGCTTGATGCTTGATCTCGAATCAAACGGCGGAATCTTCTCCGTGATTTGCGAAGAAGTTGATGACTTGGGTTGAATGTTCTTCGAGGCTTTGAAGCTTCGATTCGAAGAACCTTCTTGCTGGATGCACACTTGAAGAATTCTGAAGGGCTTGAGGGCTTTGATCTTCAGAGCTCTGGAGCTTCTATGCTTCAATGTGCAGGTGTCCCCAATATGAGAGGGAGCACCTCTATTTATAAGGATGTGGGATGGAGACTCCAACCCTAACCTTCCATATTGATCTCTTTAATTATTTCCTTTATTGAATTTAAAAGGAATAATAATAATTTGATAATTACCTTTCCTTTTTTGTATTTTAGAAAAAGGTAATTATATATAAAGAGATATATTATTATTCATCAATTAGCCAAATTTGATTGGCCGGACTTGATAAAATAATAACTATGTCATTTTGACACGTGACACCATTTGATTGGTCTATTTACATGTCTCTGACTTTTGAACACGGACATTTGGCATCACTTGATCGGCCCATCTATGAAACTTTGACTTTGACTTATAGGCACTTGGCAACATTTAATTGGCCAATTTGTATGCCCTAGCAACACGTGGCAATTTGTGATAGGCTAGAAATTTTACATGCCTACAGATGCCCCCTCGAGACTTGGTCACGTACGAAAGTGAGTAGGTCTCGAAATGTTGATTTGTCTTGATTTAATGCCGAAATTTTGTTTATGCAGCATTGACTTTTTTTTTTTGCTTGAAATTCAGTGTCAAGTTGAATTTCGAGAGTTGAACTTGCAAGCCGGACTTGCACGACTTGAATTCTCTCAAGGGGCAATAAAGATGTGAGAGCCCAATTTATTTGTGAACTAAAATTTGATTACCCGCTAATGTTAACCCACAACAACTTTTGTTCGTGAGTCCACTCGGTAAAGCCGGCTTGCCAGTAAATTGCCTATTGAGATTGAGCACCAAATCCTAACAACATAGGAAACTTTGGCAATTCTTGCTTCAAAAAATTTTCCTTCGGAACATAACGAAAGAAAAGTGGATCCAGTTGGCCAATTGTCATTTGCACCGCCTCGTTCTTCTTTTGCTTGGAGCTAGAGAAATCAATTTGAATTAGGGAACTTGTGAATTTTGACAAGATCTTAATTTCCTTTTGTGTGCTTGAACTGGCCCTATAAATTAAGGAGAATAACACCACCGAATCCCCACAACCGAGGGCATAGTACTTCAAGAAGGAATTTCTGAGTCAACACGGTAAGCCCTCTTCCTCTGTTTTTGGCTTCTTGTCCTTTTTATTTTATCGTCATGAACACAGCTTTGCTCTGAACTTTTTCCAGCACGTCACTTTTGTTTTGCACACCTTCTTTTTGGTATACAGCCCGTATTTTTTTGCAAAAATAATCGGACTTCTTGACTTCACAATACAAAAATATGAGACCCCTTTATTTGTTTTGCTTGACAGAAGCTTCAAACCACAAAGCTTAACGGTGTCGGAGACAGCAACAATCCCAATTTTCCCTCATGATACTAAACAAAGAATTATTTTAGTACCAATTAAACATATATACATGTATGTATGTATGTCTTTCATGTGATGCCACATCTCTGCACATGCAATGGAGAGCTTTTCCTTCATCTTCTGATCATGGCCAGTTCAACCTAGGCATGCACTTGTGCAACTCGTAACTTTGCGGGAGCAGTAGGATAGACTCCGACCAACGGGTCCTCCAGCCTTCGGTTTTTTGTTTTGCATGGTTTTTTTTTTTTTTTTTGCACTGTTCTTTTTTTTTTTTTTTTTAGCACACGACGTCACCCACTTTGTAATCTTTTGGATTAATAAACTGATTTCTGCCTCCTCCTATTTTGTAGGCATCAAAATCTTTGGATTGCGAGTTCTTTTGTGGACACTCAGAGAGCGACTCCCATTCGAAGGTACGAGTCCTTTTTTTTGGAAGGACCAGGATAGAGAACATCAGGCACATGTATAGTCCTGTTTTAATTGCTTGCGCGTCTGGATTTAGCGCACTTGACCTAAAATTATTTTGCTTTTGTACTTGACCTCCTGACTGCATCTGCATGTGACTGGTCAAGAATAGCAGACATGTACTCATGTAGCGAATAATTTTGCAAGCACAGTAGGATAATTGGCGACAATTTTGTCCACTGTATTTTTTTACCTGCTTTGCACCACCGAATGCATGGCAAACAACAAACCCCGTTTTCTTATCACGGCATGTACTGGTCTTTTAACTTTTGGCCAATACCAATTTTGTTTCTTCCAAATTGGTCACTTTGAGGCATGAGCCTCCAATTCCTTTTGGACTGATTAAACCAAATTTAATTGAGTAGAAAGAAATCAACGGGACCACCATATACAGAAAAATCCTTTTTCTTGTCGTGAAACAGAGAACTAAAAGCAACTGTAGACTTAGAACTCCTGCGTGGTAGTCTCCCAATTTTGACAACCAGTTAGTGGCCCTTTATTCTCCTTTTCGAACAAAGTAAATTGGCTCACCAAGGAAACTTGTAATCCGAGATCGTGCATGCTTAGTTAGAGCACATACAGTCAATTTTAATCCAAACTTCATGGGTCCACATAACCTTTAGCTCTTTCATAAGCAAATTTCCTTTCGAGAAGAAAACCTCCCCTTTTCCACTTCACTGACTTCATATATGCACGACATTGTCAATGTTTAAAACTTTGCATCTTTTTCTTTACGGGTCAGTTTCACCTTAATTTATTATTATTATTATTTTTTGTTGGCAGCATGTGCAGAAACCTTGTACACTAGCAGAGGCATGAGTAGCTATATCGCGGACATCGGTCAACTTGAAAATAACTAGTATGCTTTTATCCGACCTCCATTACTGCACCTCAGTTGTTGTACACTGTTTAACTCCCTTTTCTGGTTTGAACGGTGCTTGCACCATATTCCTGACAATGTGTTTACTACCTTTTTTTTGTGCGTGCAGGCTTGGAGCTTGACAGTTGGTTCTTCGAGTTTTAAGCTCCGCAGCCATTACCTCTTCGAGCTTTAAGGCTCCGCTGCTGTTATTTCTTCGAACTCTGCTCCGCCGTTTCTTCGAGCTCTGCTCCGCAGTATCTTCGAGCTCTGCTCCGCCGTATCTTCGAGCTTTAAGGCTCCGCAGCGTTTTTGAGCTCTGCTCCGCCGTATCTTCGAGCTTTAAGGCTCCGCTACTGTTATTTCTTCGAGCTCTGCTCCGCCGTATCTTCGAGCTTTAAGGCTACGCAGCGTCTTCGAGCTCTGCTCCGCAAAGAGATGGCCTTGTTCAATGATCGTTCAGTAGATGATAATCAAGTTCTGTCCATTAGCTACAAAGGCGCAGCACCAGCAACTCAAGTTGACCTATGGGTTAATGATCCGGCCATTGGAGCTCTTACCCTAGATTGGGATCTTTCTCCTGATTCACATCATCTTTCACGATGGTATAATGAATCATCTTGAGAGCTATTCGACCATGTGAAGTTTACTTTTATTTCCAACGATGCACTGTTACTGCGATCATCGCTACACAAGAAGCACAATGATTCCGAGCGCTTCCTTTTGTTAGGCGATCGAATCGCCAATGGAGATGCTAAATGGAGTAACACGACTCCTCAGTTTGGGGAAATTTCTTTTATCGACGGATATTGGGAGTGGTTAGAAGATGTGCTCGCATGGAATAAAGACATGCTAACTAGTGCGAAGATATATGACGCTGTCTTTGCATCTTTATTTACCTATGTTCGCAACACAAACCTTATTCGCTCATTTTGCGAGCTTTGGTGTCCTTCAACAATAGTCTACACGTACCAATCGGAGAAGTGTCTATTTCCCTATGGGACTTACGCCTAACTGGGGGACTTTCAATTGATGGAATTCTTCTACGACGAGGCCGTGCCTTCTGCAAGGGAACTCATTGGTGTTGACAAAAAGGGTGTGCCACTCCTTCCTTCAAGTTGCAAGTACTTATTTTTGGCGTACCGCAAAATTTATTGTGCAAGCGAGACTTCAAATGTTACTATCCATGACTGGGTAAAGTTTTGGTTTAAAGAGGAACCCCATTACAAACAGCCGCCTGCTAGAGTTCAGAAGAAAAGGTTGAGCGAGCCTAGGACATCCAACAATCCAACTGGCTTTATTGGAGAGAAAAAGCCGCGCTCCAAAGATACAGAAAAGGTCTTTGACGACTTGGGTGTTGAGAAGGATGTGAAAGAAGAAACCAATTTGGCTGCTCTTCTATCTTGTTGGCTATGTGTTTTTGTGCTACCTAACAAGCAAGTGGATCAAATTCGTCTAGGCGTCTTCAAAGTAGCAAGTATGATGGCTCAAGGAAAAAGGTTTTCTTTGGCGGTACCTGTCCTTGCAAGCATATACCATGGTTTGAGAGAGATCACATCTTCACCCAATCCAAGCAAATGTGGCGCAGCGTTTCCCATCCATTATGTTTATGGGTGGCAACGAATACTTTGAGAAATGAGGAAATTGTCACCGCGCGACAACGTTACTTTTGAATTTCAAGTTTCAACAATTTATACAATAGATTTAATTTTTTTTGTATACAAACATGGCTAAATCTTCTCCTTTTCCCGTTATGCACTGATGATTCCCATTGTTTTTCAATGCAGCCAAATACAATCTTTGAGCTCTAGTTACAATAATGAACATTTTCCCTCCAAGATTATTGGAAAGTTCTTTCATCAGTACAATATGTGATACCAGCGTTGTGTCCGTTCAATGCACGAGACAAAAGAAATTATACATTGGTATTTTTTCAGCCCTGTCTATCTAGCGGGCATAACGCTAGTTGATAAAAATCATAGTAAGAAACAAAAGCATTATCAATGAATATTTGCTTGAAAGTGCATTATATGGAACCAATTAATTTGGCAGTGGACTCATCCACAATGGATTAGTATCATGTTGACCAGGAGTCGGTTAACTAGCTATTTATCAGTCTTTGGCATCTTCTTCTAACAGAGATTCTCGTGCCGAAGTACCATGCTCCCAACCCATGGCTGAACTTCTACGTACGAAGTATCTAACGATGAAGCTGCTCTTGCCATCCGCGGTTTTGTATTTTTCCCGTTGGGTCCTAGCGGCATGTGATTGTCAGTGTGTTGGGGTGCCTCCTATGTGAGCTCCTCATGTTCCGTGATGATGCCTCGTGCTTTAAATCCCTCTAATCTTTGTAATTTATCTCTAAAGATTAATAAAATTCTTTTTTGCCCTTTTTTAAAAAAAAGGCTGTCAAATGCAGTGTTTTAGCCCGGAAACGTACACTGTCGACACAAACTATTGTGCAAAGTTGTGTGCACAGTTTTTTTTGAGACCCCACACAAATATTCCGTTCATTAATTTTAAAATATTCTTTTGAGGGACTTCGTGGAAAATCAGCTCGATAGGATACATGTAAGTGTTTGATCCAATCTCACAACTTTTCGGAGATTGGATCAAGTACTTACATGTATCCTACCGAGCTGATTTTTTACGGATCCATCATAATTTTTTTTTAAATTAATAAACGCGCGGATCGTATCATTTGGCAAGGCTATGTGCGAGACCAGTTTGGAAGCTGAAATATGGGGGATCTACAGTAGAGAAAATCATGTCTGGTATCATTATTGAATCGGATGCTCTCGTGGCTGTGCAACTAATTAACGAAGGAAATGCTTCTAATCACCCTCAGAGGAATTTAATCAACGATACACATGCCATCCTGATTAGGACATGATCAACGCTGAACCATAGTTTTCGAGAGGCTAATCAATGTGCGGATCATCTTGCATGAATTGGAGCGGAGCAAAATGAGAACTTGGTGGTTTCTCTGGGCCAACCACCTTCTATTAGAGAGTTTTGGATTCGAGACCGCCTTAACTTAGGGCAGATTCTCGATTACGAGGTTGATTTTATTTTGTGGTTTGTAATATTTTGAACCATGTATGCACGTATGCTGCAAAACTTCTTAGTTGACTGATCTATAATATTCCGACGCACCAAAAAAAAAAAAGCTCACCATCACATCTTTGAGCCATGGTTACGTCATCGGTAGTGGTTATTACTACTAACTAAAATCTCACCGACGCGTCTTCTACCGCTTCTTTTCCATATGCAACACTGTCGCAAAGAGGGCAAATTAAGAATTTCTTAGCTGTTGTTATCCCTCGTTTGGATAGCAGGTTAGGAATTTGATGTCATTATTCCTTGTCCTATTAATCTTTGTTTTTTTAGAGCTAAATAAATATTTTAGCCTTTCAAAAAAAAAAAAAAAAAGAGAGGGCAAATTAAGTCATAAATTTCCCAGTTGATCAAGATTTCAGGTGTTGGAGGTTTATTATTATACATTTTTCTTCAATTCTCTGCTGAAAGATCGAAATAATTTACTTATCTTTTATACTACTAGTTTCAATGAGACGTTTGAAACTCATCATCAAAGTCAGCAACTCAGTCTATTAAGAGCCCAAAAATAAAATATAACTTCTCTAGCATTATTTTTAAGTCCTTTTTGGCAGCTAGCTAATTAACCTGTTTCCATAATATATTTACTTGTCTCTTTGTCAACAATTGCGTCCATATAATGTATCGGTGAATGATATTTTAGATTCACTTTACGTGCCCAAACCACGCAAAATTCATCATTTCAAACCCTATCCAAAAGAACTCTGGACGAACTCTTCGGTTATTTAAACGCCAAATTAAAACTAAATCCAAAACACACAACTCGATCCCAATTTTCTCCCACAGCCATGGCCATCTTCAATTTCCAAATCCTGCTTTTTTCTCTCTCCATATCCTTCTGCATTCTATTTCCTCAAACAACTTCCCTCACCTTCAACCTGACAAACTTAGGCGATCGAGCTCAAAAGGCTAACATAAAAACGTTCGGAGATGCCTATATCTCAACCCAAGGCCTCCAACTCACCTCCAATCAGCAGCAACAAGTCGGTAAAGCAACTTACAAAGAATCCCTTCACCTCTGGGATAAGTCCACTGGAAAGTTAACAGATTTCGATACCCATTTCACTTTCGTGGTTGATTCAGACGGGCTTTCCAATTTCGCCGATGGTCTCGCCTTCTTTCTCGCTCCAGATGGGTCGATGTCCACGGCTGGTGGTGCATTTGGCCTCCCAATCGACCCCGTCACGATAGTAGCCACCAGCCCTTTTGTTGCCGTGGAGTTTGATACGTTTCAGAATGGTTGGGACCCGGTTGGTATCAGCCCGGTTACTCATGTAGGTATCGATGTCAACTCTCTAACATCAAACGTTACTGCTGTTTGGTACGGTAACATAACTCGTGGGAAAAAGAACGAGGCTCGGATTAAGTATGATTCAAGGTCTTACAAATTGACTGTAGTTTTTACTGGTTCTGTTAATAATTCCAGAGTGGAAGATACCATTCATTTCATTGTTGATGTGAGGGATTACTTACCTGACTGGGTAACAATTGGGTTCTCAGCTTCAACAGGGGCGCTGGTTGAGAAACATACTGTAAAATCATGGGATTTTAGTTCATGTTTGGGAAATTAATGGGACCAATAATGAAGAAAAGCAAACTTGAGTTGCTTCCTATAGCAGCCCATGAAAAGCAAACTTGAGTTGCTCAATAAATGTGAGTTTATCACATCTTTGTTTTTTTTTTTTCCCGTTTAGCCTATATATAAACAGGCTTGTAATCTGGATATGTAAGTATGCGAATAAAAGTGATCAAAGTGCGTGAGAGAGTGTTAGAGAAATCTAGTTTTTCAGTGCAATACAATTGAATGTTTGTGAAATACAAAGTTTGTGAGAGTTACACTCGTGAATTTCATGTTTATGCTACTTTAGTTCGTGGTTGTTGCCGGTTGCGGTTTTTTGGTGTTTTGGCTTATCACGGTACTTATAGACCTATCCTTGTTGGTTTTTGGCATATCACTTATTATTGCTACTTTTATACTTGACCCATGTTTGTTTAGTTGGACTTCGGGTTGGTGCTGTGTAGTGAGGTACACAATACCGTGTTGCGCACCTCCGAACCGTATGATCATGCATCGGACGGCTCGGATATCATCTCGGCGACCAACAATCGAGAGTCGTTCATTGTCGAGATGAGATCCAAGCCGTTGGATTGAGCTAATTTTTTGCAGGGCTTCATAAATAAATATTTTCAAAATAATGGGCAATTCGAATCATCTTTGTGGCATATGTACATGGTATGTACAATCTCATATGTACCCATAGCTTTATTTGGAATTGTAATCAATAGGTCTAGAACCACAAACACTTGCACACATAAATGCACAAACTCACTCACCTTGAGTGTGGGGTCCACACATAGTGTGTGTGCAATGTGTGCGGATCCTGCACTCAATGTGAATGAATTTGTGCATTTGTGTGTGCAAGTATTTGTGGCTCTAGCGCAACCTTTGTACTCGTAAGGGAGCATCTTAACAATCTTGGGGGAAACATGTGCATTACTGTAACTAGAGCTCAAAGACTGCATTTGTCCAATAACACTACTACCGCAAACACTTACACACATAATCATACAAACTCAAATCAAATGTGAGCGAGTTTTTATGAATATGTAAGGACGTTCGTGGTTATTATTATTATTATTTTTTTTTTAATCCTTAACTCGTCGATTGGTGCCCGAGAAAAGAGAATTGTTTCTTTTTTAATTACGAGCATATCGCAAAGGGGAGCCTTGATTCCCATCTTTTCTAGGAGAAAAAAACCCTGTTGAAACGGGAAGCGAGGTATATATGAAATTGCCAAGATTTGGCATCAGCTAGCGTTTCTATAAGTATTCAAATAATGGACTCAAATTGCAATGCTAATTTGACGGCTTTTTGGGTTAGCTAGGCTAATTGATCACGAAAAAATGTCGCAACCACGGTGTTGGTAGGAACCAGGCCGGGCTACTTGTCTTCTGAATGTGTCAACTGTTTTACAGTTTTGAGGGGTGGCATTGGGAATGGCATGTGGATATCGTATCGGCCTTCACTTAAGCAAGCAATTCATATTCTTAATTTTGAAACTTTATTGCATATTCTTCCAACAGAAATTCCGGTGGAAACATAATTGGATCCCAATTCTATGGCTAAACTCAAAGATAAAACATCCGCACGCAAAGTGCTCATAAATGTCTCATTCTTTATAGAACTGATGTATTGTACACATGAGGGAACATGGCCCAACAATCTTGAAGGAAACATGCATGTTCATTATTACAACTAGATGATCAGCGCATCAAAGAGCATTTGGCTGCCTCGAAAAACACATCAACTTAAATTCTCAATAATGAATCGGGTTGAAATACTTGGATAAGGTACCTAAATACGATGATTTTATCGATCACCATTCCTGTTATTAGCTGGATCACCTATTTTGTTCCCTCCAATTTTCAACGTTACCAGTCTTGTGGTTATGTAGCACACTAGCACTACATACGGACGTGGACAAAATGTGATGCCATGCGCAATAAAGATTAGTGGGTGCTATATTTGAGTGCTTCTATACATGCAAGGACGGATCCAGGAATGTACCCTAGTGGGGGCACCTATTAATTATAATGACGAAAGTTTATTTTTTTAGTTAACTATAGTAAGATCGTTCAAAATTAAAGCATGCGTTACTAATTAAAAAAATTTACAAAGCATACATTAAGTTAAATTAGGTAAAAATGAGCACAAAATCTCAAACAAAAATTTTAAAGTATGTTTTACATGAACGTTAACAAATTTTAGAATGATCGAGTTTGTTTTGTTAATGTCTTTATTTTAAAATATTTCTCCGTGATGGTTAAAAATAAAGAGAATTAAGAAAGAATAGCTCTAAATGGACAAATAGCTCATAAAGTAACAAGTATAAATACATCATATGATGAAATTCAGGAATAAAACTAATTCTATATGTGTATTTTCAGGATATATTCAAGTGTGTATGTTTATGAATTAGCACACTTTTATAATTATGCTAATTCATACATAAATATTTTTAAAAAAATATTTTTATTTCGAGTGGGGGCACTCGTTTGAGTGGGGGCACGTGCCCCGCGTGCCCCCTGTACATCCGTCCCTGTATACATGGGCAAACATTTGTCATTTGCTGCTTATCAATCCCATAGTAAAATATCTTGGAATTTTACTCTTTGGTGTCCATTTTCTCGGAGAAAATTCTCCCTTTCCAATCAAGACAACTATGGTCTATGGGAAAGTATGCGAAGACTTATTCCATAACCACAAATCCATCATATCTCCTTTGAGAAAGAAAGAGTAAGAGTAAGAGTAAGAGAAAGAGTAAGAGAAAGAGATAGAGTGGGCTAGCTAGCGAGACATTTCTCACATGTTTCCAAAAAAAAGAAAAGAATGGCAGAGGTCAAGAATAGGCAAATTTGGGAACATCTGGAATTAAGGAAATCCGTTTTTATGTAACAGCTGACAGTCAAGAATACATCAAGACAACTATGGTGTGCGGAATTGAGGAAATCCTTTTGAGTGAAAAGTCTGCAATGGTCGACTGATCATTCCGAGGTTATGATACTAATGCGAGCAGTTCGAGGCTCGGCACGATTCGACTAGTTTAGTAATCGAACCAAATTTGAGCTTGAACTTTAGGCTCGTATTGTAAACAAGCATAGCTCAACATTAAGAAGTTCGGTTTGACTTGTTTGTAGAGGGCTCGTTTGGTAATTAAAGCGGG
The DNA here is from genome assembly GCA_025413875.1 of Rhododendron molle. Taxonomy (NCBI): domain Eukaryota; kingdom Viridiplantae; phylum Streptophyta; class Magnoliopsida; order Ericales; family Ericaceae; genus Rhododendron; species Rhododendron molle. The sequence continues at coordinate 47,199,970 of CM046398.1, forward strand.
CTCGGCAAGGACTTGGCTCGTTTACACACGAACTCAAGCTCGAGTTTTTGAATCGTTTGGTAACAAACCAAACTTGAACACCATAAAACTCGGCTCAGCCCATTTGCACTCCTACATGCCAGCACTGTTTTTTCCGTTTGTTGCTTTGATTAGTCGCCGTCAGGAAACTAAATAGATTGGAAATTGGTGGTGGAAGTCTAATATATGGCCAAAAAGGGAGAAAATGGTGCACTTCTCTAGGCTTGATAGCGACTATGACAGTTGTGTAATTTTACATTCCTATCTTCTTTTTGGCCCAACTCTTGCTATGTCTACTCAGCAAAAAAAACTCTTGCTATCTCTTTCCCAGCAATTACCACCTAAGTGCATCTCTAAAAAGTATGATGGGTCCCTCCTCGATTCTCTCATAAAGTGTAAAAAGTGGAAATAAATTACAAAATCTCTCTCCAATATGTCACATTCATTCTCCATTAATTCGGAGTTTTAGAGAAGAGTAGGAGATGCTCTAAAGATGTAACGGGGAGGCTCCCATCCAATTTTGTGTGTCCAGTTTTGGCCTTTGTGGATCCATCTCAGGCTCATAGTAATGAATGATTGGAATTGTTCATTTTGTAGAGCTCGTCAAGATTGTCGATCACGTGAAAATTAGCTTAAACGAACATTGGTTGATGCATGATCGACACATATTTGTACAAGAAAAAATGTAAAATTCAAGTTTCGAATTAATTTTTTTCATCCCATTTTTCTTGTACAAATATGTTTCGATCATGCATCCACCGATATTCGTTCAAGCTAATTTTTTACGTGATTGACAAACTCAACGAGCTTTACAAAATAAAGGATTCCAATCATTGAGTTGGTCCCGTGATGTTCCCACAAAGGCCCAACCTGAACACACAAAACTGGATGGGAGCCTCCCAAGAAGTCATGTATCTTTTGTAGCTAGAAAGAACAAAATGCATATAAGAGGAGGATTGACAAGAAGTACCTAATCAATATTCTATCATTGGGAGTTACGTTGTAAGAAAGCACACGGCAACGCAAATTCTTGCATTTGAATCAGTACACAATTAGGACTAATTCATCATTTTACATCCTAAACAATTAAAAGAACTCTGGACGAATTCTTCAGTTATTTAAATTCCAAAAGTTCATCCATAACCCACAAAACTCCCAATTTCTCCCTCCCAGCCATGGCTATCTTCAACTTCAAAATCCTGCTATATTCTTCTCTCTCCATATCCTTCTGTATTCTATTTCCTCAAACAACTTCACTCACCTTCAACAGCTTCAACCTGACCAACTTAGCCCTTCCAGATCAACAGGCCAACATAACAACATTCGGAAATGCCACTTTCTCAACCCAAGGCCTCCAACTCACCGATCTGGTGCTGAACCAAGTCGGTAAAGCAACTTACATCGATCACCTTCACCTTTGGGATAGTTCCACTGGAAACTTAACTGATTTCTCTACCCATTTCGTTTTTGTGTGTGATTCGGAGGGGAATTCCAGTTACGCCGATGGTTTCGCCTTCTTTCTCGCTCCAAATGGGTCACATTTTGAAGGTGGTGGTGCAATGGGCCTCCCACTTCAACCAGGTAATTGGACAGAACCCAATGCCTCTTTTGTTGCTGTGGAGTTTGATACGTTCAGGAATCCTGACGGTTGGGAACCGGAATTGGTCGGCGGGTATCCTCATGTAGGTATCGATGTCAATTCTCTTGCATCAAAAAATGCTACCATTTGGCGGAACGCTGACATAGAACATGGGATCCAGAATGAGGCTTGGATTAGTTATAATTCAAGTTCAAAAAATTTAAGCGTAGTTTTTACTGTTTCAACTAATAATGCTAGAGTTTATGATACCATTCATTTAATTATTGATCTGAGGGATTACTTACCTGAATTGGTGACATTTGGGTTCTCAGCTGCATCAGGGTCGTCGTGGTATGAAAAAAATACTGTAAAATCATGGAAATTTAGTACAAGTTTGGAAATTACAGTAAATATAGGAAACAGGAATGTTACAGATCCAGTGAAGACAGGATCGAAAAAAATCACCCTTGGAGCTGTGGTGGGATTGGTTGTCGGTTCGGTTGTTTTAGTTGGTGGGTTTGTTTTGGTTGGATTTGGCTTTTGGAGGAGAAGTACTAGAGCAAAAGAAGAGGATGAGTTTGAAATTGAGATGTCCTTGGAAAATGAATTTGAGGCTGGTGCTGGGCCGAAGAAATTTTCGTACAGTCAATTATCTCGCGCAACAAATAACTTTGAGGAAGAACAAAAGCTTGGAGAGGGAGGATTTGATGGAGTTTATAGAGGTTTTTTGAGGGAGTTGAATTTTTATATTGCTGTGAAGAGGATATCGAAGGGGTCAAAACAAGGGATTAAGGAGTACGCAGCAGAAGTGAAGATCATTAGCCGGTTGAGGCACAAGAATTTGGTGCAACTCATCGGTTGGTGCCACGAAAAGAAAGAACTACTCCTTGTTTATGAGTTCATGGAAAATGGCAGCTTAGATTTCCATCTCTTCAAAGGTAAAAGCTTGTTGACATGGGCAACAAGGTATAAAATCGCCCAAGGTTTGGCTTCTGCATTGCTCTATCTACACGAAGAATGGGAGCAATGTGTAGTGCATAGGGACGTAAAATCAGGCAATGTGATGTTGGACTCCAATTTCAATGCCAAATTGGGAGATTTCGGGTTAGCCAGATTTGTCGATCACGAGAAAGAGCCCCAAACAACTGCTTTGGCTGGGACCATGGGGTACTTGGCACCGGAATGTGTGGTAATAGGTAAAACTAGTAAGGAATCAGATGTCTACAGCTTTGGAGTCGTGGCGTTGGAAATAGCTTGTGGGAGAAAACCCTTTGCTATGAAGGTGCCAGAGTCTCAAATTGGAATGGTGGAATGGGTTTGGGACCTCTATGGAATGGGAAGATTACTTGAAGCAGCAGACCCAAAACTTGGACTGGATTTTGACGTGCGAGAAATGGAACGATTGATGATTGTTGGTCTTTGGTGTGCTCACCCAGATCACAATTTCCGGCCTAAAATTAGACAGGCGATTCATGTGCTTAATTTTGAAGCTCCTCCGCCCATTCTCCCACAAAAACAGCCCGCGCTATCCTTTTTTGCTCCTCCATTGAACACCACCAGTACTAGTTCTATGACCAGCCAAAACAAGTACTCAAGCTATACTTCCAACACAGATTCTTCCAAGTTTACCTCATCTTCTACTACTTCATGATCTCCCTATGTATCACTTTTGAATGAAATGTAAGCTGGTTCAAAAAGTACGAGTAGTCCATTTTTCATCCTATAGGTCTTGATTGATTAGATTCTTGATAATTGTTAGGCATTGTATTGATCGGCTTCTCGATTGAGCATTGTAGGAACATAGATCTAGGCAAAACTGTGCCACATACAAACATGTTTCAGACGATTTCGGATGCAATTATGTTCAAATTTGCGTTTCAAATTTTTATTCCTAGGCTTTTCCTTTATGATCTCTAGGTTGGGAATTTGCTTGCTCTTCAGTAGTTGTAACATTTGCTGCTTCTTGTTTTTTTCTTTCTTCATTGGAAATCTTTCTAGTTTTCATGTACCACCAGGTCCGGGACTTGAGATATTAACCATTCCAACATGAGAATGAATGTAAGTACAGGAGTAGTTCAAATTTTTGAATGAAAGAGGGTTATTATGAGAGGGCTGCAGTTGCGTTTTACCATTGTTTTCATCAAATTCGAATTTGATTAAAGTGAGATCCGAGCATGGTGGTCTACCATGGAGTGGGAGAAGTCGATATGGTTGTAGTTCATCAACTATTAAAATGGATTTCGCGAATTATGGGCGGACTCGTACTAGAATTCGGCAATATTTTGCGTTTAACGTGGTGCGGCACCTAATCGACACGGATTACGAGACTTTGAAAATTACGGTTACCTGATTGGATTAGAGGCAATAAATTTACAATGAAAATTTGAGGGACGGACGTAGTTATTATATATTTGGTGGCCCCTAATAGTACGTGGGCGTTGAGATTGATCTTCCAAAATTAATCACGAAGCGTATAAGTTGGCTCGAACACCTGATTTATTAAAAGAAAGAGGTTAATGCTAATGCCCATTATTTTGATGGATGGGGCTAACGGTGTTAGGGTTGGGGACTTGATTGGTACAAAATTGATATGTTGGGGACTAAATCTCTTCAATGTATAAATTGGGGACGAAAATGAGACAGAGTTAATACTTTGGGGACCAAAAAAGTAAATAAGCCGAAAACAGGAGGCTAAATGGGAGAAATATTGTTGGAATGGAAAACCAATTTGGGTTTTGTAGTTTCGGGTTGGTACTGAGTATTACTTACCTAGATTGGGGTATGGGTAGTCTATTGATACATTGTTTCCAGGCTAGTTTCATGGTCAACGCATCAGTTTAGATAATTATTTTGTATTATTCTTTTGTTCAGGTTGACTTCGTTTTGCGTTGTTCGCTTATAGTATCTTTGGACCCAGGTGAGTGGTTAAGCATGTTACGTATTTTCGAACTTCCCCGTGTCCCTTAAATTGTTGTTTTGGAAAATTTATGATTTAAATTGGAAACACATTGTTATATTTGATTATATTAAACTCGCATGCGGTATCGGTGGAACTATTTGTTGATCGAATGATCTTTTTGGTGAGAACTTTGTTGATATTGATGGGAACATATTTTGGAAAGTCCAGGGAAATTAATCCTCTGTGTGCGGGTGACTCTGGCCATTAGGGAAGAGATCGGATTAGGCCGGTGTAATGCTCAACGGTTGTTATTGACCGGATCATTCTTAGGAAAAAGTTCTATGGGCTGCCTACTCGTGGTGACTCTAAGTTTTGATATTGGATCCAATTTTATGAGACATTTATTCACTGGCACTTGGTACTATTGATTGTGGTTCTGGTTCCTCATTGTTGTTGGAGGTTGGATTTTGATCACCATTAAGACTTATGGATGAATTGTTGATTGGATCAATTGATTATTTTGTTGTTTACCTGAATGCCAAATTTATGTTGACATGGTAAATTATTTTGATCCCTGTTTTACAACCTTATTTTACTATACATGCTTTGCTACTCACTGAGCTCGTCAGCTGACGGATTTATTCCAACTTCTTTTCCAGGCAAGTTGGAGAGTTAGGAAAGGACTCTGGCGGCATCTCGGGGATTTTATTCTATTTGACCTCCTTAGGGTGTCTCATCCTAGCTTAGTATTTTATTTCATCGCTTCCGCATTGAAACATTTTGTTAGACATACGGATTCTTTTATTACTGTTGGATCACTGGATTTTATTTGGTTTGTGGGATGTTTGTGCCCCTTTCTTTTTATGGAATTCATTGGTTGGGGATGTTCGGGAAAAAAAAAATGGTTGACTGTTTGGTGGATCCTTGCTTGGGAGTTTTTATAAAATCCCTTTTTGGGTTGCATGTTCTACGAGCTTTGGTCTTGTGATTCATGGCCGGTCACTTCTCATTTTGGGGTGTGACAATTGTGGTATCAGAGCTATCCATGTACACGTCCATGTGGGCCTTGGAGTTTGGTTTGATTTGGTTGTTGGTTTAATTAGTATTGGTGATTATAGTGCTCAACCCCTCGCGAGGGCGCGAGGCTATAAAGTTGGGGAGATTGTAACACCCCGTCCCACATCGGAAGTCTACATGGATGATCTTGGGCATATAACAAACCTTATGGGCTACTACTAGTACCTTGTGCTTAAGCTTTTGGGCCATATGGTTTGGCTTGTGGATCAAAATCAAGGTATTGGACCAGTGGTCTACTTGGGGCGTTACAGGTTGTTCGGGAAAAAAAAAATGGTTGACTGTTTGGTGGATCCTTGCTTGGGAGTTTTTATAAAATTCCTTTTTAGGCTGCGTGTTCTACGAGCTTTGGTCTTGTGGTTCATGACCGGTCACTTCTCATTTTGGGGTGTGACAACTGTGGTATCAGAGCCTTGGTTTGAATAAATAAAAAAAACTTATGCATTTTCTATCATGTTCATTTAGTGGAGGTCCGAGTCCCCGGAGTCCTACTGCCATTAGAGCTTTCGTTATTTGATGTGTATCGGTAGTGCATAGTATTATTGAGATAATGGTCTTTCGCTGGGAACTTTATTTTTTTGTAGACTTTGGATAGGGTATTGGAGGAGACTGCAGCATACATGATTTTATTCGTTATTTGGATCGTCATGCTTATTTTATAAGTAAGTTGGTGGCGTAATGTAGTTGGAGTATGGTGTTATTGAATATGAAGAACTAGTATTGGTGGTAGCATACTTGGAGGTTGATTTAAGCATGTAACTTATAGGACTGCTGCAAATTGGTATTAAGGATGGCTAGTGTAATTGTGTGAGTTTGTGCTAAGATTTTCTTACTTGTAATACTCCTTACATCCTGGATAGTCTTGGCTTTTTTTTATTGGTCCTTCGTTCCTATACTTGAGATCCTAGTAAATATTTAGTTATGTTCTATTAGGGAGGTTAATATTAAGGCATGTCTGAAGAGATACCCTATGAATTCTTTGATGTTTATTAGGAGATGAATACCTAAGCTATGAACTCGTTGATGGTTAGAATTCTTGTATTTTGTCGCTTCAAGCCAAAAAAAAAAAACAAAAAAAAAACTTAGACAGCCAGGTGGATAGTGGGAGTAGTTGATTGTTGAAAGTGGGTTTTTCTAAACATAGTAGTAGTTGTTCGGCTTTGAGGATTTGATGGTAAATATAGGTTTTGGCAAGGGTACGATCGTTTGATTGGTATTGGCACGCAATGAGAGCGTTTGGGTCTGTAAAATTATATGGAAGATTGATTGTCATAGTTTAAAGTTATGGAGTGCACTGGTGGTGATTTGACAATTAAATGCATTATAGTATTGTTGTTGTGAAATTATGGAAAGGTTAGGAAAGAGAAAATTTGATTGGGTAAACTTATGAATTATATGTGTTATTGTACCATTGAAGTGGATACGGAGTATTACCGACTCGATCGTTAATAGTTTGGGGTTCTTATGGTACTTGTTGCTAAAAGTTAAAATTCTTGCTTTTGGGTCCTTGGGGACGATTTAGACATGTGACATTGTATGACCAAAAAAGAGAGAGGGGGAAATGAATGCAGGATCCTATGAAGTTGAATTTTGGGTTAGTGCATGGAGGTAGTCTTCAGGTTGTGAGGTGAATTTAAGAATTTTCAGGTAATGACATGTATTTGTGTTGACATGGAAAATGGGACTAGGAGCTATTAGTTTGAGAATTAGTTTTGAAGACACTATTGAGTTTGGCAAATTAATAAGGTTGTAGATCTATATATGATGACATGTGACATTTTATTTTATTTTATATTTCCTTAAAATTCGGTGGAGTGAGATTCTATTTAGCTATCCATTGGTATCTGTCTTGAACTTTGGTTGAGGTGACAAGATTAGATTGCAATTATTGAACAATTATGGTCTTACAGCTCTTTTTGGATATGTAGAATAGACAATGATATTTGCGAGGCGAGTTGTTAACTTAGATTAGTTTTGGATTTGATGATTTGTCGGACTCTCATGAAGACTGATTTGAGATAGGTTCAATGAAACTCTATGGATGGTGTGGTCACCATAGGACTTGTGATACTTCGGTAAATATTAATATCGTTGAGGATTAAGAAGCTGGATAGCAGAAGTTTGGATTTTTTAGGTTGTACGGATGATAGTAATCAATTGTAGATGTCGGATCCTTAGAGCTTGGCTTACTTGATTTGAGTTGTAATTATTTTGATTCTTTCCTCGGCTACCAATTCAAACCGTGATTGATTAGTTGGTAAATTATCTTATTTGTTAGTTTTAAGTTGGTTCCTTTTTGGTGAAGTTGGAGTATTATATCATGGAGATTTTTGTGGAAGTATTCCTGTTGGTTCGTAATTATGGATGGTAGTAAGATGTCATGAAGACTAATATGTATTTGGAACTTAACTGTTATGGAGTAGGATGAGAAAGAAAAATTTCATAGCTAGTAATGGAATATTCAACCTTGACGTATCACTTTAGTAAAAAAAAAAAAAAGGGAGAGAGAAGATTTTGGGGATTGATGATGTAGACAGTTTATAGATGTAGTCTATTTGGGTTTGTAGTTTTGTGATAGCCATAAAAGTTTGTTGCAACAGATATTCACTGATTGGTTGTTTTGAGTTTATTGAGTATGCTTAGCTTGAGTGTGGTTAGTGTCTTGAAAAACTGAGAATTGGATTTCTGTATGTAATTTGGTACAATCTGATTGGTGCTTTAGTAGGTGTTCAATAGGATAGGAGGATGCAGTACTGTTTAAAATATTAATTTTGGAGTTTAGAGAATATGGTAGAATTGGTTATGATGATCTTATTCAAATATTTCATTAGTGCTTTGTGCTATACTTTGAGTACGTGCCGACTGAAAACTGTGTTGATATGTAATGAAGAGGATTGATGAGATGAACCAATGAGGTTTTGGATTTTTTGAGAAGACATGATGCCTTCGGTTACAAAAAAATCCTTTTGTTTGAATTGTTAAATTGATGTCGGGTTTTATGTATCAGTGGCCCACTTGGAACAAGATTTGATGCTCTTGGATGGACTAATATCAGACATAATGAGGCGGTAATTATTAAATGGTTGGAATTTTTGGAGTTCTTGGACATTCGATATGATCGATCTTATGGATACATAATTCTTTTCGGCATTCCAAATAACTACTTACATTTGTTTGATCTCTATGTGAGTGATATGGAGTTGTAGAGAGATGGGAACGGTTACATGAATGTCGAGTTGGGGGTTGTCGTTGATCAGCTCACTACATCAATGCATTTTGTTGCTATCGAGGTGACATATACATTAGATTGTTTGTCGCGGTTGTATGCTAAGGAGATTGTTAGACTCCATGGTGCACTTGTATCAATTTGTATCAGATCATGATCCCCATTTTGTATCTAAATTTTGGGTGCCTTATAGATAGCGATGGATACTCGCTTATTTTTTTTAGTTTTGCTTAACGATGATCAGAGTGAGAGGACTGTACAAATTTTAGAGGATTTATTGAGAGCATGTATCTTAGAGTGGAAAAAAAATTGGGATGATCAATTGCCGTTAATGGAATTTGCGTACAATAACAGTTAGGAAGACTTAAATATTCATCCTCAGAACTCAACTGACTTATGATTTCTTCCTGCTCATTTTAAACACTTATGTTTTCATCCTCTATCTTTTTTTATCCCAAAAGTACCCATATATATATATATATATATAGCACGGAAAGTTGGGATGAAATCCTAAGATTTCAAGCCCCAACAATGAATTAGGCCCATGAATTACGCCTCCCATTGCAATCTGATCCTTTATCCAAGGAAGGTCCCCACCATCCCATAAATATGCACCTAAACCTCCCCATTCCTTATCCTTCAAAATAGGAAAAACGAGGAAACGGAGAACCCGAGACGGCAGGTCCCAATCCGTCCCCTCCCGTCGGCTGCTTATACAGTCACTTCCAGCAAGGAAAATCCTCAACGAAATCCCCATTTTGTTAGTCGGTCAATCCGTAACTCCCAAAGCTACCCTAAACCCAACCTATCGAACTCCATTTCTTCCGTCGAACTTGATTGAAAAGCCCCACTGTTTGCCACCGCCCTAGCCGTCGCCGAACTAGATGTGGTGGCGTGCGTTCGTCGTCGATCTACAACAAGAAGAACGCTGAAGAAATTAAGGTGCTCGATATCGGCAATGAAGAAACAGTCATTTAGCACAACAGTCATTTAGCACCAGAGAAAGGATTTGGTGCTTTTAGAGGGATTTAACACAGGGAAAGGATTGGGTGTGGGTATGTCTTTGGTTTGTTTGTGGCGATCTTTTTTATTTTTTTTTGATCCGTTTGTGGGGATCTAATTCTTATGTTTTCATGGATAAGAATTGTATTACGTGCTTCTGTGTTGGTGATAAAGTGGCCATGTTTTATGAAATTAACATGATAAGTTGACCACATTTTAGCTTTGTGGATTATAGGTATTGGCCAACCAGACATGATAAAGTGGCCATGTTTTATGAAATTAACATGATAAGTTGACCACATTTTTTCATGTATTGTTTATGTTATAATGCTCATATATTAACCAAAAAGGTTATATTTTTAATTAATCTTATTCCATGAAATATGGTTAAATTACCATCAAAATAGGTGTTATCCTGATCAGCGTTTCATGGTTAAGTTACCATGTCGATTTCAACGTTTCATGACCATTTGTAATCTTGCTTGAAACCGATTTAATAAACATGACATAATCAATCATATTAAAATTATCAAAAAATCATGAATTATGATTGTTTCGATGCGATTTAATTTAAAATATAAAAGTAATAGGATAAAAAAATAAAAGTAATCAATCATATTTAAATTTATCAAATCCCACTAAATTAGGAATTCAATCCAATCCAATCCCACTAAATTGGGGAAATAATCCAATCTAATCCCACTAAATTAGGAAAGCAATAAATATAATATATTTATATCATAGTGAAAAGGGTAAGAAGGATAATTCACACACTAAGAGGATGAAAACATAAGCATGAAAAAAGAGAGGGATGAGTTCTTACATGGCATGAATAAAGAGGATGGATATTTAAATATCCCTAACGTTTATCACTCGAGTTTGGAAGTTGTTCCATGAGGTTTTGTATGGACGGAAGTGTATATCCCCTATTTGTTGGAATGAGGTTGGAGAAATGTGACTTTTTGGACCTAACTTGGTGGAGGATGCGAAAAAAAAAAAACTATTCGGGAAAGGTTTGTAACTACTTGGAGTAGACAGAAAAGTTATGCAGATACTCGTAGGAGGGATTTGGAGTTTGCGATAAAAGATAAGGTATTTCTTAAGGTGTCCTATGGAAAGGATTTATCAGTTTGGAAAAAAAAATAGAAGGGAAAGTTGAGTCCTCGCTATATTGGGCCGGTTGAGGTATTGAAAAGGATTGGTAAGGTGGCTAATCGTTTGGTGTTGCCACCTAATTTGGCTAAGGTTCATAATGTTTGTCATGTGTCGATGTTGGGGAGGTATGTGCATAGTCCGTCCCATGTTATTGATTATAAGCCACTTCATATTCGGGATAATTTAACCGATGATGAGCAACCACTACTACAATAATAGATATGTATCACACTAAAGAGATTCACAAAGATCACGGTTTTCAATGAAAGCGTGATAAAAAGTGGTGCTTAAATTTTTTATCTCAGTTTAAGTTCAAAACTGAGATAAAAAGTGAGTTTTAGCGCGGAATAAAAGACCTCGCTCTTGCGGCGAGATAAAAGAAAAACAATCTCACTCTTGCGGCGTGATAAAAGATTTTAGGGCTGAAAAGAATGAGATAAAAGATCTCGCTCTTATGGTGAGATAAAAGATAAAAGATCTCACCCTTGTGGCGTGATAAAAAAGAGCAAAGATCTCACCTTTGTGGTGTGATAAAAGATTTGAGGGCGGAAAAAAATGAGATAAAAGATCTCGCTCTTGTGCCGAGATAAAAGAGAAAAGGCCTCACTCTTATGGTGTGATAAAAAACATTAGTGCGAAAAAAAGTTGAGATAAATTATTTCACTCTTGCGGTGAGATAAAAAGCCTACCCATTTAGGCGGTCTTAATTTTCACGTGGGCGGGTTAATACTCATTTAGGCGGGTTTTGAAAAGTTATGTGTGGAAAACGATGTCATTTGAGGACTTCGAAAAGTTTTTTTTTTTTTAAATGTAAGAAGATAAGCCTTAATTACATTCACCCCAAAAAATCTTTACGTTTCATCTTCATCTTCACGCCCAAAAAGATCTCGAGAGAGCGAGAGAGAGAGAGAGAAAGAGAGAGAGAGAGAAGGCAAATCTCACGATTGGGTTCTACCAATGCCCAGTTGTTTTTTCGACGACGGGCGAGCTGTTCCACTAGTGCCCGATTTTCATGTGGACGAACTGTGATCTTTATGATTTATTGTAGTGGTAAAACTTTGTTATTTCGAATGTCTTCCAAGTGTTTGACACATTAGGTAAAAAAACAATTATATTATTATGGCTTAACCTTATCTGAAAATGATTAAAATCCAATTGGAAAGCCACCATTGAAATTGAAATTCAATATAAACACAAAATATATGTGAAATGGTTAGTTTATAAGAAAACAATCTAATGTTTGTCCATAATGTTACAATCTGCGGGTTGTGATAATTTTCATAAAAATACAAAGCGTATACTACAACAAAAAACACTATTATCTACTAAATTTACTGGCTAAAAACAAATTTTTCGCCCAAGAAAATCTTTTGGTGACCAACAACTAATTTTGATTGGCAAAAGATCTGTTTTCATTTTTTAAAATTTTTTTAAACAATGTTTATATATGTATTTTTATATATTTTAATAATATCATGTTAATTGCATTTCAAAAAAATTCAGCAAATTTTAAAGAAAAAAAAAGTTTTCTTACTTTAGGAAGTAAGTATAAATATTTTGGTTTTCATGATGTAACAAAAGATCTTGGCTAACTTAGTGGTAAGGGCTTGGGAAATCAACCAATGATGTGTGGGTTCGAAATTTGGCAATGACAAGAAAAGATGGTCTAGTAGATACAAAGAAAAGATCACGCCTAATGGTTTTCCATCTCAGTTTATGGGTGTGATCATTTTGAACTTTCAATCACGGTTATAAACCGTGATCTAAAGTGACTTATAATCACATATAGAAAAGAGAAACGATCATGGCCAAGAAAAACGATCACGGTTTATAACTGTGATAAAAGAGAAACGATCACACTTATTGGCCATGATTGTTTCTCCCTTTCGATCACGGTTATAAACTGTGATAAAAGAGAGTGACTTACAATCACACCCAAATCCATCACGGTAGCAGGAGTGTGATGAAAAACTTACAATCACAGTCAATAGCTGTGATCTTTATGGTTTATTGTAGTAGTGAACCTGTAGAGATTCTAGATATGAAGAGAAGGTCCTTCACAACAAAACGATTCTACTGGTCAAAGTTCTGTGGCACAATCATGCAGTTGAGGAAGCCACTTGGGAGCGTGATGAGGAGATGCGCGAGAAGTACCCGCATTTGTATAATTGAGGTTAGTGTGCAATTTCGAGGACAAAATTTATTTTAAGGGGGGAAGGATGTTACAGCCTAGCCTTTTTCATTTATTTAATCAGTTATATTGCCGTTATTAATTGGTGTTATGATTGGGTCCCAAATAATTATTCGGCACGCTATGGATATTATTGACACGATTGTAATATTTGGGGTATGAGATTGATTTTGGGTAAAATAGTGATACCGGATGGTAATTTTATAAAAAGTGTTACGTTCTATCTAATTCTAATAAACAAATTAACTATAATGTAGGGAGTAGTGGGTAGTTTTGCAAAGTTAGAAGATATTTTCACGGTGTAGGGTTTAATTTGGGAAAAGAAGTTGAGAGAACTTGATTATGTTAAAAGAACTTCTGACTTTTGAGAAGGAGCAACAGCCGAACTTGGAAGGAGGGTTTTCTTGGAGTCCTCTTGAGGTAATAGTACACTCCATCTCTCTCGTTATGTTCATCTACCTTTCCATATAGCAATGGGGTGCACGGATTAGATACTGATATTGAGTTAATTTAATTATTTAGTTTGTATTTTGGAGAGAGAGAGAGAGCACGGGAGATGAGGGTGTGCAGGTGCTGTCGTGGGTTGTGTATAATGAGTGGCTCCGTGTGTCGATCGAGTTGTATGCATGGCGGTTGTGGCGTGAATAATATTGGCCATGGTGTGGGGCTGTGACTTGGCTAGCAGCAGTGGTTGAAACAATGGGCCTTGATTTTATATTGTAACTTGTACGCACGTGTTGTTTACATAGGTTAGGTGTGGACAAGTGGATTTTCGGAGGGAAACAGGAGGCTAAATGGGAGAAATATTGTTGGAATTGAAAACCAATTTGGGTTTTGTAGTTTCGGGTTGGTACTGAGTATTAGTCACCTAGATTGGGGTATGGGTAGTCTATTGATACATTATTTCCAGGCTAGTTTCATGGTCAATGCAGCAGTTTAGATAATTATTTTGTATTATTCTTTTGTTCAGGTTGACTTCGTTTCGCGTTGTTCGCTTATAGTATCTTTGGACTCAGGTGAGTGGTTAAGCATGTTAAGTATTTTTGAACTTCCCCGTGTCCCTTAAATTGTTGTTTTGGAAAATTTATGATTTAAATTGGAAACACATTGTTATATTTGATTATATTAAATTGGCATGCGGTATCGGTGAAACCATTTGTTGATCGAATGATCTTTTTGGTGAGAACTTTGTAGATATTGATGGGAACATATTTTGGAAAGTCCAGGGAAATTAATCCTCTGTGTGCGGGTGACTCTGGCCATTAGGGAAGAGATCGGATTAGGCCGGTGACCCTAATGCTCAACGGTTATTATTGACCGGATCATTCTTAGGAAAAAGTTCTACGGGCTGCCTACTCGTGGTGACTCTAAGTTTTAATATTGGATCCAATTTTATGAGACATTTATTCACTGACACTTGGTACTATTGATTTTGGTTGTGGTTCCCCATTGTTGTTGGAGGTTGGATTTTGATCACCATTAAGACTTATCGGATGAATCTTTGATTGGATCAATTGATTATTTTGTTGTTTACCTGAATGCCAAATTTATGTTGACATGGTAAATTATTTTGATCCCTGTTTTACAACCTTATTTTACTATACATGCTTTGCTACTCACTGAGCTCGTCAGTTGACGGATTTATTCCAACTTCTTTTTCAGGAAAGTTGGGAATATAGGCAAGGACTCTAGCGGCATCTCGGGGATTTTGTTGTTGACCTCCTTAGGGTGTCTCATCCTAGCTTAGTATTTTATTTCATTGCTTCCGCATTGAAACATTTTGTCAGTTATTGAATTCTTTTTATTATTGGTGGATCACTTGGTATTATTTGGTTCGGGGATGTTTGTGCCCCATGCTTTTGTCTGAACCTCTTTGGCTGATACTGTTTTGAATAAAATTTATCCAGTGATTCGAAGCTTCGGCATTTAATTTATTTTCTTTTTAGGCTACGTGTGTTCCATGAGTTAGTCTCATGGTTCACGCCCGGTCACTTACCATTTTAGGGTGTGACAAATTCCACGACTAAACATACATATAATTATATCCCATTTATATATTGAGTTGCGATATATTTATTTCTAGAGTGTCTATCCAAGAAGTGGAAGGAAATCAAATCTTTTATATTTGAATGGTTGAGTTTTTACGTAATTAATGAGAGTGGAAGGCAATTAAGAAAATCAATGACATCAACGGGTTCAATATATAGCATTTTCGAAAGGAAAGGAAATCAAGAAAATCATGTTTTTTTGTACACATGGCGACGTTCTTCAGAAAAGTTGCTTGAGCTACTCAAACAGACTTTAGACAGACTTCAGATATTGCTCGAGCAACTTGCCAGTCTACCGCAGCTTATATCTGTGCGGCTAATTAGGATTTCGTACTCACCGAAGAGATCATAGTCGCCTCAATACTAGTCGAAATCTCAGATCGAATACATTGAAGGGTTGGTTCAATTTATTTCTATGAGTAAATATTGGTTCAATTTATTTCTTGGAGTAAATAAATGATCGATTGATCATTGAGCGTTCATTGTAACTCCAAGACGTTCTTCAAAACTTCGATTCGATTACTTGAGTCTTTCTTCCTGTGGATTTATGGAAGTCTCTCGGGGGAGCTGAGGATTCAAGGCATTCGGCAATTAAACACTTAGTGCAGTGCACATGGATTCGGCAAATCGATCTTTGGTCAGTCGGTGAGAATTCACGATTGTTTTAATTAAGGTCATTTTGTAACTGCACAATGATGATTTTTAGTGTTTGATACCCCTTTAATTAAGAGGCTTTCCATGTATATTCGTGTGTTCACTATTCATTGTTCTTCGATTCCCATTATTTTGCTTATTGAGTATTTAGATAGCAAAATAGAAATTTCAGTACATTTTTTACTACCAAAGAAGTACAAGAACATAACTCCGAACACAATTGTATTTGGAGCTGTTTGATGTATATGTTGGTCAGCGTGCATCGAACAATTTTTGATACAGATATTTCTATTTTTTTGTTTTAAAATTGCATTCCTGGTATCTCTCTTTACTATCCAGGTATCCCTTTCTTTCACCTCATCTCTCTTTCAGGTTCATGGCAATTGGGGGGTCATTGTAATCAACAGTTCATGTACGGATGCATCTATATCACACTCCCGTATAGAATTTTCAGAAGTGTATTTATTGAAATCAAAATTCTCCTTCTTTCTGAAGAATATAATGATTAATCCAACATAAATCATGATTATATAGTTCAAGAATATTTACATGCTTTTTCCATTTTTCAAAGTTGAAACCCATAAGAACTGAAGTGTGGTTCAAATTGGCAGATATAGAAGATGCAAGGGCAATTTACCTCTAGGTCCAGAAAATAAAAAGTAATTCCCATCAAGTCTCCTCTAATTAACAAAACGCGAAAACCCTATGAAAGTGCCTAAAATCCTAAATACTAAAAGTGCCTAACCCCTAGGGCACCCTATAAAAGTGCCTAAACTTCAGGGTAGCCTATAAAAATGCCTAAACCCCTAGGGCACCCTATGAAAGTGCCTAAACCGCTAAAACCCTATAATAGGAAAGTGCACCCTAAAACTCCTATGAAAGTGCCTAAACCTAAACTCTAGCGCTCTATGAAAGTGACTAAACATAAACCCTAAGGTACCTTAAACCCTAGGGTATTCTAAAATCTAAAATCTTAAGGTACCCTAAAATCCTAAAATCCTAGGGTACCCTAAGATTTTAGGGTACCCAAGGGTACTAGGGTACCCATTAGGGTACCATAAAACCCTAGCATGCCCTAAAACCCCAGGGTGACACTTCCATTAATGGTAAATGTATTTTTGTAAAAGTGGACTTAGTGGTAATTAAGTATTTCATCTATCCTTAATAGGAATTACGTGTCACTTTTCTGTACTTAGAGGTAATTTTCTGAAGATGCAAATAGGTTGTGAGCCACCCTCGACGTTTTGGATTTCTTCCTAGGTGCAGGCCTGTCCTTCTTTTTATTGTAGTTGATTGAATAAGGCTTCCCCGCTGATTAGCTTAATGCCTTTCGGCTATAGTACATTAGACTTGGGGTTCTTACTGGCCGGCCCTTTTTTGTCACATCCTACCCATCTAAACCCATTGCATGTCAAACTTATTCCACATAAGCCCCATTTTAAGTAAACTACCTATTATACCCTCGTATATAGGGTTTAGACTGAAATATGGTTGATTCGTTCAGTTCAGTAAGAAACACGCCGGCCGCATCTCATCGTCTTCTTCAAGTCTTCTCACAATCCCACCTCCACCTTCGATCACTCCCACTGCCTCACCTCCACCAGATCATCTTATCCGCTCCGTCGTGCCTCCTCCTCTGCTCCGTCGCGTCATTGATCTACATATTCCGATCTTCTAAATTCCACTGCCCGCCGCTGGCCCCACCGCCCCAGCCGAACGAACCACCGTCGTCTCCATCGTCGCCGTCGTAGACATAGAACTCGTCGCCGTCTTCTGCGTCAGCGAAACCGGTCAAAGACCGTCGCCTCGTATGCCTCTTTCTGCGAGGTAGCTCGATTTGCCCGTCCCCTCGTAAATGTTGTCGACTCGTCATCGTCACCATCAGCTCCGACTGGAGCCACTACGCCACCTGATCCCCCTGCGACTGGAGGCTAAGGTGGAGCGGCTTTCTGTTTCACCGCAGTGGCACGGGCACACGCCATGCGCCTTCATCAGTTCCTTCCTCAAACCTGCACTTCCTCTCCTTCCCTCTCGACCGATCTGTGTATCTATTTGTCTCCGATCGATCCGTGTCTTTCTGCATTTTTTAGATTTTAGTGTAGTCTTTATGCTTTATTTGGTTACAGAGAAAGATGAGGAAAACAGAAAAGAAAGCTACTAGGTTGTAAACTTCTTGATTCTAGACGAAATCGAGGTGCTACTCTAATAAAATATATCCACTGTCTTGATTTTGAATCTCGTTTTGTTGTTTTGTTTCATGAATCTATTCTGTTTGTATTTTCAGCGATTTGAGTTTTTACTACAGTAGTTTTGTTTGGTCTCTTCTCCCTTTCTGAACTTAGAGTTTCTGGTGTTTGTCGTTGACGACGGGGGCATGGAAACTTTTCCATAATTTAGAGAGGTGAATTCTTCCTTTAGAGGTGTGAATTTTGTATTTAAAGGTGCGAATTGTACGGATGGCGTGAATTATGGGGTAATTGTATACATACATAGAATTCACATCTCAAGAATTTTGTAATTTAGAGGTGCCAATTATACAGATTGAGTATGAATTCTGCAAAGAGGTGAGAATTTTGCAAAATTCACATCCCAAGACTGAAAAGGTGTGTGAATTTTGCAACCAAGAATTCACACCAAGACTACAAAGGAGTGTGAATTCTGCAAATGAGTATGAATTCTTGCAAATGAGTGTGAATTCTGAAGCTAAAATCCACTTAAAATTTGTAAAAAAATGAGCTAAATTGTTTGTTTTCATATAAATTGATTTTTTTTCTTCAATATTATTTGCATTTGGATGTGAATTTTGTATTTATTGGTGTGAATTCACACCAATAAATACAGAATTCACACCCCCCAGAATGAAACAGGGTGTGAATTATGGGGATGTGAATAGTATAAAGGGGTGTGAATTCTAAAAAATGGTGTGAATTTTGCCAATGGGTGTAAATTCTAGGAGTATGAATAGTACAGATGGGGTGTGAATTCTGAAAAAAAAAAGAGTGAATTTTCGGGGTGTGAATTCTGCAAAGGTGTGAATTCTCGGAGGTGTGAATTCTCAGAGGTGTGAATTCTTGGAGTGTGAATTCTGGGGGGGTGAATTCTCAAAGGTGTGAATTCTAGGGGTGTGAATTCTCAGAATGGGGGGGTGAATTCTCAAAGGTGTGAATTCTAGGGGTGTGAATTCTCAGAGGTGTGAATTCTTGAGGTGTGAATTCTGGGGGGTGTGAATTCTCGGAGGTGTGAATTCTTGGAGTAGGGATATGAATAGTATAAAGGGGTGTGAATATTGTGGGTGTGAATTCTGAAAAATTGTGTGAATTTTGCCAATGGGTGTAAATTCTAGGGGTATGAATAGTGCAGATATGGTGTGAATTTTGAAAAAAAAATTGTGAATTTTCGGGGTGTGAATTCCGCAAAGGTGTGAATTCTGGGGGGTGTGAATTCTGTGGGTATGAATTCTCAGAGGTGTGAATTCTTGGAGTGTGAATTATGGGGGGGGGGGGTGAATTCTCGAAGGTGTGAATTCTGGGGGTGTGAATTCTCGAAGGTGTGAATTCTTGGAGTATAAAAAGTGATATGGGCAAAATAGTAAAAGCTTCTTTAAAAAGGGTCTAGATGGGATAGTACTTTAAAAAAGGGTTTGCATGGATCCCCATGTAAAATTTGGGACCGGCCAGGAATTTCCCCTTATAATTATCATTGCAAAACTTGGTCTAATTGTAGGGGCAAACAACTAGACAAAGCAGACATAAAAATAAAAAACTTGATATTTATGCCTTTAATGGTGGGCCCTTTCGAGAAACGTAACGTATCATCGTAACCAAGTCTTTAGACAGTAATTACAATATGCAAGTGGTTTTCTTAACAATAAGGCTAGTTAACTTGATAAAATAGGTTTGACCAATCAAAAGCCTTCCTTTGGGCCGTCTATTGAACGCATAGGAAAATTCCAAAACTATATTATTCAAAATACAACTACCTTATACCGTTTAAAATCCAGCCA
This sequence comes from Rhododendron molle, assembly GCA_025413875.1. Classification (NCBI taxonomy): domain Eukaryota; kingdom Viridiplantae; phylum Streptophyta; class Magnoliopsida; order Ericales; family Ericaceae; genus Rhododendron; species Rhododendron molle. The sequence goes on from CM046398.1 coordinate 47,219,819, forward strand.
AATAATAACCTTCCTTTGGACCGTTCACTACCCGCATGGATTTAAACGTAACTTTATGCAACCTAAAACTTTTACCTTCAAATCCAAGAAAATCACCACCACTTAGGCGATCGGTATATCACGTTGATTTTCTCAAGTATCGGGTATGAATTGCATAATTAACTTTATGCCCAGATTTAATTCTTTAAGTTTCCTTACTGAAACTAACAAAACTTTATTGGCCATGAACCACATCTCAATAGCAGCATATAAAACCGATACATCGAAATTGAATCCCGTAATTGATTTCCAGTAAGTATCATTATACCAAAGGAAAAAAAAAAGGTTTCGGTCAACTAACCATTAAACAATTAAAAAACTTTAACTGTTATGTTGCTAATTGAGATCTAGACTTTCACATGTAGGCTTTCATGAGAAGCCCTAAACCCAAAAACTCATGTCAAACCATTGAAGAAAATAATACCGGATGCGTATCTGTCGTCATAGAGGATGAAAACCTTAGTGTGTGGTTATTCGTCTTCTGCCTCTAAAGCCCTTCTCTTGTCTTGACCTTATTCTCACACCAAGATGGGGGAAGTATGAGAGAGAGGTTAGGGTTTGGAGTGTGGACCTTGACCACCTACCCTGATTCCATCATAGCCCATCATAATAGATGGAATCATATTGGGCCCTTTTAATTGGTCCTACATATAAAAAAAGTCCGCACCACTTAACGCACGTGATATGACCCAAATACGTGCTAACAGACACGTGTCCATTACCCGGGTCACATTAATTGAACGATCACAACCTTATGGGTAATACCGACATCACTCAAGCCTTATTCGACAATATACAAGGGGGAAATTCCTGGCCGGTCCCAAATTTTACATGAAGTTCCATCCAAACCCTTTTTTAAAGTCCTATTGTGGGCAGCATGCCCTTGGAAAAAGGATTTTGTTCCTTTTGTGCTAAAGCGGCCCGATAGATCGAGGGAGCGCGAGCGGAGAAGCAGGCGCTCGCAAAACACAGAGTCGCCACCTGGGTTTGAAGGTCCGACACCCAAGGAACCGTATTTCGAAGCATCTGCTGCGTTATTTGATTTTGAAAAAGTGAAGAAAACCAGTCCGTCATAACCATATCTGGGTTCGGGAGCCAGGTTACGAGAGGGGAAGGTTTTTAAGGCACCCCTCTCGCCCAATCCGGAGATCGGTCTCTACTTAGGTATTTTGCAAATGATTGTGATTCAATTTCTTCTTTAACCAATTTTAAGCCAATTAGGGCGGGGGAACAGTTAATCGGGGATTAAAACTGTAACACGATTTGCAAGATGTGATCTAAACATGGCATGGATGGATGGAATAATGAAAAAGTAGGACGAAATCCAACCTTCTGATCAGAAATAAACCAAGTTGCTCATAAAATGAATGTGCCTTACACCATGGCCACCTTTGCATGCATGGATCTACGTGCACGCAAAGCAGACCATCGCGCGACACACTCACTCACTCGCGCGAGGGTCCTGTCTCACCACAGGTTGAATTTCATCCTCTTCTGGGCTCTGGAAGGACCAGTGCACACCCAGGAGGCAAACCAAGCAGTTTATATGGTACTGTAAATAACTGATTATTACAAATTAATACAAACAGGAGCCAAATTAATTTGAAATGAAACCCCTAAACAGTGGGGGTGTTAGAACAAAGGCCAAGAGCCAAGTTGCTCATGCAAGGGCAGCTACTGGAATCAGGAGGACCATCGCGCGAGACACTGAATCCCTCGCGCGAGAGTCCTGACTGGATTTCCAGGAATTGCTTTGCATGTTCTGGACTCTGGTACATGTCCAGAAGCAACTCAGAAGCATTCCAACAAAGAATTTAAGCAATAAAGGCTACTCTATGTATTTTATCATGCACAACAGTGGTCTAAAAGGCCTAACAAGTTTTTAAAACGAATAAGAACATGATAAACAAGAAAAGCCAGCATCCCCAAACCCCACGAGGACTGTCGCGCGAGACAGAGGACTGTCGTGCGTGAGTCTGAGTCACTCGCGCGAGGGTATGCTTGAACCAATTTCTTGTAACTCTGTTGACTTTAGGACCAGAACTGGTATTGATTACCAATCCTGGCCCTGACAGCCCCCTCAGGGATCAAAACAGTACGCAGTAAAGGTGCTTATACCTTTGCTTGAAAGGTTTTGGAAAAGTTTGAACAAGGTTGAGAAGCTTGTGATGGAAAATGGAGTGAAGAAATGGATGATAAGAGAGTTGGGATTGAAAGCCTTAGTGTGCTTGGTGTTCTTCTTAACCCTTTTAAGACTTGTCACCTTATGTGTGTTTCTTGAAAGAGTGGGGGGTATTTATAGGAGGAGTGGAGGACCAAAGGTGGTGGCAAACACCCCCTTAGGACCAAACTTGATAGCTAAGCTTGGTGGAAAGGTGATGGGAAGGGTTGTGTGAGGGTGTAATCCCAAGGACAGCTCTGCCACTGTCCTATGGAGAAAAACGGAGTTCAAATAGCCCTGTAGACCCCCAGGTAAGCAACCAACTGGCTGGCAAAAGGTGAAAGGGACTGCTCAGGACCATCGCGCGAGGGAGTGAGACCATCGCGCGAGGGTAACAGCTGTCGCGCATGGGTCAACAGTCAAACATTTGAATTTGACCACACCTGGCAAAGCAGACCCCCGCGCGAGGGAGTGAGATGCACGCGCGATGGTCAACTCCAGACCCAGGGTTTGACTGATTTTATTTTTCTTTTAAAAGGTTTTAGAGGGGTTAAAGGGGTTCCACACACACCAAGCTCAAACCTTTCCAACCTCAAGACTGGTTTTTGATCTGGTTCATCATCGGGGAAACAAGAAACCGTAAAACGATCGGGAGATTCAAATTGGGATGTCTACACCTATCCCATCTAGACCCTTTTTAAAGATGCTCTTACTATTTTGCCCTTATCACTTTTCATACCTCAAGAATTCACACCCACTAAAATTCACACCCTAAGAATTCACACGACCAAAATTCACACCCCCCAGAATTCACTCCCAAGAATTCACATCCCAAGAATTCACACCGACCAAAATTCACACGACCAAAATTCACTCATTTATAGAATTCACACCCTTTACAAGAATTCACACTGCAAAATTCACACCCCTTTGCAGAATTCACACCATTTGCAAGAATTCACATCCTTTTCTCATAAATTTTGTCTTCCTCCTTTTCTCATAAATTTCAGCTGCCAAAATAAAAAATCCGTATATGCCCTTATAAATAAGTGCAGGATTTGTGTAAAATACTATACCGATTCAACGCTGTTTAGATCAGAAAAGGTAAAAATTCCTCGATCCATACCGATTGGTTGTCTACAAAATTCCTCGATCTATATCTGAGGGTGAGAAGTTTTGGAGGACGGTGTAGAAGAGATTATGCCTATGGCCGCTCTATTCCTTTGCTCATTGCCACTGGCTCCAGATCATGGGGTAGTTTCCCCCGGTCGCCGGGGTACAGGCCCTCATTTTGAAGATTAGAAGTGAAGATTGGAGACTAGAGTCTACGGTGGGACTGGGTGGTGCACAATGACAGAAGGCGACGAAGAAGAAGACGCTAGTCTGGCCAACGGAAGATCGAAGTCGAAGTCGCCGGCCAACAGATCGAAGAGATTTTTGTGCGTCTCTTTCTAGCGGGGTGTTTTGGATAGTTTACTAAAAACAGAGCTTATGAGGAATGAGTTGGACAAGGGATGGGCTTAGATGGATAGGGGAAAACAAATTTGGGCCGGACAATAAGAAATATTTAATTGGGGTTTTTCCTGGCCGGCCCATTTTTGCCACTCATTAGTCGTTTAGGCCCTGCATGTGTCACGCACGTTCTGCACAAACCCGTTTTAAGTAGGGGGGTTCTTCCAAGCCGGCCCCATTTTGTCTTTCTATTCCCGTTCAGCCCCACTCAATGTCAAACCATACCTATGTAAGCCCTGTTTTAAGTGAGGTACCCAAAATACCCCCAATATCCTCGTCTCTCCTCTCATCTGTCCTTCCTAAAAACCCTTCTTCATCTCTTGTCATCATCAACTCGCCACCACCAAAATAACCACCATCGCGTCAATGGCGGCGGCCACACTTCTCAGATCTACGCCACAGAACTCGTCGCTGCCATAGCCATAGAACTTGCCGCCGCCGGTACTCGATGCTAGATCAGGTCGTGGATTTTGTCGAATGGAAACTCGTCGGCGGAGAAGCCGCAGTGGCCTTCGTAGGCAATGACTCAACTAGCTCCATGGCTTCGGTTGAAAGCATCGCTTTCATGGTGGTCTCCGTCTCACTACAAGAAAAAGCAATATTGCCTTCGCTTCTAAAAAAGTGGCTAAAAGTTCAATCTCGTTGGCATAGGATTTTACCTACAAAATTTGTTGCGTCGCTAAGGTGTGGCTAAAGGTGCGTCGACAATAGTTTTTGCCAACGAGAAGTCTATGCGTGGGTAATGAATCAGTTTTAGCAACTACTTTTAGTGTTGGCAAAAGGTCCAATCTGTGTTGGTAATGGTTGTGCGTTGGCAAAAGTCAAGAAAAATAGGGACAACATTTAACTTTTGCCAACGCAAAAGAGAAACTTTAGCGACGGCTTTCTTCGTGGGCAAAGGACAAGCTTTACCAACGCAAATTGCTCGTTGGCAAGAGCACCATTTGTACTAAATTATAATTTTATTTTTTTCCTGTACTACTTTTGCCGACACCTAAAATGCGTGGGAAAAATAATTTGTATTGTATATTCCTTACCTTTGCCCACGGTTAATTTTGTTGGCAAAGTTCTTAAATATATTCATAAATTTAAATTTAGAGCTCAATTTTCATAACATTTGAGGCCTATATTCCATCAAAATTCCTTAAAAACACACAAACATAGAATCTGTTATCAAATTTCATCAAAATCAATCCCATATGTATCCAAGTACATCCCGAAAGTAACTAACATTCTAAAATATCCAAAAAGGAACTTTGTCAATACATTTCAATATCCAAGAGTAATTTACCAAGTCTACCATATCCAAGTATCCTACCAGCAAAGCTATTATAAAAAAAAAATTGATCCGAAAACATTAAGTGATTCCATCGCATTGCCTTTCCAAACCAATGCATCATCGACCTGTCAATAAATCCAAAAAAACATCAATGAGAACTATAATTACTATAGTAATTGTGAAAATAATAGTACCTACTTTTATTGAAACAGAACACCCCAAAGGTTTAAAGTAAACCTAGGCTAAGTACCCCACAAAGTGTACGGGGTATAGCTCCCCATATGTTTGGCCCTTCCAATAATTGGGATAACACCACTGCCTAAACTACTTGGCAGCAGCCTAACCTAAAAAGCCTCACACCCATAGCCAAATAAAGCACCAGCATCCCTTGATAGCAGCAGAAAATAGTTGCAACAAAAAAACGGCATCCGAATATCCTTAGACACAAGAGAAAATTGGCACCAGGTGCACCAATAGATTCAGCATGTGCACCAACAAATTCAATAGCATATCCCCAAGATTACCAATTTCGAGACCTAAAGCCCTTTACTTCATGATTGATCTGCAAATTTGATTTAGTGCCACTAGCCACACTAAACTTGAGCTGACTTTACCTATAGGCTTTTATAAATATGACTTTGATAACTTAAACTAACTGAGTTCATGACCATGACTACTTAATCTGTCCTCTAGTGGGCGGCTTAATGCTCTTATAAGGCAAAATGAGATAGCAGCAAAATAGTAAAACATAGGCTTTACCTTTACTTAAACCAATAGAACCTGCATCCCTTCTTTTGTCTGATGCACCCTCCTCATTATTGCTCATTTCAATTAATTCCACAATGTCCGTTGGAACAGCCAACACACGAACAATGTCTTGCAATACGGCCATGGTCCGAGTATGCTTAGTTAATGTCTTAGATAGCTCAGCCAAAGCCTTAGCTTGCTCACCTATCTGGTGTTGCAGAATAATGACGTCAGAATCCAATGCCTGAAGCTGTTTGAAAGATGAGGGGTTGTTCTTGGAACTCCCGTATTCCTTCAAAAAAACCGATCGCTTCCCAAGCACACTGACAGAAACATGTTATTTGGATAACAGATCAGTGACATTGGCTTGTGATTGTTCTTTAAGCTTAGCATCCAGTTCAGCCTGTCAATCTTAAAATTGTAAGCTTATGATATATGTACACAGACATCCCAACTAAAAAAATGTGTGCAAAGAGAAAAGAAATTGGATATAAATGAAAGCAAACTGCCGTAAAATATTTATTAAAAAGCTATAGCTAATCCCACTGACGATGTTAGGCACACAATCTGACAGCAATAAAATGATAATGGATATAAATGAAACCAAACAAACACAACAGTCACCATATTGAAAGGATAACCTGCAAACATGCCCCAAAGATGAAAGGAATATAATCTTTCAAATGTTTGATTCTTAATGATTAGAACAGTTAAAATGACCATTGTTTGATGAGTAAGTCCAAATATTTTGCACAAACACATTACCTTATTTGCCTGAAACCTGGAAGATGCAACATCTTTGCAAGAGCTCATCCCTTCCTCAACCTCGCACGATTGATACTCCTCATCATCATTGCAACAATTCATCTTGCTCTTTCCCTCCTTGATAGTTTTTTTCTTGGTTGTCAGATTTGAACCAAATAATGCCTTTGACATGGTCTTTAATCGCAAAGCAATAGCACTTCTAAGTTTCGTTCAATGTTTCTTTGTCTGTCCATCTCATATTTAGTCAGCCTCTGAGAACCAAATAATGCCTTTGACATGGTCTTTAATCCCAAAGCTGATAGCACTGCTGAGTTTCGTTCAATGTTTCTCTGTCTGTCCATTTCATATTTTGTCAGCCTCTGGAACTACACCCAGGCTTGGCAAAATTTCTCCGAACTTTGGGCATCTTTGGCAAAACCACATATAAATGACAAACGAAGAGATTGAAGATATTAAATGAATATGAACTAAAGCAAGCAGCAAACAAAACTAGCATTTTGGGAGAAATATGCATCCTCATCCCACTCAAGAAAGGAAGCAAGGAAACAGGCAGTTAAAACAATTCAATTCAACATATGCAGGAAAAGAAAAAATCCAAATAAACCCAAAATTGAAAAAGAATGCATATCTTTTTCATTTTACAAAGTTTTAAGTCTAGACGTTAAATGACTTTGCACAACATCGTACTCTTGCTTGTAGAAGTTAAAACAATTGACACATGGACACTTAATCTCCATAGCCTCTCCTGAATGCGCCTTTGCAAGTTCGATAAAGGAGTTGACCCCATCCATCAATGATTCACTAATCTATCAGAAAGCAATACCCAACTCATGTCCAACTATAATGGGCATGAGATTCACCTTTACTTGCATTAACAACACGAGGCAAAATTGAGAAACGAGCAATGAATAATAACACTAACAAAAAAGAAACAAACAAAAAAAATGTTTTTTTATAATTCAGGTGTCCGGATTTGCTCACGCACACCTCGATTAATCCCAGGGAGCAATCCTACTACCCACTGATCCCAATTAAAGCGAGAGAAAAGCTCTACATCGACTGGCCCAAATGAGTTAATAACACTTAAGAGGTTTCGAACCTAACACCTTAGGAAGGAGCAAACCTCTAAGTCCCAGGCGGTAGGCCTTGACCACTAGGACAGCCCCTTGGGGTTTGAACAAACAAACAATTGCAAGCACAAGAAACTAAAAAAAGAAAAGAAAAGGAAATCTAATAACTGATTACATCACCCCTCGTAATTGATAAATGACTGCAAACCTCATAGAAATCAACATACCCAAATAAAATTGATTCAAACGAGAAAATTGAACTATGTCCCAACAGATCTTGGAGAATCACTAACTAGTGCTCAGAATATGTAATGAATCCATCAATTGGTAAGTGATATGGTAACTGTATTGGGAAATAATAATCAAACTATTAGGGCATAAATCAAGACAAACCTACATATAATCCATGGAATGGGTACGATCTGTAAGAATTGTCAACAACTAGCATCACAAAAGTCTTAATCATTCTTCCATTGGGTGGAACCACTCTCCGATTACAAGGCTTAAATCACAGAGAGAGGGAGATCTCAGTTATGCGCCATCAACATGTAGGTCTTCACAGAACACACAAAACTTAGAGTAAAATATTTACCTTTATAGTATGCTTCTTGTAAAAGAGCCCTAGAATAAACTTTCGAACTATTGAAAGAAGAAAGAGGAACAGATCTTAAGAAGGAAACAGAAAGTGGAAGAAACCGTCTAGAGAAGAGGAAGTGGTGGGTGTATGCTGGGAAAGGATGGAAATATCATAGCGCCAATTTTACACGCGAAAACTTTCCGCGGGTTCTGTTTTTATTAGTTTCAAATTTTCAATAAAACTATGGATATACATTGCACACGAAACTATACGAGCCGCTCGATTTTTAAACACAATCTTCAAGGGTCCCCTAAAAGATTAGCTTAGCCAGATATCAGTAAAGGCTTGATCGATTTTATATCTAATCTACTAATGGTCGATTTGAACCATAAGAATTTTACGTCTCATTAATTCCATCATTATCACAATAATCAAATATGATCGGATATCGGCGACCGCCTGATTAGACCACATTTGATGCTTCCTTATACATTAGAGTATTGGATTGCAATATCCGACCCCCACCTGAGTATTTTTTTTTTCTCCGATCGGAACCATTCATCTTTTATATATTAGGGAGTACATCAGTCATACCAAAAACGAAGTTAATAAGGTATCGCTATACACTTGATCGGACAGAAAACTCATTTTGTTAATAAAATTGTGTCTTGATAAAGAAGTTTTCTAAACCCGATAGAGACAATTTTTTACAAGAATGATATAATCAACAAGGAAAACAAAAGCAACGGTCTGGATCATCGTATTTGTGTCGCAGTCGAATAGCTACCGTATGTCCAAGTACAACACAAGACTTAGTTTGTTAAGAATCACATTGAAACGTATAGAAGTTAAAAAGTCATTACCAACTCAATTTTTTACAATGGTTGATCTGAACAGTTAAGATTTCACGTCTCACTAATTCCACAGTTGTCACCAAAATTAAAGATCATTGGATATCGAGGACCGTCTGATCGGACAACATTTGATGCATTCTGAGGCATTAAAGTATTAAATTGCAAGACCCAACCCCCTCTAAAGTCTTTATTTTTCAATCCAAACCATTTATCTTGTACATATTATGAAGTTCATTATTTGTACCACGAATGAAGTTGATCGGGTATCACTACACATTTGATCGAATGCTAACTATCATCCAAAAAAACAAATTGCGTCCCAATCAAAGATCTTTCTAAACTTGGTCGTGGTCGAGCCAAATTTTTATAATAATGATTTAATCAATAAGCACAACGAAATCAATGGCCTCGATTGTTAAAATAGTTTCGTCTCATTGAGATTCACTAAATAATCGTATCAAACATTATTAAAAAATGCATAACATATAGGAGTAATATTATTAGATATTGCTTAACATATAAGAGGAAGAATAGAGAAGTACCGAGGTGGGAGAGATATACAAAGAGGCGAGAGAGGAGGAAATCATGGGAAAACTGGGAATGAAACGAAAATAAATTAGAGCGCGGAACTAAATCGCCTAAAATTTTATGCTTTTCTGCGTCAGTTCCAATTCCATTTGCTTAGTGGGGCCATAATGGATCCAAATCCAACAATTCAACCTATTTAATTGGAGCCCTTTAGGCCGGCTAAATTTTTGTTTGGATATTTATTACTTTTTCAAAATTTTTTGTTAGATAGGTATTGAATTTATTCTACAGTATTAATTATTCATCTCGATTAGAGGAGTCTAAAAATAAAAATTCACAACCAAAAGTAAAAAATATATATATTAAAGACGGAGAAAATTTGAAATGTCTTTTTTGTGTTTAGTGTTTGCCTTCTCTAAATTTGAAACAATTGTATGTGTTGGCATGATGGTACTGTGTCTAGGTAAGTTCACAGAGGGCGGGTTCGACTCCTCTTAGCTACAAATCTTGTAAAGGTTTTTTATTTCAGGCTTTTCAACATCCAAATATAAACAAAAAGCAAAGTGTCACTACATCGTTTCGAACTCGCGGCCTCACGCATAAAGGAGGAACCCTTAGTCTCTTGCGCCAGGCGTTCAATACATTAAAAGTTTGGGTCGTTTTATATATATTACCAATTTCTTTAGTTTAAAAAAAATTTCCACCAAATTTAGGTGCGTCACGTGGTGCCTTAATTAACTGAATCCGCCCTTGACCACGGGACACTACATCAAATCCACGAGATAACTAAGTCCAACAACCCAACTCAACTACAAGCCCTAAGGGGAGAAATAACCCCAACAAATACAAAAAAAAAAGGATACCCACACAATGAAAAGACTCAAACTCCTAACCTCCTGATAAAATACAAGAGTCCTAGCCAACTAGGCTAGCCCCAATTTGTTTCAATATTGAATTAACTTTGGTAAATTTTCCAAAAAAAAAAAGGATAAATCTTTCCCTCGGTAGGAGGATAGATTAGTCTAGTGTTTTCCCAACTCCAATAGTTCACTTCGAAAAGATAAATTTTTAGAGGTGGGGGAGAGAAAAATTTAGAAACACTAAATTTAGAAACAAAGGCCTCTATTAATAGTTAATTAGAAATAAAAAACACATTAACCACAATTAACCTATGTTGGAAAATGTGTGCCAATAGACTACCACTACAACAAAGTTGGTATATGGTGATGAAAATTAGCGACGAAAGTTATTTTCGTCACCAAAGGAGCGCTATTAGGTACGAAAAAAAATTTCATCGTCGAAGGCTTAGTTTTTGGCGACGAAATTTGCCAAATGCAAATTTTTGGCGAGAAAATTCCAAATTCGTCGTCATAAGGCAGCTTTTTAGCGAGGAATTCAAAATTCGTCGTCATAGGGGAACTATTTAGTGAGGAAAAAAATTCGTCGACAAAGGTTAGCTTTTAGCGACAAAATTTTAGAATTCGTCGGCATTGACCGAATTTTTTGGTTGCTTAGGGTTGTACCCTGGGGTTGTATGGTCAGTGGTGTAACGCCCCGAATTTTGGGTACGTTAAATAACATTTTTATTGAATAAACTTAAAGAGAGTCTAGCTCATTATTACAACATAATTCTCACAAGAGTACTTTTATTCAACAAAGGAGGGGATAAACTAAGGTTAACTACTGCTCCGCCTCTTCCTCCATCCTTGCAAGCTCCTCGGCTCCAAAGGCCTCCAAGGTGTACTGTTCCTGCTGCTCATCTATGAAATCTGACACATTATACCAGCGTCGCCCCCAGTATAATATGTCAGGGTCACCAAAAAGGTAACACCGTGAGCTACAGAAGCTCAATAGAATAATCCAACCCGCTAACCCATAACTTACAACCAAGAGTCATATAAATAATTACACATGCTCATTGAACAACATAATTAACAATGATACATCCGCATTCACTATCTTGTTTACGTTGGTGTCATGCCTTTCTTGGTTTCTCCTACGCGACTCATCGTATTGTGTCACCAATTTATTTCGAAAATCATTTCTCATTCAACGGGCTACCAAGTCCGGCCACGTTACAAAATCTTGCATTGGCTCCTCTCCGCGGATAACCAAGCCCAATTACCAATGAAGCTACCACGTCCGGCTCCATTGGCAATCTACACAATGGGCTACCAAGTCCGGCCTCATTGCGGTTTTCGCAAGTCCGCACAAAGGGCTACCAAGTCCGGCCACTTTGCGGGTTTTCACAACTCACATAAGGCTACCAAGTCCGGCCATTATGTAGTCTCAAAAATCCTTTTTATCCATATCAACCACTCCTTAAGTGTCATGTTTCTACTTTTCGGTTTTCGTGTCTCGTAATCATGCATAGACTCCGCGGCGGGACGAATCACTTTAAAGTAATCTTGAAACTATTCTAACAAGATCATCCAACTCTATATTACCTAATCGTACTCAAATTATTACTTAAAGCCACTTATGTTTTATCAGCAACAAGTAATGCAACAAATATACATACATGTTCATAATCATCCTCAAGACAATAATATATTACGAAAAATCCGTTCTTTCTTCCTTTGTGGGATTTTCAAACAACATATAGTTATTGACGTAGAAATTCATCATTTGGCATACTCATTCTTCTTTAGTACTTTAGTAAACAAGTTTTGCTAACTAGCTTTGATACCTTAACCGTTTAACTCATGTTTGCATACTTAAGGTAAGTATAATCCAAGCAAGTACATAGTATGTCTATAACCATTACTTAAAGCATAACGCCACATGTGCGGACGCCCTTGGGGTGGTAATCCACCATATGCTTTGTTATAATACCACAAGCAATGGAATATAAGCTTATAGTTAAGCTAAAAGATCAACATGCGATTGCTTCTACACGAAGTTATATCTTAAGTTGATTCTAATCATGCTTAATCATCCAATAGCAATATTAAGTTCACATGCATCCAACGTTTTAAGAAAATAAACTAACATTATCATGCTTTCATTATAACGACTTAGCTAGGTTAAAACTAAGACAAAGAGTAGTATCTAACATATATTTAGGATTATGGATTGATTACACTACCTTTCTTCTTGGCGGTAGAAAAGGACTACGAAAAGATCGACGGAAAGAAAGTTGGCGGACGGACGGAGTAACGGTTTACGATGGACTGCCGGTAGCTTCGAAAGAGAAAGGTTTCTCTCGAAACTAAGTCTTGACTATACTACTAAACTCTTATGGATCGAAGGGTGGTGGAGTGGTGGTTTAGTGGCGGCTTAGGATGAGTTTCTTGAAGAACAAGGGAAGAACTTCAAGAACACTCAAGAACAAAGCAAGAACAAGCAAGAACACTAAGCTTTCTAGAGAGAGAAGTTGAATGGTGAAGGTGTGAGTTGAAAGGCATGGAATGGATGCTATTTATAGGCAAAATGGAGCTTCCCCCCTCGCTCCACTTGGCCGGCCATCACTCTCTCTCTCTCTCCCCCATAAATTTGCTCCATGGACTAGTCTTATCAAGCAATAGTACTTCCTCCAAGTGTATCTAGGTCAAATAGTGTCAAGTACAACCCACATGTCTAAATTCAACCAACATACACCTCACTCTCCCTCTCTCCCTATTCGGCCTCTCTCCCTCTCTCCTCTCCCATGGATTTGTTCCATGGTCTTGTCTTGTCAAGCCAAAGTACAACACAAGTGCAACTTGGTCAAATAGTATCAAAGTACTACAACTTGCCAAGGTACAACACACATACACTTCACCTTCCCTCTCCCTCTCATTCGGCCATGTCTTTCTCTCTCTTCCCCATGGATTTGTTCCATGGTCTTGTCTTGTCAAGCCAAAGTACCACACAAGTGCATCTTGGTCAAATAGTATCAAAGTACAATGCACATGTCCAAGTACAACACACATGCACTCACTCTCCCTCTCCCTCTCCATTCGGCCTTCTCTCTCTCTCTCTCTTGGTCAAAGTACCTCTTATGTACATATACATATGTATATCTATATGCACATTTATGGAAAGAACAAGGAAGGTAAGGACAAGACCACTTAAATGCACACATGGCTTATGATTATTCTTTTTGTAGGATGAAGTACACATGACTAGTAACATCTATTGTCCAATGGATAAAGATTATCCTAGCATGTAATAACCAATGGTCCAAGGAAGGTCATTATGAAGTACAATGTTTGCTTTTGACTAGACTATTCCAACTACTAGTCAAACTTGGTCTTCTTCCTAACAACTATTGTCCAATGGTCAAAGATCTTCCTAGCATGTAATAACCAATGGATAAAGATTTTCCTAGATTTTATCGTCCAATGGATAAAGATTACCCTAGCATCTATCGTCCAACGGATAAATATTACCCTAGCCTTTATTGTCCAATGGATAAAGACAAAAAGGGTAAAATGGTCCATCTAGGGTTAGGACCACCTAATTAGGTTAAATGGTCATTAGGTTATTCTAACTAATTGGTTAAAGACTAACGATACTTAATCTAGGCTTTTATTGCTCGAGTGGTATTTTGGGTTTATTAGTAGGAAATCGCCTAATAACGGAATATTAAAGCTCGGCGGTGCCAAACGCCAAGGCAAGGCGTGAGCGTGGCCAAGGCAGCCTGGTGGCAAAGCAAAGCGCACCGTGGCCAAACAAAGGCCAAGGCAGCTCAGTAGCTGCTAGGCCAAGAGGTGGCCAGCACTGGTGGCCAAACAATGGCCGAGGTAGCCCGATAGCTGCTAGGCTGCTGGCCAAAGCGACCTGGTAGCTGCAAAGGCTAAGGCACCAGAGCTGCGAGGCCAAGGCAACCCAAAGAACGCCAAGGCAAAAGCGAGGCGCGACCGGATGCCAAGGCAGAACCCGATGGCACTAATCGGTTAAAAGATAACTATGCTTGCTAAGTAGGATTTCCAGCCGAGAAATATAATTCTTAGGATTTTACTACAATCACCAAGTAATTATACAAGGGCCTTAATAGGCATGCTCGTCTTTAGAAAATGATCTAATCAACCGAGGTGATAGAATCTAATTATGACCGATTATTAGAATTAAAAAGGGAAGTATTAATACGATAAAGAATTTCTTATATAACAACGAAATTTTTATTCAGTAAAAATCCGAGTTGTTACAATTTAGCATAAAAAATAAATAGGAATATACATATTAAATAAAATATATATAGTTTAGTTTAAAATTTAAACATAAAAAAGTAATATATATTATACATAGTTTAGTTTAAAAGATTTTGATAGTTATCCATTGGCGGCGGCAGCGGGATGGTGGGGTGGCCTGGGTGGATTTGTAGGAATGGTGGTGGTGGTGTAGTTGCGGTGGAGGTTGTAGTGGTGGTGAAATGGTGATTGTGGTGGTGGAGTGGTGAATGTGGTGGTGGTGGTGGCGGTGGTGGCAGAGTGGTGATTATGGTGGTGGTGGTAATGGTATAATGGTGGTGGTGGCACGGCGGCGGTGGTGGTTTCAGAAAAAAAAAAAACGATTAGAAATAGTATATATAATAAATATTAGTCTTCTTCTAGTTGTAGATGGTGTAGTGGTAAGGGCTTGGGTATCGTAGGCACAAGGTCATGGGTTCAAAATCCATTGGGAGCAGAAAAAGCAAGCATAAGGGTGGAAAATTTTTTTTCCAGCAAACACAATCGCCGACGAAACTTTTTCGTCGCCCAAAACCGAAATAGACAACAAAAAAATTTGTCGCCAAAATCATAAAAGGCCGACGAAAAAAAATTCGTCGTTAGGGGTCTTTCTCGTCCAACAAAAAAGACGAACGGGGACGACGAAATTTTTCGTCGGCAATCAGGACAAAAATCATGTAATTGCCGGCAATAGTGTACCTTTTCCCAACGCAAATGCTTGTTGCCATAAGGTTTTACTTATAGCTACGCGTATTGTGTCGCCAAAAGTACAATAATATTTCCGTTGTTCTATCTGAAGGGCAGCCAATCCAAATCTAATTGTTTTGCCTACGACAGTATCTACATCGCGCAAAGTAATTAATATTTTCGATAAGTGTGCCGACGCTTTTGATTTTTTGTAGCTAAGACCATGCTTTTGCCAACGATTAATGCCTTGCGTAGGCAAATTTAGTCTCTAAAAGTGCATTTTCTTGTAGTGTCTGTCGGCTTCTCAAGGGTGAAAACGAAGAGGATAAGTTACAGTAGTATTTACTCAAAATCTTCATAGGTATATGTATGTATATATCTATGTAGAGATTCTTTGAATCTGGTTGTTTGAATTGGTTGAAATTTATTTGGCAAGGTTGGGCGGAAGGCCAGGCGGAAGGCCGAATTCACACCGTGCTTTTATTTTACTTTTTAAATCTAGAAGAATATGTACACATACATACATCTATGTATGCAATTACCACCACCATCACTACAGTACAGCGTACAATAGGATTTTAAGGAGGTGTGAATTGTTAATTTGGTTGTAAATTGAGTAACTTGGATTGACAAGAATTCACGCGCCCTAAAAGTAGAATTCATCCCCTGTTGGAGAGAATTCACATGCCCTAAAAACAGAATTCACCCCCTCTATATAATAAAATTCACACACCCTAAAAACAGAATTCACCACATCTATTTGACACAATTCACACATCCTAAAAACAGAATTCACCCCGTTTCGATATATATATATATATATAGTATGTAGAGAGAGAGAAAGAGAGAGAGAGAGAGAGAGAAGAATGAGATTTTTCACCCATTTGGTATGAATCCAGGATGAAAGGTAGTCATTGATTTCTCTCGTAATCATTTCGTTCTTGTATTGTTATAGATTGTTGTACTTCAGCAGGTTTGAATTGATTTGTTCAATTTGTGCATGATTCGGATTCTCAATTGATTTGTTCAGTAAAGACCACGAGTCTCTCAATTGATTTCTCATTTTTCGAAGGTGTGAATTCTTTTTATAGGTGTGAATTGTGTCTTTTTTGAATGTGTGAATTTTAAATTTGATTGTGAATTCTATTTTTTTGAACATGTGAATGTTTCATTTAGGTGTGAATTCTTCATTTGGTTACTCATTAACTTTTCAAAACCTTATTTTTTACGTCTTTAGAGATGTGAATTGTGTAATTTGACAAGTGTGAATTTTGCATTTAGAGGTGTGAATTGTGTAACCGGCCACGATGGGGTTCGAATTCCCAAGATGGGGTGAATTCTTAGGTGTGAATTCTGCAAACGGGGTGTAAATTTTGGGGGTGTGAATTCTTACAAAATCCTGTAAATTTTGGAAGAGAGATCATTGCTTTATGTTATAGATTGAATCACGGGGTTTAAACGTGTAACTCCTGTTTTGGACCCCATCTCCCGCGCACTCCAGGAAGAAAACGTTTGGTGTAGGCTAATGGTTAAAGGACGAAAAACACCCCCGAACCAAAGGTCAATTATGTGTTCATGCTAGGGAACCCACGAGGACTTAAGGCATAAATTCCAAAACGTGAGGCCTGAGAGGTTGGCCGCCTGCTATAATATAGTACTAGACACTGGACACACGGAAGTGTGTGTAAGTAAGTTTTCTTAGATCTTTCAAAACATTGTGTTACCTTTGCAGATAAAAAGGAAAGATTTTAGTATATACCCTTGTGTGCCCAATAATCGATAATAGGCTCACTGAGAATTATTTTTGAAAATGTCAACTACAAAGGAATTTATGGAAATAAGACTACTTTTTTTCCACATCCATTGCTGTAATTAAAGGCGTTAGTACTATCTCATTTTATTACATTATTTCTTGGACCAGCGTCCTCTCTATTCGACTTATGGAATGGATCAGTGTGTCGGTCTGTGTTTCGTCGATGTCTATAGAATTTTGGGGGTGTGAATTCTTGTAAATTTTGGGGGTGTGAATTCGGTCTGTGTTTCGTCGATATCTATAGAATTTTGGGGGTGTGAATTCTTCATAAGGGTGTGAATTCCTAAATACAGAATCCACCCTTTACAATTATCTGAAATAAAAAAATAAGAAAATAAGAAAGAATTCATAGCCCACCATACAAATATATCAAATAAGAAAATAACAAATGACATGCCCCAAAACATAATTTATCCCTTCTAGTTGGAAGAATTCACACCCCTTCTAAACAATTCACACTCTCTAAAATGCAGAATTCACACCCTCAAAATGCAGAATTCACACATCACAACTTACTCCTCAAAATACGCAATTCACAAACCAAAAAGAAAGAATTCACACCTTTCAAATGCAGAATTCACCCCCTCTAAAATGAAAGAATTCACACCCCTCAAATGCAGAATTTACACAGATTTTACACAATTCACACTCTCAAAAACAAAACAAAAAATTGCACATAATTTTTAGAATTCACACATTCTTTTCAGAATTCACACAACTTTGCAAAATTCACACAATTTTTAAAAAATTCACACCCATATTTTTATTGAGTGTAAATTCTCAGGGGTGTGAATTTTGAAAAAAATGTGAATTCACACCCGTAAATTACAGAATTCACATCCAAATGCAAACAAAAAATTAGAGAAATAAAAATAGACAAAAACATATCATATACAAAATGAAACAAAAAAATTCAAAAATTACAATCTGTAAATCAGACAGTCCTTTATCATATATATACATATAGCATGTGGTGCTTTTATTTCTCTCTGTCCTTCGCACCCCATCTATACTATTCACACCCAGAAAATTCACACTTTTTTTTTTTTTCAGAATTCGCACCATTTACAGAATTCACACCCCAAAATTCATACACCTCATAATTCACATCCATCTGCACAATTCACTTCTCTAAATGTAGAATTCACACCTCTAAATTACGAGAAAATCTCAACGCCCCGTCATCAACAACAAACACCATGAACACAAATCATATCAGTGAGTCTCCACTTAAAAGGTAAGCAGAAGTTTATTATCATTTAACTGCCACGAAGACAAACCATATTAGAACAACAAACACCAGAAACCCAAATTTCAGCCACCAAAACAAAATTACATACATAAAACATCTATATGTATATATCTATGATGTTCTTCTCATCTGTGAAATTTCAGCCACCAAAACCGACAAAAATAGAAGATCCGCGGTGACAGATAAATGGCAGAGGTTCTCGTCAGCGAACTTGGATCTTACATGGAATCGCCATCGCCGTCCCGATCATTAGCACCGCCATTGTCGCCATCCTCGAGGTCGTCGGCCGCGTCGGCGATCGTGGACTAGGAGCTAGAGTTTTGAACGATCTAGACTGGACGGCAGGGGATGACGACGAGGATCAGGTGGCGTTGAGGCGGAGAGGGCGCGTTAGTACCGCTGGAGGAGGTCGTAGCGGGAGGAGAGAGGAAGGCCAGGCGGAAGGCCAAGGAAGAAATAAGAAGAAAGAAGCTGGAAGACTAGAGCAGGCGTATATTGCCCGGGCAAATGGGCAAAGTTGTAAAAGCACCTCTAGAAAGGGGCTGCACGGAATCCAAATTACAAAAGGGGGTTCGCAAGGAACCCCAACTAAAAAACGGAGCCGGCCGGTAATTTCCTGTTTTAAGTAAATTACCGAAAATAACTGTTCCCATCCAACCCACTGCCATACCCATACATCTCAGTGATCTTGAGGCGGCAACCAAACCCTCGTCGTGAGTCATGACCTGATGACCACGACCCTCATCCTCATCATCTTCAAAATACACCCCACCACCACCTCCATAACCACCATCACCACCTCCATAGCCTCCAGCGCCGCTACTGAACCCGTACTACCCGCTGTTTGGGGTGAATTAGTTCAATCAAAGGAAAAAGATTGTGTGCGGGCGTGCCAGAAAAGAACTAACTTCACAAAAGAAATTATTCTTTTCAATGTGATTTGAAACAACTAATTTATATCAGGCAACTGTATTATCTGTTCAATTACCTCAACTAAGAGGATTTTTCCTTAAAATGTCAAACCAAGACTACGGGCTGGCTTTTCTCAAATCAAAAAAGATGAATGAACACAAACGAACCTGAATCTAATCGAAGGTAAGTTTGTATGCAAACACTCTTAAGACCTTACTAAAACCAATGGAACAAATATAAGCACGTTGAATTTAATCAAACAGAGCTTACAACCAATTGAGATAATCGAGCACAAACAAACCTGAATCGAATCGAAGGCAAATTTGTGCACAAACACTCTTGGGATTTTCTAAGACTAAGCAGAAATATAAGCACACTGAATTTAATCAAAGAGGACTTATAACCAATTGAGATGATCGAGCACAAACAAACCTGAATCGAATCGAAGGCAAATTTGTGCACAAACACTCTTGGAATTTTTCTAAGACTAGGCAGAAATGTAAGCACACTGAATTTAATCAAAGAGGGCTTATAAACGACTAATCTTTGGTAAGAGAAAGACTGAAAGAAATAAGAAACTTGAATTCAATCAAAAGTAGTCTTACATGCAAACAAGTCTTCAACTTACAAAGTAAACTAAACTACGTCCTAAACTAAGATAAATCCCTGAGCAATCATATTGAGTATGAGTTGTCAGTGGATGAGATTTTGTCGGGGGGCTCTATCTTCAACTTCTTCTCTTATTTATAGACGCCAAGTGTGCCTTCGAACTCCACGTCTTCAACTGATGCACATGTTCCTGTTCGAACTGCCCATGATTCCTTAAAACTCGGCTGAGTAGAGTCTTCGAACGGTTGCTGAACTGGTTCCTCTAGAGTTCTTCTCTCTCCACGTTTGCTAATCTTGATCATGGCTGTTTTCTGGATCGTGGGCCTCCTCTTTTTATGCAACGTGAATAAGTGCAACATGATCACTCTTTCCGAATGATTCCCTGCTTAATTCCCCATGAGACGAAGATCTAATCACCATTGGATGGGTTTTAGTAAGGAATCAATGGCTAAACCTAATTACCCTTTTAATTACCCTGAACTGAGGCCCAAACGCTGCCGTTTCCCATCAAAACGATACCGTTTAGTACTAAAATAATATCGCCATTAACCCTATGATTCCATGTATCTCGGGCCAGAATGGGATATGTTCTGATAGGCCAAAGCATTGCTTGATGCCATGTGTAATTTTCTTATTGGGTGGCGTATTTTAGGATGTAAACACACCCCCCGCATTAACATCTTATTTAAGATAATTAAATAAGTGTTAATGGTGCACGTATCTGCCCACGTCTCCTAAGAACACGGATGCATGGAGTCATGGGAAGAGTCTGCTTTCATGCACGTCCCTTGAGCTTCTCAAAGAAAGCTGCATTAATTCTTCCATAAATAGCGATTCGAGTTAGGGTTTAACGAATCACAAAACCCCTTAACCCTCTTCGAAGCATAATCTCTCTCTGTTTAAGAGACCCTCCAGTCATGGACTCTCTCCCAGAAATCAATCTCGTTCTCGATAACCTTGACCAACAATCTCATTCGTCTCACACATCTCCTCCAAACTCTCCTCAATTGTTGGCAGGAAAGATTCTCTCTGACCGAACCTTCTGCACTCATGTCCCTTCGCTTACGGGTTGGGAATCTGCCCTGACCCGTTCGAATTCGACCAATGGCTCTGACTGGAGTGCATGGGAGGACAAACCTATCCATACCCGTCCGGATACCATCTTGGTCAAGTTCGACCAGCCTGACCCGACTCCTAACAGGTTTCATCACTTTCGAACCCTGTTCGCAAGTCAATTCTTGCCTCTGACTAGCAATGACACCATTCACATGGGCATGCTAAAATCCATCTACTCCTCTCTCAAGTATGCTCCCTACTTGAAACAAGAGGAAAACTACCTTGGGCCAGCCCCTTATTGCGACTTCAAACGCATGGCCCAATCTCAGAGAGCCTTCTGGCTTAACGAGGTGAAAGCCCCTCACTTTCCTGACGGCTTCGAAGAGTCAACCAAATTGGCTCCCCTTCCAGAAGAAACTGATTGGTTTAGTGAGGTATCCAACCTTGCCATCAAACCCCCTCATTTCCAATGGTGTTATGGCTTTCCCATTTATCCATCTGATAAAGGCAAAGCCCTTCAGCTCCTTGCTGCTTTATCCTTCCTGGATGTCTCCATCCTGGAAGAACAAGTCCCATTGACCAATTTTAAATGGGCTTGTGAAACAATCCTCATGTGCACTATCCCCTCCACGGTGTCCTATCAAATTCACTGCTTCTTGGACTTCTTGCCAGTGATCAGGGCATGGCTCGAAGCAAATGCAGCAGCTTACTGCTTTGACCAAGATCTGCAGGACTATGCTTTGGTCAAAGACAGGATTGAGAAGCTAAACAATCAGATCCAAAGCTTCCAATCTGAGTCCTTCGAAGTGGTGCCTGCCCATGCGGACAAGAAGCTTCGAAGGTGCTTCAAACGGAGACAAATGAAGAGCCCAGCCAAAGAGGCTAAACTTCAAAAGAAAGCCAAAGCCCTGGTGCTTAGCTTTAGGCCACTTCTGGAGAAGAAATTGGAATCTGATGCCAAAGAAGACATGAGGAAGATGGAGCTAAAGTTTCTCCAATTTGCTTGGAACAAGTTCCACAGCCTTGTCACTTGGTCCTTCCCACATTACTTCGAGAACAAGAAGGCTGCTGCTCAGCACCTAGGCCCTTCGAAGGCCTAATTTGCTCTCGATCAACTGCCAGTAGGAATTAGTATTTTCCTTTTGTTGTTTTTCTCTTTTTTTCCTTGTAATTATGCAAATTTCATTCATGTAATCCTGGCAGATTAAATGAAATTTCTTTTCGTAACAATGTGTGCCTGGCTCAAGCTATGTTTAACTCTGGGTCCCAAGACTAGTAAACCCAAAGAATAAGCCACCTCACGACTTGGGCCTGCCAAAAATTTGGCCCAACCTTGGGGGTATAAAGGTAGAAAATATTCAAACTACCCCCCTACGCCTAACACATACAAGCTTTCTCAAAACTGAAAACTTCTCTCATTTCTCTTCTCTGAGAAACCGTCGAACCATATCGAATCAATGGCCTCCTCCAGTCGACCAGTCGTCGTGGAACATCCAACTCCTTCGCTTGCCCTAAGACGGTTCATCAAAAAGAAGGATCAGGAATCAGCAGAAGTTTCTTGTTTCGACAATCGAGTTTTCTTCCCAAACCCTAGAGAGAAAGGTACATTTATCTTAGGCCCTCAGTTTGTAGGGGAAATTCCTACTTCCCTCTCTCTATACTACCCTCGATTAGGGGATGCTGAAATTACGGCCTGTTCAGCCATAAACTGGCACAACGTTCCCAAGAAATCTTTTCCTTGCTGGCCCACCGTAGACCGGGATTGGAAAATTTGGACTACTCGGATGCTGGCAGAAAAATCAGACGACCTTGAGAGAGTGGGTTTGAAGAATATCATCATTCTTCTTCGAAGGGGAATTACCCAGAATCCGCCCTTAATCCAGGCCGCCCTAGCCTTTTGGGATTCTTCCTTCAATTTCTTTCGATTTAGCTGTGGCATGATGGCACCCACAGTTTTAGATGTATCTCAGATGTTGGGACTCCACCCCTATGGTTCCCAATTTGACCCTACCCAAGAGTATAACCCTCCTGAGGGTTTCACCCGTTTGACTGCTCACAATGGATCCTTTTCCCAATTCTACTCCAGAGAAGGGAAATTGAAAGGAGAGGTATCTGAGACAGAGTATTTCGCTTACATACTCTACACTCTCTGCAAACACATCCTTTGCCATTCTGGGAAAAGAGTAATGAACGAGTTCGTTCCATTGGCCTCAGCACTATCCAAAGGTGAGGCATTCGATTTCGCTTCCTATTTCCTTGGCCATGTGTGTAAAGCTGGCTCTGACTTTCGCCAAAAGGGTCCAAACTACTCTCAAGGGGGCCCTCAGTGGTTCATACAACTATGGCTCCATGCCTACTTTCCTGAGCTAGGTCCATTCAAAGTACCTATGTCAACTATTGAAATCCCTGAGGATCCCAATGTCCATGGTGACAACTATATTGAGCCAAAGGATAGTGACACCCACCCTTTAGTATACTATCTCTGCTTCTTTGCTGGGCTTGCCTCGGACAGAGAATGGTACAGTCCTTTTCAAGCTCGAATTGGACCACCATGGCTTTTGGACATTCTATCAGATAAACAAGGGAAATCCTCTCGAGCCCTTCAAGCTTGGGGTAACATACTTACAGGCAGAGAGATTTTCATATCGTCATCGAACATTGCCAGATCAGTGGCACATGCTGAAGTATACTGCCCTGCTCAATTTGCTAGGCAGCTTGGTTTGGTTCAGGGCATTCCTATCCCTTACTGTGGTTTTATCAATGTCTCCATGCCTGAACGCTCAAACACCTCCACCGAACACTTCAAAACATCGTTCACCAAGTCCAGGGATCTGATAAGACGAACCATTGTTCAAGACTTTCGAGAACCAACGGTGTATACCACCCCTGAATTCGACACTTGGTGGCATGCCAACTGCTCTTTTCTTGTGGGACTCCCCCCCTTCAAGAAATTCCTTGCACACATTGGTTATGTAAAATCTGCACTTGGGCATGCAACTCATGACGATTCTTCTTCCTTCTCCTCGGAGGGGTTTGGAGAGATTGGAGGGATTGAAGACACTACTGGGGATGAGGTTGAACAGAAAGCAGTTCCCCTCGTCGCCTCGCCTATATCGATGGTCATCCCTTCTCCTCCTCCCAGGAGACAGTCCTCTAGAGTACCCCAGAAGAGAGGTAACTTCTTCAGCTATACTTATTTTTGTTCCTTAAGAAACACTTCTAATGGTGACTATACATGAAGGTACTGTTTCTCCCCCTCCCACGACTTCGAAGAGGAGCAAAGCGACTTCTCAGCCTAAGGAAGTCATTCCCACCGAGCCCTACATTGAGCCTTCGAGCACACCACCAGGTTTGTTTCTCTCAAACACCCTTTTGTGGTTCCTTATCCAGGAACAACCATATTGCATTTCTCTTGTTTTGCAGCCCCAAAAGGAACTAGAGCTGCCAAGCAGCTCGAACCCACGCCTTCTCCAAATGACGAGGAGGCTGAAGACGACACAGGGGCCTTGGTTCCCAGGGGTACAATTCGTTCTTTCAGTTTCGATAGCAGGAAATCCTTCAAGCAGGTTTTCCTGATCTAACTTGTCATTTCTTTCAGGCCAAGGAAAAGTCACGTCGAAGGCCCTGGTATATGAAAGAAAAGAAAAGACTGTGAAGGGGAGTAAGACCTCAGAAGAGCTCACTCTCCCTGACCAGGTATAATACAAATGTTCCTTGCATGTCTTTTAATTTGCAAATGTATGACTACCAATTCTTCTTACAGCTTCAAGGACCACCAATCAAGTTGTCCCTCATCACTCATCAGGAAGTTTCAGACACCTCACCTGACGTTCCTCATGGAGAGACTCTGGACAGCATGCCTATCACTCCTCTTCGAGAGACTCCAGTCAGCATGCCTGCTCAAGGGATCTCTACTCATCAAGACTCTGTCCAAGTGAGTTTTGATATAATAACTTTGCTGTTATCTCTTGCTGGATCCACCCCTCCCATTCCTTCCCAGGCAAGAATGGACCTTTTCAATACTATCATACATTTAACCGCTACCTTTAGGCCTGACATTGGTACTGAATTCCCACAGGAATTTCCAATTACTGTTGAGCTGCCTTCACCTAGGAACGCTGTGAGCAGCCAGTTGAAGGTTGCTGAGTTATTAGAGGTTCAAGAAAAAGACCACCTTCCACATCCCTCAACGGTTTTGGAACAGGGTTCTTCCTCACTTTCTTCCACTCCTGTTTTGCCCATCTACTTCGAGAAGCAAGATATTGATTCTCCAACGCCTTCGAAGGCTCAGGTACTTTTAACTCAACACCCCTTCGAGTATTTCAACTGTTAGTTCCGTTTATCCTTACCTCTTATTGTGATTCAGGTGGATAATCCTACTGATGACATGGAAGCGGCCCCATCCTTGGAACTAAATTCATCCACTGCTCTTGATGAAGCCTCTTCCCACTTGGCAGACCTTCCCTTAGTGGCTTTTGATGTTTCTCTGTATAGACATCAGTTGAGCTTATTCTGTGATGGGATTGCTGACCCCATTCCTGCCATTTCATCTGATCCACTGGAAAGCCTCCAGCAGCTCCTTAACACATCCACACTCCCCAACTCTTCATCCTTTAAAATCAAGAACATTCATACAGGAGATGATGTTCTGACATTAAAGCATTATTTAGGAGCCTTGACCCGATTAGGACTCCCCTCTCTCCTTGAGCATGGATTGATTTACCATTTCGAAGTGTGCCTTACAGCCTTACTTCTCTCAGATAAACTTCCTTCACCCATCAATTCTACTCTTCAAGGAAACTTTGGTCAGTTTAGCGAATTGTTTGCTCACAACCAATTCCTATCTAAAAGCCTTGGGAAAACCACCCTTGAGGAGAAAACACTGGAAGCTAAGGCTTTAAAGATTGCTTCCCATCTTTCCTTGCACCATGCTCAAACAAGCAAGCTCGAAGAGCTGCAAAGGCAAAAGAGCTGGCTCGAAGGAGAATTGCAAAGGGTCACGGATGAGATTAACAAGGTTGCTGCTGAATCTTGTGCACTTAAAGATGTGGCTTCGAAGGGTGAGCAAACATTGCCACAACTCATTCCTGCGCTTCGAGCTGTGCGTCAGGAAAAGACTGCTCAAGTTTCGTTATTAGATGCTAATCTCAACTCCCTTCGAACAATACTGTCCAATATTGGCCATGTAATTGAACAGTACTTGTAATGTGATGTTTCCCTTTTCTTTATGCTTGATTACCTTCGTATGGTAGCACTTCAACCTAATCACTGGATAGTTATCAATGCATCAATAGATAAGTATCACAATGCATTAACTCGGGATAACTCGATAAGACTTCTTATCTACCTCCCCTGAGATCATTAAATGACCAACTCCCCCTTTTACCATTATAAATAGGGGCTTTTAAACAGGGGAACTCACAAACCTTCTTAATTTCCAATGTCTTTTCTCTCGATCCCCAAAATTTCTCCAGCTTGATTTATTTGGCCGAGATCTCACCACTTCAACCCCAAGAATGGGAATCATGACACGCCCACCAGATCTGGTGAAATATAGCTTCGAAGTATAGCCACATCAGTTCTCATGACGCCTTCCTCTTGGGCTATGGCTCCTAGGTATAGACACATCAGCTCTCATGACGAAATCTCGTCGAGCTGTGACTTCGAAGACCAAAGAATCGAACGAAATGGGCTCGAAGTACGTCTACCTACCAATGGAGCTTTAGATCAAGTTTTTGTATCTCAGTTGTGGAGACCCACTCTGGGACGACTGGGATACTTCTACGCTTAATTAGGGTTTTGTTTTCCATTTCTGAGATGGACATCACGAATGTAATCTTCCTCATGAATGTAATGATCAGAGAAAATTCTTATTATTGTAACCCTGTATTGTTTCATGGCATGACCACTGGGCCATTCATGCATTTATTTGTTTTGTTGGTCTCGAAGTCTGTATGCTCTAAGACCAAATACTATCAATCTGAATTTATGATTGATTGCAACAAACAGAAATCTTCCTAAAAAGTACTCTTTCCGTTGTTATATTTATTCTGATGCACCGATTGGCATTCACATCACAAATTCACCATTTTGAACAGGAAAGCTCCCTTAAAATAGTTAGTGGCTGGCCCTAAGAATCCAAACGACACTTCGAGACATCATAACTTTAGATTTCATGTACGATTTACTCTCAAGGGATCTCCAACAGTCTCCTCGTTAGCTGTAACACTTATTACTAAGACTGATGGCGGCTACCCCCCTTTGGACGTTCCGTTCTTCGAGGGCTTTGCACCTGGCCTCGATTTATCATTCGTAATAATTATAGGGGGATACGTTGATGCCTTTGGGACTATAAATAATCAACCAAGGCTGGTAATATTCATCCCATCTTCCCTCCTTATTCCCTTTACTGACATCCTTGAATCTGCCATGGCTTCCAACCCACAAGCCCCTCAGCCTGCTGAGCTCTTGAAGGAGCTTGCCAGAAGAATGACCAAACTCAAAGACGAGCTTAAGGAGAACCAGCAAACGGAGCTTCGAGCTCTTCGAAGCGAGGTTGGTCGGCTTCGGGCTCAGCTCGTGGACGTGGAGACATCTTCACGTCTGTGTTTGGCCAGGAGTTGGGGCGATCTCACCGACGTCCTCACGGCTCATGAGGCCAAAAGTCCTCCGGAGGGTGAGTCCTCATAGGGCCTCACTTTTGGGACTATGAGGGTTGACAAAACCCTCATTTTGGTTTCTGGGCCATGGTCTGGCCGTTTTTTTTGTTTAGAGATCATAGTAGGTCTCTCCCCTTTTTTTTTTGCTTCAGACCCACTTGGGTCTGTTCTTTTCTTTGTAATGGCACCTATTTGGGTGCTTTTTATGAATAAATAAAGCTTTTGTTATCAGGGTGTCGTAATTTCTTACCCTAACTGTTAATCAATGCTTCGAAGCAACTGTGAGTCAAGATCGAGATAAGCAACCATGAACGAAGATCTTGACTCCTAAATAACTCTCTTGCCACTGTGGCCCATAGAAGGCTAACGATTATATCAAGATAAACGTCTGGAGAAACTACCCCCCGAGCTAGATTCATCTCTTCGAAGATAGCTGTCTTCTATGAAATGACTCCCATATGGAAGGGACATAAGACTTTAAATGTTTCCCGTTTATCTTTCTTCGATGGATATAACCGTTTAAATTCCTCAAATGATAGAATCCTCCTTTCAAGACCCTATGAATTTGGAATGGTCCATCCCAAGTTGGAGCCCACTTGCCTAATCCGTCCATCCTGACCCTTCGATCCCTGATGGGTAAGATTACCTTCCAGACCAGGTCGCCCTCATCGAAGCTTCGAAAAGCTACTCTTTTATTGTAACTTCTGGCCACTCTTGCCTTTTGTAGCATGATTTGATTTAAAGCCTTTACTCTGGCCTCATCAATGTCTTCGAGTTCCATATGCATGGCTTGGTGGTATGACTGAGTGTCCAAATCATTTTGGAATGCTACCCTTTGAGATCTCACCGTGATTTCCATGGGTAGGACTGCGTCGTGGCCATAAGTCAAAGCAAATGGAGTAGTGCCAGTGCTAGTCCTTTTCGTATTCCTATAAGCCTATAGTGTGTCCAATAACAACTCATGCCAAGTCTCTGGGTTTTTATCCACCATTCTTTGGATTCCCTTTTTGATAATCTTGTTGGTTGATTCTGCTTGGCCATTCGATTGGGCATAATACGTGCTAGTGTATATCAAAGAAATTCCATGGTTGCTAGCAAAAGCTTTAACCAATTTCCCTTCGAACATGGACCCATTATCCACTGTTATTGTTTGAGGGCTTCCAAATCTATAAATGATCCCTTTTATGAATTCAATAACATGGATTTGCTTAACTTCCTCATAAGCTTGAGCTTCCACCCACTTAGTGAAATAATCAGTTGCTACCAAAATGAACTTGTGATTTCCTGATGAAGGGGGATAAATCATCCCAATCATGTCCATAGCCCATCCTCTAAAAGGCCATGGTTTTATGACATACTGCAAATCTGTGACTGGTAAATGTTTAAGTGGCCCGGTTCGTTGGCATGCTTGACACCCCTTGGCATAATCGATGCAGTCTTTAAGAATGGTGGGCCAATAATACCCGTACCTCCTTATCAACCATCTCATCTTTATGCCAGCTTGGTGGGCTCCACAAATTCCTTCATGGACTTCGGCCTGAAAGCATTTACCTTGTTCAAACATTTCAAAAGGAGACCATCCATTCCTCTTTTGAATAACTCATTATTGTACATAATGTAATTCAGTGCTTTCAGCCTAGTTGCTTTGTCTGTCCCAGCATCTGGTTTGGTTAAGTAATCGATGAGCACTTGCCTCCAATCCTCGTTCTGATTGGGAGGAAGATTCACCTCTAATACTTCGAAATCTGTCAACCTGTTGCTTAACATAGGTAAAGATTTCCTTAGAGTTAGTTGACAGAACTCTCTTTCACTTTCTGACACAACTTTATACCCTGATGCCCTTTGAGCCACCTCATCAGCTTCTTCATTGAAGAATCTAGGGATATAAGTTAAAGTGATCATGAAAAATCGATCCATCAGCACTTTAGCATGTTGATAATAAAGCACTAGAGCTGAACTGGTACATCGAAATTGCCCATTCAGCTGATTGATCACTAACTAAGAATCTCCAAAGATCTCAGCAGCATTTACCCTTAGTCTGAGTAGGATCTCTAATCCTATGATTAAAGCTTCGTATTCTGCTTGATTATTTGAACACTGCCCCTCACTGAGTCGAAATCCATATTTGGTTTTCAAACCTTGAGGGGACTCTAAGATTATGCCTACTCCAGCCATTTGAGCAGTCTTCGATCCATCAAACCACAGCTTCCATGGTTTGATATCAATTAAACTTGTTTCTAGAGTTTCAGGCACTGACTTCGTTAGGGTGATCAGCCAAAAAGTTGGCCAACGCTTGTCCCTTTACTGATTTCTGAGGTATATACTCGAGACAAAACTCAATTAAAGATACTATCCATTTCCCAATCTTCCCACTAAGCACTGGCTTTGAAAGCATGTGCTTAATTACATCAGTTTGAGAAATGACATAAGTCACTCTAGGCAACATATAATGCCTGAGCTTCTTGGAAGCATAAAATAAAGCTAAACATAGTTTTTCCACTGCAGCATATCTACATTCACAGGAATTTAGAAACCTACTAAGATAATAGACTGCTCTCTCCTTGCCATCCTCATTGTCTTGTGCTAGCAGTGCTCCTATTGAATCGTGAGTCGCTGCTAAGTACAGCTTCACTGGTTTCCCTTCAATAGGTGGCATCAACACTGGTGGATTGGCTAGGTATCTCTTGATGGCTTCGAAGGCATCATCATGCTCTCTAGACCACTTGAATTCTTCTCCCTCCTTTAATTTCAATAAAGAAGAGAAGATTTTAGTCTTTCCTGCAGTATTAGATATAAATCTACGAAGGAAATTTAATTGACCAAGAAACCTTTGCAATTCCTTCTTGTTCGAAGGAGGCTTGGCCTCGATAATGGCCTTTGCTTTGTTCTTATCAACCTGTATTCCCCTTTTGTGAACTAAGTAACCCAGAAACTTTCCAGCTGATACTCCAAAAGCACATTTTTCTGGATTTAACTTCAGTT
This sequence comes from Rhododendron molle, assembly GCA_025413875.1. Lineage (NCBI taxonomy): Eukaryota > Viridiplantae > Streptophyta > Magnoliopsida > Ericales > Ericaceae > Rhododendron > Rhododendron molle. Next base: position 47,250,474 of record CM046398.1, read on the forward strand.
GGTAGAGTTTTAGTTGTTGAAATGTCCTTTCTAGATGTTGCAAATGATCATCATCAGAATCTGACTTCACAATGATATCATCTATGTAACATTCTAGAAAGCCTCCTACCAAATCATGGAAAATGGTATTCATAGCCCTTTGGTAAGTGGCACCAGCATTCTTTAACCCAAATGGCACCTTGACCCACCCAAAAATGCCAATGTTACCAGGGCATGCAAATGCTGTTTTGTGCACATCTTCTTCTGCTATGCAGATTTGGTTGTATCCTGAATGCCCATCCAGGATGGATAACATCTTGTGTCCAGCTGAGCCGTCCACAAGCATGTCCACATTAGGCATAGGATATTCATCCTTTGGAGTGGCAGTATTTAGATTTCGAAAATCAATACAGATTCGAATACTTCCATTCTTTTTAGGGACTGGAACTACATTAGATAGCCATTCGACATACTTGGCTGTTCTAATGAAACCAGCATCTAGGAGTCTTTGAATTTCATTTTTGACTCCTGCAATAGTTTCTGGACTCATCTTCCTGGTTGGCTGCTTCACAGGTTTAAATTGTGGCTTGATAGGTAGCCTATGTTCCACCAATTTCCTGTCCAATCCAGGTAGTTCCTTGTAACTCCATGCAAAACATTTTTTATTGGCTTTCAGCAGTGCTATCAACTTAGCCCTCATTTCTGAGTCGAGCTGTTTGTTGATAAACACTGGATTGGGATTTCCTTCATCTCCCAACTTTACTTCCTCCAGAAGATCTTGGGCTTCGAACTGTTCTTGAGACGTTGGACTGTCTTCCTCCTTGTGAGGCTTGTGATCCTGCAGAACGTCTTCCCACATGTTGTCCTCTTGTATCTTCTGCTCGATCCCCAAGGCAACATATCTTACTAAAGCCAATGAGTTGGCCTCTTCTTCCGCCTCTCTCTTGGATTTACATCCAAGCAGCATCATCCTTTGGGGTGTCTGATTCATAATCAACAGCTTGTTTCAGCTTCGATTTCAGCTCTGCCAATTCTCCCAATTCCATCTCGTTGGTTGGGCAGGTGGCTGCCTGGAGCAATTCACTCAGTGGAACTACATCTGACTTGTACATTTCTGCTTCAGCAAAATTTGCTGTGGCACTAAATGGATGTGGATCAGCTTTGACTCCTTCAACACCCACTTCTTTGCCTTTATCATACTTGACAATCATTAATTCCTGATGGAGAGAAGAAGGAATGCATCCATTAACATGAATCCAATCTCTTCCTAATAAAGCATTATATTTAGCATAGGTGTCCACTACAAAGAAAGCAGTGTCTGTTTCTATTCCACCTACTGCCAATCTAATGGAGATAATACCCCTGGCATGTTGGCTTTCCCCTGCGAATCCTGCAATGGATGTGCTGGTTGGAATCAATTTTGCTTTTCCTTTACCCAACTTTTTCAGGGTTTGGAAAGGCAAAATGTTCACTGCAGCCCCATTATCCACAAAAATTCTGTTAAGTGGGATTCCATCAAAGTGTGCAGTGATATATAGTGGACGTAAATGTTGTCGCATAGCATTGGTAGGTAATTTAAATGGATATGAAAGTTCAACATAATTTAAATCTATTACCAATGGGTATTCGATGTCAGACATGGAATCTGGTACAAAGCAAGCACTTTCTTTGGAACTTACCTCCAAACTCTCTTGATTCTGCTCAATTTCACATACCAGATTTTCATCCATCTCGATCTGGGCGACTTCCTCCAGATCACAATCATTGCATATGATGTTCAGTTCTTCATCACTATGTATCCCTTCAGAGGAACTGGCTTTGGCCAACCAAGCGTTACTTTCTTCTTTAGACGCCTGGCCCATTTTGAAGGAGTCCATCGAACACGGATAAACCATGTTAACTTGCACCTCTGGCTGGCTTCCAAACTGAATGCTTGCTGCTTCTTTGGCCTGGTTACTTGCTTCTGCTTTCACTTCCCCCTTGGATTCAGCCTCTTGTGCTGAAACTTCCATGGGAGAGGAGCTTCCTTCTACCCCCTCCTGCTCCACCAACATGGCTTCTAGCAGCCCAGATTGGTAGCTTGCCAACGAGTTGGGGGAAGGTGGATCGAAGTCCTCTTCGAGCATCGCTGAAGCTACTTTCTGCAAAGCTTCTCCCTCTCGATACTGAATTCGAAACTCCTCGGGGTCCCTTTGAACCCTGTTGAACCTTGGATTAGGCCTTGCTCCCTTTCCAGATTCCTCTCCAGTTGAGGAGTCTCCCATTTGAAAGAGTGAATACTTCCTTTGGAGCTTCCTCTTCTGTGTCCTTGAGAGCAACGGGACCATCTGTGGGATTTTGGACTTGGGATCCCTTATCAACACCCAATTTCCAGAGTTTGAGCTGGGTGGTTTAAAGGTCTTGTTCCCACCTTTGGTTGGATTCTTATATCCTTGAAACAGATCAGGCTTAACCTGTTTCAGAAACCAATCAGAAACGCCTTTTACGAGAGTAAACTCGTCTTGCTTGACTTCCTCGTGTACCCTTGAAGTCTAACCAATGTTGGCCTTCTTTAGGGGAGGTACTTCCCTTTTCTGAGCATAAGGGCCTATATTTGAGGGCATATTCCTCTTCGAAGCCAACCAAGGCTTGCTCTCATTTGGTTTGGCTGGTGCTGGAGCAATTCGCTTCATCCCTTGCTCTTTAGGGAAAAAATTGACTTTCTTTCTGTCCAAATCCTTGAAGACCAAATAGTTGGCCCTGCACCCCACACATAAGCACTCCAAAAATGAGGCTTCGAGCATGGGCAGATGGTGTGTTCCAGCATCTTGTGAAGATAAGCCAGCATTGTTTGATTTGTAATGGCTTTGTCTCACTCCCATGCCTCGAGGATGACCGGCATATGGCTTCCACCTTGTGGGCTGGACTGAAGTCATATTCACTGGTGCTTCCTTGTCTTGCCAATATTTTTTGACAGTTCGAGCCAATGAAGTGGGCACGTTGGTGTTTACTTCCTCGATCTTTGGAAAAGGAGTGGCATCGATTCCCATAGCCTTTTCAGGGAACTTGATCCTTCCTTTCTTGATTTGTTCCTGAATTCTGTCACGAAAAACATTACAAGATTTAGTGGAATGAGACCAAGAATCATGCCATTTACAATATGTTTTTCCATGCTTTTCTTCTGCAGTTGGTAATTTAACTTCTGATGGCAGCTTGATGATCTTTTTCCTTAACAGGTAATCAAAGATTTCATCAGCCTTTGTTACATCGAAAGAATAAACTTTGTTTATTTCTTTCTGCTTAAATTTCTGCCCTATAGTAACATTCTTCTGGACTAGAGGCTCACAAACACAAGGATCATGCTCAATGATTTCTGCAGCATCGATCTCATAATTGGGATCTCTATAATACGTGGAATAAGAAGCGTTATGCCTATCTGTATCTTCTTCCAGTAATGACTCATATCTAGTGACTTTGTACGTTAGATCTGCAAAGTCTCTAAACTCAGTGGAATCGAACCTCTTTCGAAGTTCTCTTTCCAAACCATCTTGTGCTAACCTCACAAACTCTGCCTCTGGCAGTTGGAGTTTGCACTTGGTCCTGGCCCTTTTGAACCTAGATATGAAGTCTGCTACCTTTTCATCTGGTTTTTGCCTTAATCTAGCCAAGTCTGCCATTGAGACTTCAGGTTCTGCATGGAAGAATTGCGCATGAAACACCTCTTCCATCTGAAACCAATTAGTTATTGAACCTGGTGGTAAATTAGTGTACCAAGCAAAAGCTGGCCCGGACAAAGAATTTGGGAATAGCTTCAACTTCATGAAGCCATTCTGAGCCAAGTTCTTACATTGGGCAGAAAACCTAGCAATGTGCTCTACGGAAGACTGTCTTCCATCCCCATAAAACAACGTAAAATCTGGGATTTTAAATTCCTTATGGATTTGAAATGTTGTGTCTATCCATTTTGGATATGGCTTTCGATAAATCAGAGGTTACACCCCCCGAGTTCGAGGTCCACAAACCTCTTGTATAAGACCCATAACTTGGTCTCTTAACACTGGGTTATCCACAAGGAGGTTCTATCCTTGATTTGCCACATGCTGATCTTGCCTTTCTAAATCATCTTCATGAACCCCACTGAAATCCCCTTGGTTTTCCCTAGGAAGCCTCCCATATGGTGGCTGTTGCATCCCTTCAAGCGCAACATGAGGCTGAGTATACCTAGGATTTTTCTTTTGAGCGATGAGGAAAGGATCCCTAGCAATTGGCAACTCTTGACGAGAGTCTTGGGGATTGATATCCCTTCTCTCTGGTTTATACCCTTGTTCGAGCTCTACGTGATCCCCCCATCTCCCCAAAACAGGTTCGAAGAGAGGATTAACACTCTGTCTATTCCCAATATTTCTTGGGACTCCAATAGTAATACCATGAGACTGCTTTGGAATCTCCAATGGCTTTATTGGTTTCACTGGCTCATACCAAGATTGTGGTACGTCCTCAGGAAACATTTTCTCTTTTCCTGATCTAGACTTCACCTTACCTTGCCCAACATCCTCTCCAAGCCTTCCTTCGAAGGGACTTTGGTAAGTGCTAGAGTTAGCTTGGTTGTTTAGTCCAATGTTGGCTGGACTGTTCCTTGCTGACTCTGGGTTGGGCAGCCTAGTTTTTATGCTTGTGATCATGGCTCTCTGAGTTTGAGCCATCTCTCTAAAAGCTATCATCATTTCTCTAAACATGTCCTCCTTATCATAGTCTTTACCACTAGCCTGTCCCTCTTGAAAATTTGGAGGGAGATCTGTAGGCCCTTGATAAGGAGGCATTTCATAAGAAGGCTCCTCCATTTCTAAAGTCAATGGCTGAAAAGCTAGGCTAGCAGGCGTAACTGGTTCTGCAGCCTGTTCTGGCTCGATTTGTTCCCCTGGCTTCAAAGCTCCAATAGGTGTCCCTATTTGCTTTCTAAGCCTTGGCATTTTGACACTTTCAAGTCCCACTGGGCGTGCCAAAAAATTGTTTGGGGGTGAATTAGTTCAATCAAAGGAAAAAGATTGTGTGCGGGCGTGCCAGAAAAGAACTAACTTCACAAAAGAAATTATTCTTTTCAATGTAATTTGAAACAACTAATTTATATCAGGCAACTGTGTTATCTGTTCAATTACCTCAACTAAGAGGATTTTTCCTTAAAATGTCAAACCAAGACTACGGGCTGGCTTTTCTCAAATCAAAAAAGATGAATGAACACAAACGAACCTGAATCTAATCGAAGGTAAGTTTGTATGCAAACACTCTTAAGACCTTACTAAAACCAATTGAACAAATATAAGCAGGCTGAATTTAATCAAAGAGAGCTTACAACCAATTGAGATAATCGAGCACAAACAAACCTGAATCGAATCGAAGGCAAATTTGTGCACAAACACTCTTGGGATTTTCTAAGACTAAGCAGAAATATAAGCACACTGAATTTAATCAAAGAGGACTTATAACCAATTGAGATGATCGAGCACAAACAAACCTGAATCGAATCGAAGGCAAATTTGTGCACAAACAGTCTTGGAATTTTTCTAAGACTAGGCAGAAATGTAAGCACACTGAATTTAATCAAAGAGGGCTTATAAACGACTAATCTTTGGTAAGAGAAAGACTGAAAGAAATAAGAAACTTGAATTCAATCAATAGTAGTCTTACATGCAAACAAGTCTCTTACAAAGTAAACTAAACTACGTCCTAAACTAAGATAAATCCCTGAGCAATCATATTGAGTATGAGTTGTCAGTGGATGAGATTTTGTCGGGGGGCTCTATCTTCAACTTCTTCTCTTATTTATAGACGCCGAGTGTGCCTTCGAACTCCACGTCTTCAACTGATGCACATGTTCCTGTTCGAACTGCCCATGATTCCTTAAAACTCGGCTGAGTAGAGTCTTCGAACGGTTGCTGAACTGGTTCCTCTAGAGTTCTTCTCTCTCCACGTTTGCTAATCTTGATCATGGTTGTTTTCTGGATCGTGGGCTTCCTCTTTTTATGCAACGTGAATAAGTGCAACATGATCACTCTTTCCGAATGATTCCCTGCTTAATTCCCCCTGAGACGAAGATCTAATCACCATTGGATGAGTTTTAGTAAGGAATCAACGGCTAAACCTAATTACCGTTTTAATTACCCTGAACTGAGGCCCAAACGCTGCCGTTTCCCATCAAAACGATACCGTTTAGTACTAAAATAATATCGCCATTAACCCTATGATTCCATGTATCTCGGGCCAGAATGAGATATGTTCTGATAGGCCAAAGTATTGCTTGATGCCACGTGTAATTTTCTTATTGGGTGGCGTATTTTAGGATGTAAACACCCGCGGCCTCCGCCTCCTCCGTTGGCCAGAATCTTGTCGGCGACTTCGATCTTTTGTCCTCCGTCGTGCCCTCGGGGCAGAGTTCGGCATGCATTTGTCCAACCGTAAAGCCTTCATCAGAAGATAAATCGAATTGTTCCTCGCCGGCCGTGGTGATGAGAGGACTACATGAAACGACGGTGTAGACGATGTCGACGGAGAAACGACTGAATGGACACTATAAGAAAATACAAGTTCGCCGACTAAAAGTTTAGTCGGCAAATGTCAGATTTTAGTCACCCAAAGCTTTCAGCGACTACATTTTTGGTCGCCACGTTCGTCGTTGACACTTGGTCTGGGAAAGTTTTTGCCGACTAAAAATTTTTGTCGGCGAAAAATATAAGTTATGCCGACTAAATTTTTGTCGGAGAAAATGAACAACTTTTCCCGACCAAATATTTTGTCGGCGAAAATGAACAACTTTTTCCGACCAAAGATTTTGTCGGCAAATGTAAATTTTTTTATTTAAATTTTTTTCAGAATTTTTATGATTTTTTTTAGTTTTTTCTAATTTTTTTCGAATTTTCAAAATATAAAATATTTTTATAATTTTATATTACTTTATTATTTTATTGCGGCCACGTGGCGCAGGGGCCAGCGTGGCGGCCACGTGTAAATCAATGGAATAATCTCACACTACCAGACTCGAACTTGGAACCTCTTGGTTCCTTGGCACGCGCCCGAACCTACCGCCCTACCTGCTCAGTTGTGATTGTAGGAAGAACAACAAATATTTATACTATGCTGCGCCTAGAATCAAGCCTTTTTTTTTTGCTCAGATCAAGCCTTTCCCGGTCATTTTTTTTGCCGATTCTTTGCGAGGACCCTTAAAAATACGTTTTGAACATATTGAGCGGTTCAGATCATCATAATCCTATTTCCATCGTGTCGCTAAAGTACATTACACTATAGAACATTAGCTTTTTGTCGAAAACTGCTCCGATCAAGCCCTTCCAGGTCATTTTTTTTGCCGATTCTTTGAGAGAACCCTTAAAAACACGTTTTGAACACATTGAGCGGTTCGGATCATAATAATCCTATTTTCATCGTGTGGCTATAGTACATTACACTATGGAACTTTAGCTTTTTGTCGAAAACTGCTCCGATCAAGCCCTTCCCGATCATTTTTTTGTCGATTCTTTGCGAGGACCTTTAAAAACACGTTTTGAACACATTGAGCGGTTCGGATCATAATAATCCTATTTTCATCGTGTGGCTATAGTACATTACACTATGGAACATTAGCTTTTTGTCGAAAACTGCTCCGATCAAGCCCTTCCCGGTCATTTTTTTTGCCGATTCTTTGCGAGTACCTTTAAAAACACGTTTTGAACACATTGAGCGGTTCGGATCATCATAATCCTATTACCATCGTGTGGCTATAGTACATTACACTATAGAACATTCATTTTTTGTCGAAAACTGCTCTGATCAAGTCTTTTCCGGTCATTATTTCCCCCAATTCTTTACGAGGATTCTTAAAAGCATGTTTTGAACACATTGAGTGGCTCGGATCATCGTAATCGTGTTTCCATCGTGTGGCTATAGTACATTACACTGTAATAGATGACCTTGGTTCATAACTAAGATCTTCTACTGTAGTCTAATATACTATTACCACACGATGGAAATAGGATTATGATGATCCGAACCGCTCAATGTGTTCAAAACGTGTTTTAAAGGTCCCCGTAAAGAATCGACAAAAAAAATGACTGGGAAGGGCTTGATCCGAGCAATTTTTGATGAAACTTCTCGAAAACTGCTCAGATCAAGCCTTTGCCGTTCATTTTTTTTGCCGATTCTTTGTGAGGACCCTTAAAAACACGTTTTAAACACATTGAGCGGTTCGGATCATCATAATCCTATTTCCATCGCATGGCTATAGTACATTTACACTATAGAACATTAGCTTTTTGTCGAAAACTGCTCCGATCAAGCCTTTCCGGTCATTTTTTTTGCCAATTTTTTGCGAGGACCTTTAAAAACACGTTTTGAACACATTGAGCGGTTCGGATCATCATAATTTTTTTTATTCCGATGGTTTTACACTCCCCATTTGAACACCTATTAATATCATTTTTTTAAAATAAATTTTATTTTTATTTTTGAATGCAATAATTTTCTTTTTTAACAAATGCCTTTTAATAAATCTTTTTTAATGAAATTTATACTATGCAAATAAGTTTTTTTTTTATTCCGATTGTTTCACACTCCACATTTGAACACCTATTAATATCTTTTTTTAAATAAATTTTATTTTTTATTTCTGAACGCAACAATTTTCTTTTTTAACAAATGCCTTTAAATAAATCTTTTTTTAATGCAATTTATACTATACAAATAAGTTTTTTTTATTCTGATTGTTTTACACTCCCCATTTGAGCACCCATTATACAAACACGTACTAATATCATTTTTAAAATAAATTTTATTTTTTGATTTTTTGAATGCAGTAATTTTCTTTTTTAACAAATGCCTTTAAATAAATCTTTTTTTAATGCAATTTATACTATACAAATAAGTTTTTTTTATTCCGATTATTTTACACTCTCCATTTGAACACTCATTATATAAATTTATTTTTTATTTTTGAACGCAACAATTTTATTTTTTAACAAATACCTCTTTTTAACAAAGGCTTGATCCGAACAGGTTTTGATAAAAATAAAACACTTTTATAGCGTTTTTAGCAAAATTGCTCGGATCAAGCCCTTTCCGATCATATTTTTTGGTGAATTCTTAGGAGTACCCTTAAAATCACATTTCAAACACATTGAGCGGCTCGGATCATTGAAATTTGATTGACCAAAAGCAATATATTTTGTTTATAGTCAGCCAAAGAATACATAATTTTTGTTTCTTTCAATTACAAAAAATACTTTTGCCCGACTAAAAATATTTTAGTCTGCAAAATCAATATTTTTTTTTAATTACAAAAAATATTTTTCCCCGACCAAATAAAATTTAGTCGGAGAAAGCATAGGTCAATGGCGACTAAATAAAATTTAGTCGGCGAAAGCTAGGCCAACGGCGACCAAATAAATTTTACTCGGCGAAAGCTAGGCCAACGGCGACCAAATAAATTTTAGTCGGCGAAAGCATAGGCCAACGGCGACCAAGTAAAATTTAGTCGGCGAAGCTTAGGTCAATGGCGACCAATTAATATTTAGTCGGGGAAAGCATAGGCCAACGGCGGCGAAATAAAATTTAGTCGGCGAAAGCTTTGGTCAATGGCGACAAATTAAAATTTAGTCGGCGGAAGCTAGGCTAACGGCGACTAAATAAATTTAGTCAGCGAAAGCTAGGACAACAGCGACCAAACTTATTTTGGTCGGCGAAAGGCAAGTTAACGGCGACTAAATTCCATTTAGTCGGGGAATTTGGTCGGCAAAAGTGTTTTTTCTTGTAGTGGGAAGAAGGCAAAGATTAAAAATTGTACAGTACAAGTTTCGATGTGTGTGTGTGTGTACAGTATGCAGAGAGAGAGAGAGAGAGAGAGAAGAATGGGTATGAATTTCAGAGATGAATCCAGGATGAAAGCTAGTCATTGATTTCTATCGTAATCATTTCGTTCTTGTATTGTTATAGATCGTTGTACTTCAGCCAGTGTGAATTGATTTGTTCAATTTGTGCATAATTCGGATTCTCAATTGATTTGTTCAGTAAAGACCACTAGTCTCTCAATTGATTTCTCATTTTTCAAGGGTGTGAATTCTTTTTATAGGTGCGAATTGTGTTTTTTTTAAATGTGTGAATTCTAAATTTGAGTGTGAATTCTAGTTTTTTTTCGAACGTGTGAATTTATCATTTGGTTACTCAATAACTTTTGAAAACCTTATGTTTTATGTCTTTAGAGGTGTAAATTGTGTAATTTGACGAGTGTGAATTTTATATTTAGAGGTGTAAATTGTGTAATCGGCCAAGATGGGATGTGAATTCTCAAGATGGGGTGAATTCTTCTTAGGTGTGAATTTTTTGGGGTGTAAATTCTGGAGATGTGAATTCTTGAGGATGCAAAGGGCCTAAACCCTAAGGGTACCCCTATGAAAGTGCCTAAACTCTAATGTGATTTGTTAAATTGTGAGTGTGAATTCCTTCTTTTTCAAAGGTGTGAATTCTGTCTTTTCACACATCAAAACTCAATCCCCAAAATACAGAGTTCATACCCCGAAATGAGAGAATTCACACCCGTTAGATGCAGAATTCACACCCTCCAAAAAAATTTTTTTTTCTGCACATAACCCATCTCCGATTCTAAATCTCAGGTTCATTTTCTGGATTATCCGAGTAAAAACCCACTTTGATTGAATTATGTTATTTTCTTCTTTAATGTATTTGCTTTAATCTAGATTCATCTCAATTGGTGTGAATTGATTTGTTCAATTTGTGCATGATTCGGATTCTCAATTGATTTGTTCAGTAAAGACCACGAGTCTCATAATTGATTTCTCATTTTTCAAGGGTGTGAATTCTTTTTATAGGTGTGAATTGTGTTTTTTTTTTTTTAAGTGTGAATTCTAAATTTGAGTGTGAATTCTATTTTTTTCGAACGTGTGAATTTTTCTTTTGGTTACTCAATAACTTTTGAAAACCTTTTTTTTTACGTCTTTAGAGGTGTAAATTGTGTAATTTGACGAGTGTGAATTTTGCATGTAGAGGTGTAAATTGTGTAATCGGCCAAGATGGGATGTGAATTCCCTAGATGGGGTGAATTCTTCTTGGGTGTGAATTTTTTGGGGTGTAAATTCTGGAGATGTGAATTCTTGAGGATGCAAAGGGCCTAAACCCTAAGGGTACCCCTATGAAAGTGCCTAAACTCTAATGTGATTTGTTAAATTGTGAGTGTGAATTCCTTCTTTTTCAATGGTGTGAATTCTGTCTTTTCACACATCAAAACTCAATCCCCAAAATACAGAGTTCATACCCCGAAATGAGAGAATTCACACCCGTTAGATGCAGAATTCACACCCTCCAAATTTAATTTTTTTTTCTGCACATAACCTATCTCCGATTCTAAATCTCAGGTTCATTCTCTGGATTATCCGAGTAAAAACCCACTTTGATTGAATTATGTTATTTTCTTCTTTAATGTATTTGCTTTAATCTAGATTCATCTCAATTGGTGTGAATTAATTTGTTCAATTTGTGCATGATTCGGATTCTCAATTGATTTGTTCAGTAAAGACCACGAGTCTCATAATTGATTTCTCATTTTTCAAGGGTGTGAATTCTTTTTATAGGTGTGAATTGTGTTTTTTTTTTAACGTGTGAATTCTAAATTTGAGTGTGAATTCTATTTTTTTTCGAACGTGTGAATTTTTCTTTTGGTTACTCAATAACTTTTGAAAACCTTATTTTTTTACGTCTTTAGAGGTGTAAATTGTGTAATTTGACGAGTGTGAATTTTGCATTTAGAGGTGTAAATTGTGTAATCGGCCAAGATGGGATGTGAATTTCCAAGATGGGGTGAATTCTTTTTGGGTGTGAATTTTTTGGAGTGTAAATTCTGGAGGTGTGAATTCTTGAGGGTGTAAAGGGCCTAAACCCTAAGAGTACCCCTATAAAAGTGCCTAAACTTTAATGTGATTTGTTAAATTGTGAGTGCGAATTCCTTCTTTTTCAAAGGGGTGAATTCTTTAAATTTGTTAAATTGTGAGTGTGAATTCTGTCTTTTCACACATCAAAACTCAATCTCCAAAATACAGAGTTCATACCCCAAAATGAGAGAATTCACACCCGTTAGATGCAGAATTCACACCCTCCAAAATAAAAGAATTCACACCCCTAAATGCAAAATTCATACATAATCTACACAACTCACTCCCCAAAATACAGAATTCACACCCTCCAAAATAAAACAATTCACACCCATTAAAATGCAGAATTCACACCTCTCAAACGAATAATTCACACCCTCAAATATTTTTTTTCTTCTGCACATAACCCATCTCCGATTCTAAATCTCAAGTTCAGTTTCTGGATTATCCGAATAAAAACCCACCTTGATTGAATTATGTTATTTTCTTCTTTAATGTATTTGCTTTAATCTAGATTCATCTCAATTGGGTATATCCTGGTTTCGTGCCTGGGTTTGGGTCGAATTCTACATTTAGGAATCACAGTACTTTGTTTCAGATTTTGTAAGTAGCAAGCTAATTAGGGGTGTGAATGTAAATTGTGTAATTTGACAGGTAAGAAAAAAAATACAAGAAAAAAATTCACACCCCAAGACCCCAATAATTCACATCCTCAGGAATTCACACTTTAAAGAATTCATCTCATAATTCATACCCTTAGGAATTCACACTTTAAAGAATTCATCCCAAGAATTCACACCCCTAATACTTTTGATATAAGAAAATGTGAAGCGATAATACTTTTAAAATTGAACGGGCAAAAAATTCACACCCTCTAAACTCATGTTGTACACAATTCACATCTCTATGAAAAAAATCACACAACCTACATGTTAATCTAATGTAGCCGCACACACATACACCCAATAGTGTTTTTAACAGCAGAAAAACTTACGAAAAAAAAAACTCTCACATACTCTTCAGCTCCGACTTACGATTTTCAGACTCCTCTGCGGCAGAAGAAATCACTGGCGGTGGCACAGCCCTCCGCCACCGCTCAATCCAAGCCTTTCCCTCCGTCCCGGGCTGGTAATCTCTCTGAATGACATGTATTTTTATTCCTATAGACGATTTCAATTTTATAGGAGAATAAAATTGTCAGTACAGTAACTATATGTATTTATTCTGGGGCACAGAATGTGGATTGACGATGTCTGGCGCGATACAAAGACGATTGGAAAAGATCCACCAGTAGCGACGACGCTCAGATCGACAGTGATCGGCGACGGGAGGGACGGGAGAGAAGGGCGATGGTGGTGGGAGGTTGAGGTTTAGGAAATGACCTGAACATAGAGAGCGTGTGAGGTCAAAATGGTAAAAATATCTTTTAAAAGGGTCTAGAAGAGAGGTCTTGACAAAAGAGGATATGCACGGAACCCCATTAAAAAAATGGAACCGGCTTGTAATTTCCTGAAGAAACTACAAGATGCCGATCAGGCCGTGGGCATTTAGGAGGAAGCTATGGTACACAGGGTATACCGTATGTTTAAATTATGACAATTTATGATTTTCATTATGCCGATTTTTGGTTTTATAATGCATATTTATGACTCAGTTACAACTTGTACTTTACAATTTACCTGTTGAACAGGTCACTAGCAGGTTACCCATAATTAAAAAATATTGTTATGATATAACCATAATTATTCGTACCCGAATCCATAATACTTGTACCCTAACCAGATATATGCGTACAATATCAAAAATTAAATAATGCTACCCACAAATGTTATAACAACACCATAAATTGGCATTGTCTTACCACAATGAGTCGTACCAAAAATTCTTTGACTCGTATGATATTCCGTAACAAAATCAAAATATGTCGTATCAGAATCATTAATTGTTATACCCAAGACAAAAATATTTGTAGAATGCCATAAATTTTATAAAATAACCACAATTGTTATGACAACACATAAAATTGTCGTTTTCTTAACACAATGTGTCGTACCAAAGGAAATTAATTAAAATATTTCGTAATTACACATGTCTAAAATACCACAAATTCAGTAATATAACCAAATTTGTTATGACAATACCATAAATTGACGTTTTCATACCCACAACATGTCGTATAAAAAATTTCAATCAGAAAGTTCAATTAGCGATAGTTATAATCAGCAAAATATCATACCACAAATTCAGTATTATAACCAAATTTATTATGACAACACCATAAATTGGCGTTTTCATACCCACAACGTGTCGTATAAAAAAAATTCAATCGGAATGTTCAGTAAACGATAGTTATAATCAGCAAAATACCATACCACTAATTATTTTCAATTCCCGCCACATTTTTTTTTCAAATTTTAAAATTTTCACCATATTATCTTAATTTTCAATTCACTCCACACTATTTTTTCAAATTCTTATTTGTCCCAACACAATACCTCAATAATTTAAACTAAAAATGAAGTTCTCGCTCAAAATTTTCATCCAAGAAATTCACCAAAAAGTAAGTACTATACCCAAATTTTTGAATACAACTACAATTTTCTCTCAAAATATTAGTCTAAATTAAGTTCTTTCTCTACAAAATTTAATTCAAAAAATCAAAATTCCTTCAAATTTTCGTGGAAAAATGAGAGGTCACTAAAACAAATAATTATCCAATTGTCTCAAGATACGGATATTCAGGGCGGTGCATTTAACAATGGGCACTATATATTTGACAGGCAGATTGGTGTCAAACCTTCACCCTATGCATACAAATCCAAATTTAATGGTGGTCCTTGGAATTAGGTCATGGAAGTACAATCTAAATAATTTTGTAAATTTATTGTCATTATACTTTCTTTTAAAAAAAATTATTATAGTCAACATACTGATTTACACCAATGACATGGGCCATAATATGATCTACAAGTGAATTTGAGGCCACTGCCTTCTCAAATTTTCAGCCGAAAATAAGGCCCCTACGTTCAAGAAAGTACTATATAATTAATAGTCTTCAAAATTTCAAATTCTCAATTGTTTACCACAATGATAAGGTGTTGGAATTTGGACATTTATCTAAAAGATCAGGGGTTCAAGTCTTGCACCCTTCATTCCTTTTTGTTTTTTTTAAAAATGTTGTTTTTTAAGGTTAAATTACATAGTTAGTCCTTGTAGTTTCATACTTTGAAAAATCTAGTCGTTTAATTTCAATATAACAATAAAATCTAAAATGCACCATTTGAGCCCCACGTGAGGTGTTATATATATTTTTTAATTATTTTATCGAAATCGTCTATCTCTTACATAATATCAATTAGGTCATTCGTACCAAGAATGAAGTTGATGGCTTATAGGTAGACACTTAATTCGATGAAAAATATCATTATATTATTAAATTTGCGTGTCGATGATGGAGCTTCCTAAATCAGATCGAGGCAAAAATTTACGTAGGTGACTTAATCAATAAACATACAAAACTCAACGGAATTGATCGTCATTATTGTGTCACGATGGCATGGCTACCTTACATTCAACTACAACAGAGGACTAGGTTTCATATCAAACATAAATTGAATGTACAATCTAAATGTCGTTAATAAGTGTATTTTAGAATGATCGATCAGGACTGTTAGGATGCCAAGTTAGATGACATTCAACATTGTCACCAAAATTAGAGATTATTGGATGTCGACAACTACGTAATCGAAAGACTTTTAATGTATCCATATGCATATTAATATCTAATAATGCAACAACTGAGCCCCCATGTAAGCAATTTTTTTCGATCGGACCCGTCTATCTTGTACAAAATATGAATTAGATTAAATGTACTAAGAATGAAGGTCATCGCTTATCGTTAGACCATAAAATATTCTTTTTTTATTGAATTAGGGAGCCGATGAGAGGCTTTCGAAACTTGATAATAGCAAAAAATTCCGTAGATGATGTAATAAACAAAGATAATGCAATCAACGGTTTCGATCGTCATTATTGTGTCTCATTTAATGCATCCCGAAGTTATTTAGAACATCAGGTGTGCTCTCTCTCGCAGTCTCTCGGTATGTATCTTTTTTTTCCCGCTCTCTGTATGTATCTAGCAGCTAGGTATAATAAAATAGGGCGGTATCTCCAGGAGAATATGCCGATCTAAGGGCTCCTATTGCCAACTTATATTTGAGTCATTGGATTCAACGGTTTATTTCTTCTCATAATTGGAGTAAAGTGCTAGGGATGACAAATGGGCGGATTTGGACCAAATTGGACAAGTTATAAGTGGGTTAGGTTTCATACAAAATATAAATTGACTGTACAATCTAAATGTCGTTAGTGAGTGTATTTTTAAAATGATCGATCAGGACTGTTAGAATGTTAAGTTGTACAATATTTAATTTGTGATATTTTAGACTTGTATCTTGCTTGGGCATAGTAATTATTGATTGTGCTACGATATATTTTGGTCTTGTATCTAGTATCTTTTGATCGATTTCTTTTGGTACGATACATTGTGGTAAGAAAGTGTCAATTTTTTGTGTTGTCATAACAATTGTGGTTATGTTATATAATTTGTAGTATTTTACACATGAGGGAGAGGGAGAGAAAGTCAAGGAGGAAAGAACAACATGTTACCTGCTAAGCCCTTTTTTTATTTTATTAATTGATTTAATAAATGGGTGGTCCGGATTATTTACTTTGAAATCCAAGGGTTTAAAATCATGATGCGTACGGTACACCCCCTAATAAGGGGTGTGTACCATAGGACTACCCACACTTATATTTGGGCATAAAATTAATTATTTTCCTGGTGAGCCCAAGGGCTTTGTGTATGACTAATGGTTAATCAGATTCTTAAGTCAAATTTGGAGTATCGTTGGCGGGCCCACTGGTGATTTTTAAAAAGGAGAAAGAAGGGTTTTGCTAGGGATCTGTTTTCACGCTACCACAGGACGAAAAGGCAGAGGAGGAAAGCTGCGCGGAATAGCTTTGGACCTCTGTCGCGACCCACGGCCGGAAACAGACCAATATTGCTTCAGTTGTTTTTCTTTTCAAGTTTTAAAGCTTTGTTCGATTACTCGTAGTTCGGTAACTCATATTGATTTTTATTTTTATTAAAGTTGTTTGTTGGTTCTTGTTTAACTTTGATATTTTGTTTATTTTCTATCCCGAGCAATAGAAGCATTTATAAATCTAGTGTTTCCTTTGTTTATTGTTTAATAATGAGTGAGTAGTCATTTAGGTAGGGTCACGGGATAATTAGCACACTGTGGCCAGTCCAGGCACTGCTCCTATTTTCAAACGATGAAAAAATTAATTTTAGATTGGTAAAATACTTTCCGTAGACAAACATAGGCATTGTCGGAGTCCATGTGAATGGGGGAATGGGGGTCCAAAACTCATTCTTCGCTGCGCATGGGTAAACGGCAGCCATTGGGGTTCACATCTTGCGGGGTATCTTTTCCAATCTAAAGTTGAATATTTTTAAGAACACTGAATGTAGCAGGTAAATCCAGATTGGTTGCGAGTGCTATGAATCCTACGATCGTACCTCCTTTAATTATTTGAAAAGTACAATCAATTTCTAGGTTTTAATTAATCTCCGCATAAAACGATAAGGGGTAGCTACGTAAGAGCCAGTTTAAATAAGCAACAACCTGAGTTTTTATTCAGGACACATCACCGTCTCTGTGGATTCGACTCCGGTTTTACCGGATATTGTACTACATCGGTATTCGCCCTACGCTTGGGACAACCCATTCGTTTAAGATTAGAAAATCGTCAACCAGTACACATGAGGGAACATGGCCCAACAATCTTGAAGGAAACATGTTCATTATTGCAACTAGATCAGCTCATCAAAGAGCATTTGGCTGCCTCGAAAAACACATCAACTTAAATTCTCAATAATGAATTGGATTGAAATACTTGGATAAGGTAAATGCAATAATGATTAGTGGGTGCTATATTTGAGTGCTTCTTCTTCTATACATGGGCAAACATTTGTCATTTGCTGCTTCATCCCATATATAGTAAAATATCTTGGAAATTTACTCTTCGGTGCCCATTTTCTCGGAGAAAATTCTCCCTTTCCAATCAAGACAACTGCGGATCAAAAAAAAAAAAAAAAAATCAAGACAACTATATACGGTCTATGTATGGGAAAGTATGCGAAGACTTGTTCCTTTGAGAGAGAAAGAGAGAGTGTAAGAGAAAGAGATAGAGTGGTCAAGAATATGTTCTATAGGCAAATTTGGAACATCTGGAATTTAGGAAATCCGTTTTTATGTAACAGCTAGTGACAGTAGTCAAGAATACATCTATTACCAAACGATTTGTCATTGCTTCATCGATCCCATAATATATAAAACATCTTGGATTTACTGTTGGAAAAGTCTACAATACACACCCCTTAAAAGTGTATATTATATGCACCTATTGTATAGTTCATTCATAATATTTTTGTGTGTTTCGTAACTTTTATTCTAAAACTCGTAACTTTTCAATAGTAGGATTCATAACATTGTCACTATGATTCATAATATTTTGATGCATATCGTAACTTTTGTACTAAAAAATTGTAACTTTTTAGCAATGCATATCGTTACGTTTAGGATTCGTAACATTTTCAATAGAATCATAACATTTTGGTGCATTTCGTAACTTTAATACTAAAATAGTAACTTTTCAGCAATATGATTCATAACATTTCTTCTATAAATCATTACATTTTGAGAGTACATATGATACGCACCCAAATAAGAGGCGTGTATTATAGTCTTTCCCTTTACTCTTTGGTGTCCAATATTTTCTGGGAGAAAAGTCTACCTTTCCAATCAAGACAACCCGAAGACTAGGAACGTACATCTGGAATTAAGGAAATCCTTTTGAGTGCAATGTCTGCAATGGTCGACTGGATCATTTCGAGGTTATGATACTAATGCGAGTAGCTCGAGGCTCGGCACGGTTCGATTTGTTTGGTAATCGCGCCGAGCTTGAGCTCAAACTTTAGGCTCGTGTGTTGTAAGCAAGCCTAGCTCAACACTAAAAAATTCGGCATGGCTTGTTTGTAGAGAGCTCGTTTGGTAATTGTCGTAGTGGGCTCGGCAAGGGCTTGGCTCGTTTACACATGAGCTCAAGCTAGAATTTTAGGATCGTTTGTAAACAAACCGAGCTCGAACACCACAAATCTCGGTTCGGTTCATTTGCACTCCTGCGTGACAGCACTGTTTTTTTCGTTTGTTGCTTTGATTAGTCGCCATCAGGCAAATAGATTAGAAATTGGTGGTGGAAGTCTAATATATAATACTGGCCAAAAAGGGGGGAAATGGTGCACTTGTCTAGGCTTGATAGCGACTATGACAGTTGTGTAATTTTACATTCCTATCTTCTTTTTGGCCCAACTCTTGCTATGTCTACTCAGCAAAAAAAATCTCCTCGCTATGTCTTTCCCAGCAATTACCACCTAAGTGCATCTCTAAAAAGTACGATGGGTCCCTCTTAGATTCTCTCATAAAGTATAAACAATGGGAATAAATTACAAAATCTCTCTCCAATATGTCACATCCATTCTCAATTTCGGAGTTTTAGAGATGGGTTGGAGATGTTCGAAAGCAGTCACGGGGAGGCTCCCATCTAATTTTGTGTGTCCAGTTTTGGCCTTTGCAGATCCATCTCAGGCTCACAGCAATGATTAATTTGAATTGTTCATTTTATAGAGCTCGTTGAGTTTGTCGATCACGTGAAAAATTAGCTTAAACCAACATTGGTAAATACATGATTGACACATATTAGTACAAGAAAAAATGTAAAATTCAAGTTTCGAATTTTTTTTTTCATCTCATTTTTCTTGTACAAATATGTTTCGATCATGCATCTACCGATATTCGTTTAAGCTAATTTTTTACGTGATTGCAAACTCGACAAACTCTATAAAATAAAGGATTCCAATCATTGAGTTGATCTAGGATGGACCCACAAAGACCAAACCTGGACACACAAAACTAGATGGGAGCCTCCCCCAAGAAGTCATGTATCTTTTGTAGCCAGAAAGAACAAAATGCATATAAGAGGAGGATTGACAAGAAGTACCTAATCAATATTCTATCATTGGGATTCCCACTGTTTGTGTGTATATCGATTTCCGATGGTTTTAATAATTTTAATTTTACAGATATTTTCTTCCATGTGAGATGCATGAGATCAATGATTCAGGTCCGGAATAGAATTTTTTGTAACCAATTGTCACCCCATTCTCAGGATCATGGTGTACAACCTCCATAGTGATTGAAATCATGCAACATATTTGTAACCAATTATTTCCAAGTGTCGATCCCACGGCCAAATTTTGTGCTACTGCCATGGTTTCATGGGGACAGACAAAACCATAATCCTTGAACCCACGCTTTCAGATTCTGGAATGGAATTCACTGCAATTGGCAGGGGAAAATTCATGCTCTGCTCCCCTTTTGTTACCAAGTACCTGCATCATGGCACGTTTTATTAAACGATCATTTTTGGGTACAAACACATCAATTGGTGCCCGGTCGAAAAAAGAAAATTGTTTATTGTTTACGAGTATATGCCAATGGGGAGCCTTGATTCCCATCTTTTCTCTAGGAGGAAAAAACATGTTAGAAATGGGAACAGTGAGTTATGAAATTGCCCAAGATGTGGCATCAGCGTTCCTTTAAGTAATAAAAAAATGGAACAATGCGTTGTTCATAAGGACATAAAAGTCGAGCAACGTGATGCTGGACTCAAATTGCAATGCTATAATTTGGCGGCTTTGTGGGTTAGCTAGGCTCGTTGATCACGAAAAAACGTCGCAACCACACTGTTGGTAGAAACCATGGGCTACTTGTCCTCTGAATGTGTCTTAACAGTTTTTACAGTTTTGAGTGGTGGCAGTGGGAATAGCATGTGGATTTCGGCCTTCGCTTGAGCAAGCAATTCATATTCTTAATTTTGAAAGTTATATTGCATGTTCGATCTTCCAACAGAGATTCCCGTGGCAACGTAATTGGCTCCCAATTCCATGGCTAAACTCAAAGATAAACCACTCGCGCGCAGAGTGCTCATAAATATGTCTCATTCTTTATAGAACAGATTTATTATACACATGAGGGACATCCCAATTGGAGGAAACATGGTCATTATTGCAACTAGAGCTCAAAGATTGCATTTAGCTGCCTCTATAAACAGTGGGAATCGCCAGTATTAATTCATGAACTTCAACTCTCAATAATGAATTGGGTTGAAATACTTAGATAAGGTAAATACAAAGATTTTTATCACCATTCTTGTTATTATTATATCACCTATTTTAGCTCCACTTTTCAACGTTACCGTTCTTGTGGGTTATGTAGCACTACACAGACAAAATGTGATGCCCCAGTAATGAATTGAGCAAATATTTGTCATTGCTGCTTCATCCCATAATAAAACATCTTGGAATTTTACTCTATCGTGTCCATTTTCTCAGAGAAAATTCTACCTTAATTTCCAATCAAGACAAATCTATCAATATACTAAGGGAATGTATCTAAGACCCACAAACCTCCAAACCCCTATTAATTTTAATTTTACAGATATTTTCTTCCATGTGAGATGCATGAGATCAATGATTCAGGTCCGGAAAAGAATTTTTTGTAACCAATTATCATCCCATTCTCTGGATCATGGTACCTCCACAGTGCTTGAAATCAGGCAACATATTTGTAACCAATTATTGCCATATTTTGTGCTATTGCCATGGTTTCATGGGGACAGACAAAACCATAATCCTTGAACCCACGTTTTCACATTCTGGAATGCAATTCACTGCAATTGGCAGGGGAAAATTCATGCTCTGCTCCCCTTTTGTTACCAAGTACCTGCATCGTGGCACGTTTTATTAAACGGTCATTTTTGGGTACGAACACATCGATTGGTGCCCGGTCGAAAAAAGAAAATTGTTTCTTGTTTACGAGTATATATGCCATTGGGGAGCCATGATTCCCATCTTTTCTCTAGGAGGAAAAAACATATTAGAAATGGGAACAGTGAGTTATGAAATTACCCGGCGCATGGCATCAGCGTTCCTTTAAGTAATCAAAAATTGGAACAATGCGTTGTTCATAGGGACATAAAAGTCGAGCAACGTGATGCTGGACTCAAATTGCAATGCTATAATTTGGCGGCTTTGTGGGTTAGCTAGGCTCATTGATCACGAAAAAACGTCGCAACCACCCTGTTGGTAGAAACCATGGGCTACTTGTTCTCTGAATGTGTCTTAACAGTTTAACAGTTTTGAGTGGTGGTAGTGGGAGTAGCATGTGGATTTCGGCCTTCACTTGAGCAAGCAATTCATATTCTTAATTTTGAAAGTTATATTGCATGTTCGATCTTCCAACAGAGATTCCCGTGGCAACATAATTGGCTCCCAATTCCATGGCTAAACTCAAAGAAAAACCACCCGCGCGCAGAGTGCTCATAAATATGTCTTATTCTTTATTGAACAGATTTATTATACACATGAGGGAACATCCCAACAATCTTGGAGGAAACATGTTCATTATTGCAACCAGTGCTCAAAGATTGCATTTAATTAGCAGCCTCGAAAAGCAGTGGGAATCACCAGTATTCATAAACTTCAACTCTCAATAATGAATTGGGTTGAAATACTTGGATAAGGTAAATACAATGATTTTTATCACCATTCTTGTTATTATATCACCTATTTTTGCTCCACTTTTCAACGTTACCGTTCTTGTGGGTTATGTAGCACTACGCAGACAAAATGCGACGCCCCAGTAATGAATTGGGCAAACATTTGTCATTGCTCCTTCATCCCATAATAAAACATCTTGGAATTTTACTCTATCGTGTCCATTTTCTCGGAGAACATTCTACCTTAATTTCCAATCAAGACAAATATGGTGTATGGAAAAGTATGCGAAGACTTGGAAGACTTGTTCGATAACCACAAATATATCCATCTCATAATAAAACATCGAGAGAAAGAGAGAAAGAGAAAGCGAAAGAGATAGAGTGGGCTATAGCGAAACTTTTTATGAATACATCTATTACCAAACGAGATAGAGTGGGCTATAGCGAAAGAGATAGAGTGGGCTACAGCGAGGCTTTTTATGAATACATCTATTACCAAACGAGATAGAGTGGGCTATAGCAAAAGAGATAGAGTGGGCTATAGCGAGACTTTTGTAGCTTCATCAATCCCATAATAAAACATCTTGGAATTTCGCTCTCTGGTATCCATTTTCTCGGGAAAAAGTCTACCTTTCCGATCAAGACAACTATGTCTATGGTGCACGGAAAAACACGCGAAGACTTGGAACATCGGGAAATCCTTTTGAGTGAAAAGTATGCAATGACCGACTGATCATTCCGAGAACTAATGCAAGCAGCTCGAGGCTTGGCATAGTTCGACTTAATTAGTAATCAAGTTGAACTTGAACTCAAACTTTAGGCTCATGTAATAAACGAGCCAAGCTCAACACTCAAAAGTTTAGCTCGGGTCGGGTCATTTGTAGAGGGCTCGTTTAGTAATTGAAGCGGGCTCGGCAAGGACTTGGCTCGTTTACGCACGAGCTCGAGTTTTAGATATTTTAATGCCAAAAATTTATTCAGAACCCAAACTTAATTGGTGCAAAAGGTAGTCCAAGTATGGATTTGTTTATTGAATATTAATTGTTCTTGGCTCATTAATTAATTTACTTGAAACTTAGATATGAATTCAATTAGAATGAGGTTTTTCGTGATTTTAAATCATCATATTTATCGAATAATTACTTGATTTATCAAAGTTAATATTTAAATACGGAATATCTACTGTGATTTGTTTTATGCGGATAGAGTTGATGATTTTGGCTTAAACATTGAAGCAGATCGAGGAGAAACATATTTTGTTACAAATAAAAAGGACTTAATGAAATATTAACCATGATGATGAAGATTAGCCTATAATCTATTTTTCTCGCCATATTTCCTCGCAATAGGCCTTCCGTGTTGTAGTGTCTTGACTTACTTCTCTAGTCTCCTCTGAATGACTAGTTTCCAGGCCCACTTCTTGATTTACCTCTCCAGCCTCCTCTGGATGACTAGGAAAGTTCCCCAACAACGGTGAACTAATGAGAAAAGAAAGCACCCGGGGAATAACTTTTTTTGCATTTGACACACTATTCATCATTTCACATCCTAAACCACAAAAATCGAAATTGGTCTCTATATTCCGCTACGGGTTCTTAAAAAATAAATATTTATTTATAATTTTCAAGCTTAAAATTAATAAATTTAATGAAATAATTTTTGTGCAATATGAATATTTTTTGATAGATCTCGGTGAGATCTTTTGAATGCTGAAAAAATTAAATACGTTATTTTTAAGTTTAAAAACTTCAAATAAGTATGTATTTTTCAAAAACCCTTAACGGAACAGGGGCTAAACCGGCTCAAATACATGATTATTTAAAAAAACTAAAAAGGATGAATGGAATGGACTGTGGACGAATTCATCAGTTATTATTCTATTCCGTTTGAAAAAAAACAAAGAATTCTTCAGTTATATATTAAATGCCGAAAATTCATTCAAAACCCAAACTCCTAGCTATGGTTATCTTCAACATCCAAATCCTGCTATATTCTCTCTTCATGTTCTTCTTCTGCATTCTACTTCCTCAAACAAATTCACTGACCTTCAACCTCACAAACTTTAACGATCCAGATCAAAAGGTCAACATAATCCTAACACCAACCTCAGAAGCCCATATCTCAACCCAAGGCCTCCAAATCACCTCCACCGAACGGAGCGTCGATGGGGGCCAGGGGCTACACGTCGGGAGAGCAACTTACATCGAATCCCTTCACCTCTGGGATAATTCCACTCAGAAGTTAGCAGATTTCAATACCCATTTCGTTTTTGTGATTGATTCAAATGGGAATTCAATTTTCGCCGATGGTTTCACCTTCTTTCTCGCTCCAGATGGGTGGGATTCCATGGTTGGTGGACCTGCTGGTGCAATGGGCCTCCCAATTGACACTCCATATTCGACAACACCCACCGGCCGCTTTGTTGCTGTGGAGTTTGATACGTGGGGGAACCCTTGGGACCGGATCAAAACTACTCATGTAGGTATTGATGTCAATTCTATTATATTAGATGTTACTGCTGTTTGGCACTGTAACATAACTCATGGGATAGAAAATGAGGCTTGGATTAGGTATGATTCAAGTTCGCACAATTTAAGTGTAGTTTTTACTGGTTCTATTGGTAATACCAGAGTTGATGATACCATTCATTATATTGTGGATCTGAGGGAACAATTACCTGAAAGGGTAACAATTGGGTTCTCAGCTGCAACAGCTAATGGAAATTTTGAGACACATACTGTAAAATCATGGGAATTTAGTTCAAGTTTTGCAATTAATGAGTCCAATAATACTGTTACAGTGAAACCTGGATCGAATAAAATCTCCCATGGAGCTGTGGTGGGATCGGTTGTCGGCTCGGGTGTTTTTGTTGGTGGGTTGGTTTTGGTTGGATTTGGCTTGTGGAAGAGAAGTAGAGCAAAAGAAGAGGATGAGTTTGAAATTGAGATGTCCTTGGAAAATGAATTCGAGGCCGGTGCTGGGCCGAAGAAATTTTCCTACAGTCAATTATCTCTTGCGCCAAATAACTTTGAAGAGGGACAAAAGCTTGGAGAGGGAGGGTTCGGTGGGGTTTATAGAGGTTTCTTGAGGGAATCAAAAACTTATATTGCTGTCAAGAGGATATCAAAGGGGTCAAAACAAGGGATAAAGGAGTACGCAACGGAAGTAAAGATCATTAGCCGGTTGAGACATAGGAATTTGGTGCAACTCATCGGTTGGTGCCACGAAAAGAAAGAACTACTCCTTGTTTATGAGTTCATGGAAAATGCCAGCTTAGATTTCCATCTCTTCCAAGGGAAAAGCCTCTTGACATGGGGAACAAGGTATAAAATCGCCCAAGGTTTGGCCTCGGCGTTGCTCTATCTACACGAAGAATGGGAGCAATGTGTAGTGCATAGAGATGTAAAATCCAGCAATGTGATGTTGGATTCGAAGTTCAACGCCAAATTGGGAGATTTCGGGTTAGCTAGATTTGTCGATCATGAGAAACAGCCCGAAACAACTCTTTTGGCGGGGA
The DNA here is from genome assembly GCA_025413875.1 of Rhododendron molle. Taxonomy (NCBI): domain Eukaryota; kingdom Viridiplantae; phylum Streptophyta; class Magnoliopsida; order Ericales; family Ericaceae; genus Rhododendron; species Rhododendron molle. The sequence goes on from CM046398.1 coordinate 47,276,556, forward strand.
CCATGGGGTATTTGGCACCAGAATGTATGGTAACAGGTAAAGCTAGTAAGGAATCAGATGTCTACAGCTTTGGTATCGTGGCATTGGAAATAGCTTGCGGGAGAAAACCCTTGGATTCGAAGGTGCCAGAGTCTCAAGTGATACTGGTGAAATGGGTTTGGGACCTCTATGGAATGGGAAGGTTACTCGAAGCAGTGGACGCAAAACTAGGCTCGGATTTTGATGAGCAAGAAATAGAACGGTTGATGATTGTTGGTCTTTGGTGTGCTCACCCGGATCACAATTTCCGGCCAAAAATCAGAGATGCAATTCATGCGCTAATAAATTTTGAAGCCCCACTGCCCATTCTCCCACCAAAACTGCCCATTCTCCCAACAAAACTGCCCGTGCTATCATTTTCCCGTCTTCCATTGCACACCAACCAAAACCAATTTTCAAGCAACGTAGATTCTTCTTAGTTCATTTCATCTTCTACTGCTTCGTCTTCATCGATAAAAGTCTTCAATAAAGAGTGAGGGAGTGTTTGGAGCCAAATTTTTTTAGATTCTGGATTGTGGATTGTAAATTTTTGGATTATAATGAGAGTCTGTAACTCTGTATGTTGATCCAAATAGTATGAGTTGTCCATTTTTCCTCCTATTTGTCTTGATTGTTTATGATTTCATGATTCTATTAATTGTTAGAGGTTGTGTAGATTGGCATTTTAATCTCCAGGTTGGGGATTAACTTGCTCTTATATCTATTCTTGTAACGTTTGCTTTTTATCGTCAATAGAAAATCTTTGTACTACCGTCCGGGACTTGAGTTAATAACCAATATTAATCCAGCATGAGAATTACTGCAAGTCTTAGTTGCAGGAACCTTCTATGTCGATGGCAAATCAACCTCGGAACCTCGCTCCCGTGCTCCTTCCTAGGAACCTCGCGCCCATTGAGAAATGAACCCGCTTCCAACCAGGATAAATCATAAAAGAAACAAAAATAAAGGACACCAAACAAGAGAAAAGACAACGTAAACTATTGCAAAAAAACATGTTCATTATTGCAACGTGTGCTCAAAGATTGCATCTAACTGCCTCGAAAAGCAGTGGGAATCACCAGTATTCATAAACTTCAACTCTCAATAATGAATTGGGTTGAAATACTTGGATAAGGTAAATACAATGATTTTTATCACCATTCTACTTATTATATCACCTATTTTTGCTCCACTTTTCAACGTTACCGTTCTTGTGGGTTATGTAGCACTACACAGACAAAATGCGACGCCCCAGTAATGAATTGGGCAAACATTTGTCATTGCTGCTTCATCCCATAATAAAACATCTTTGAATTTTACTCTATCGTGTCCATTTTCTCGGAGAAAATTCTACCTTAATTTCCAATCAAGACAAATATGGTGTATGGAAAAGAATGCGAAGACTTGGAAGACTTGTTCCATAACCACAAATCCATCTCCTTTGAGAGATTCCAATCAAGACAAATATGGTGTATGGAAAAGTATGCGAAGACTTGGAAGATTTGTTCCATAACCACAAATCCATCTCCTTGAGAGAGAAAGAGATAGAGTGGGCTATAGCGAGACTTTTTATGTAAAACAGTGGCAGCGGTGATGAATACATCTATTACCAAACGATTTGTCATTGTAGCTTCATCAATCCCATAATAAAACATCTTGGAATTTCGCTCTCTGGTATCCATTTTCTCGGGAAAAAGTCTATCTTTCCAATCAAGACAACTGTGTCTATGGTGCACGGAAAAACACGCGAAGACTTGGAACATCAGGAAATCCTTTTGAGTGAAAAGTATGGAATGACCGACTGATCATTCCGAGAACTAATGCAAGCAGCTCGAGGATCGGCATAGTTCGACTTGTTTAGTAATCGAGCCGAACTTGAGCTTGAACTTTAGGCTCATGTAATAAACGAGCCGAGCTCAACACTCAAAAGTTTAGCTCGGGTCGGGTCGTTTGTAGAGGGCTCGTTTAGTAATTGAAGCGGGCTCGGCAAGGACTTGGCTCGTTTATGCACGAGCTCGAGTTTTAGATATTTAAATGCCAAAAATTCATGGGGAAATTACCGGCCGGTCCCGTTTTTTAGTTAGGGCTCCTTCCGAACCCCCTTTTGTAATTTGCATTCCGTGCAGGCCCTTTCTAAGTGTGGTTTTACAATTTTACCCCTTTTATATCGTTTTAATTGTTTGCCTCTTTTCCTTCGTTTTATAAGTCGATTGGCGCATGAGTCGATCACTTACGATGACGGCTGGCAATGAGGAGAGAGGATTGCAGGATTGCAGCGAGAGGAGTTGATCGAAGGTGATTGTAACAGCGATCGAACAGAATATTTTACAGTCGTTAGCAATGGTGAGTAAATTATAATAATCGAGATCCTGAATCAGTAAATTATAAGCAATGGTGATTGTTTTTGTTTTTGTTTTTGTTTTTTAATTATTTGGCTTTCTCGTTAGTATTTAAGGGAAAGAAGAATGAGTTTTGGTTAACGTTTGGATAACAGATGTTAATTTAAGCTAGAATGAGTTTTTGTTAACAGTCGGTGTGAGTTCTGGTTTGAACTTTGAAGTTAAGATTATGTGATTTTCTCGTTATAGTCTTGTGAATTGTGTGTTATAGGGGATGGTAGTTGTGTATTATGTATTATCAATTACCGTTTGGTGTGAATTTAAGCCAGAACGAGTAACAGTTGGTGTGAGTTGTGGATAATAGGTGATGTGAATTGTTCGTTATAGTGTTGTGAATTGTGTTATAGGCTAGTTTGTAATATGTTTTAACATTTCCGTTTGGTGTGAATTGTGTCATGCAGTTGGTGTGAATTGTTTTTTTAATATTGGATTGTGTGTTATGGTGGGGAGTATGTGCAGGGGAGGGGTGTGAATTGTTATTTTTGGTTCGTGAATTGTGTAGTTTTTGAGATTTTTGAGTTTCATTTTTTATTCTTTTTTTTTTTTTTGTGATAGGGTGTGATTTCTGAAAATTCAGTCATCTTGATGTGTAAATTCGGTTCGCGTACTGTTCCAATAAAGTGTTGCCGGTCTTTCACGTCGTACATGGATTTGGTCGACAAATTGTGCTTCAAGTTCAGTGTGTTGAGATTCGATTCAGTGAGGCTTTTTTATAATCTGCGGGATTATGATGGGTGTGTTTTGGCGAATGATGATGATTTGGAGGTAATGTTTTATTTAGCTGGTTGTTTTGGTGTTGAAGTAATTGACGTTACAGTTGTGAATTCTATTGGCAGTAGTGGTTGTTTTGGGAGTGATTCTGTGGCTATTGGAGTTGATCGTAGTGAGAGTAGTTGTTTGACTACTGATGTTGGGTCTGATGGACTTTGTGGTGGTAGTAGTGGCAGTTATGGTAGTATTTTCACCAGTTCAAAAGGGAAAGGGTCAGGTGTTAGTTGTTTGAGTACTGATGTTGGGTCTGTTGGACTTTGTGGTGGTAGTAGTGGCAGTTATGGTAGTATTTTCACCAGTTCAAAAGGTAAAGGGTCAGGTGTTAGTTGTTTTGGTGATGTTGTGGCTAGTGGAGTTAGTGGAAGTAGTGGAAGCAGTGATGGTTTGTGTTCAGATGTTGGAAGTTGCAGCAGTTCGAAAGGGAAAGGTTTAGCTGTGATTCGTTCGCAATGGAGGTTGGAGGTTGAGAAAGAGAGAGACTTACTACCCACATTTTGTCAGCATCGGGATCGTGCATTATTGTCTGACAGTTGGCGTCATTATATCAAAGAAGTTAACTAGAAGTTTGAGGGTGGTGCAGTTGAGTTTCGTGATAAATTGGCAAAGTTTGCAATATTTTATGGTTTTGATTATAGTTTTGCAAAGAATGAAACGGATAGGGTGACTGCATTTTGTAAGGATGCAGATTGTAAGTGGAGAGTGCATGCGAGGTTGGACAAGGTTAGCAGACATTTTTATATACGTAGTTTTGATGATATCCACTCATGCGGTGCTTCTGTCCTTTCCACAAAGCATTCGCGGGCTTCGTCCAGTATGATTGGAAGATTAATGAGTGCTGATATTCGGACCACACCGCAGAAACGTCCAATTGATGTAGTTAGTTCACTGAAGGGTTTGTATGGGGTGGATGTTCCATATAAACGAGCTTGGAAGGGTGTTGAGAAGGGGAGGTCTGAAGCCTTTGGGGATTATGATGCATCCTTTGATGAACTACGGTGGTATCGTGAGGCTGTTAAGAATTCTGATCCTGAAAGCGTGTTTGATATAGAAGTAGATACTGAGACTAATCGATTTAAGAGGTTGTTTGTCGCGTTCAGTGCATGTATTTATGGTTTTAAACATTTGAGGCCCCTTTTGTTTGTTGACGGAACATTTCTGAAGGGAAACTTCAAAGGATCATTGCTTTCGGCAGTGCGAAGGATGGTGATAAAGGTACAATTTTGTAAAGTATTTTTGTGTATTGAATTTATTTTTGGATTGTGAATTATGTGTGAGTTTTGAATTGTAATTATTTTTGAACATTTTGTGTGAGAGTTGTTAATTGTTGTACGAATACACATTTTTTTTGCAGGACTGTTTCCATTGTGTATTGGTGTGGCTGATTCGGAGAGCAATGAGAATTGGTTGTGGTTTATGGAGAAGTTGCGTGGTATTTTGGATGGAGATACGAGAAGCATTGTCTTTGTTTCTGACAGGAATGCTGGAATAAAAGCTGCAGTTCCTAGGGTTTTCCCTTCGGGATTTCATGGGTATTGTCTTTGCCATTTGAAGAACAACCTTCGTGGTCGATTGACTGGTGGAAGGAACAAGTATAAAGAGCGCGTGATTGGTCTGTTCAGTTTATGTGCTTATGCACCGAATGAGATGAAGTTTAATGAAGAAATGGCTAGGTTGAAGAAAGCAGGTGGGGAATCAAGGATTACGAATTTCCTAGCTGATTTGCCTTACGAACATTGGGCTAATGCTTTTTTCCCGGGACAGCGGTATGGAGAGATGTGGTCTAATTTGGCTGAGTGCTTTAATTCTTGGATAGAGAAGGAGAGGCACTTACCGATCACACAACTGGTTGATCGAGTACGGATCAAGCTTATGGAACAGATGTGTTGTAGGAAACAAATTGCAGCGAAGTGGCGTCAGGTGCTTTGTCCCACTATGGATGAAGCTTTGACAATTGCTTTTCAGGAGTCCAAGGCATGGGAAGTAAAATTTTCTTCACCAGATGTGCTTGAAGTTTTATGTAATCCATCTGTCAAGGTGGATATTGGGAGGCATAGTTGCACTTGTACGCAATGGCAGTTGAATGGTGTACCTTGCGTGCATGCAGTTTGTGCAATTAAAAAGAGCGGGAAGTCATTGAATGCATGTGTTGAACGTTACTTTCACGTGGAATGTTATCGGGAGGCATATTCTAGACCTATTATGCCTGTTCCTACGCTGTGGAAACCTGAAGGTGCCGGTGATGCTGTGATATTACCTCCTTTTTCTAGAAAGCCACCAGGGAGAAATAAGAAGAAGAGGATACGATCTTTTGGGGAAAAGGTCAGAACCATTAAATGTACTAGGTGTGGAAAGAGAGGATCTCATAACAGGAGGAGTTGTAAGGAGGCTATCAATTAAATACTGCCAGGATTTCATAACAGGCTTTGATTTGAGTGGATATTGAGGAACAAGTTTTCATTTGGATTTAGTTGAATTGTATTGAGTTGAATTGATATTGAGTTGAATTGATTGAGGAATTTATTGATTTGGTATTTTGTGGTGTTAACTGTTTGTGGATTTTGCTGTTTTTTTTTTTAAAAAAAAGAATGGTTTGTATTAATTGTGGTGAACAGGGGTTGTGAATTCTATCAAATAGAGGGAGTGAATTAAACAAGGGAGTGAATTCAACAAGGGGGTGAATTCTATCAAGTAGAGGGTGTGAATTCTATTAAATAGAGGTAGTGAATTCAAAAAGGGGGTGAATAATTCTTTTTTAATGGCGTGTGAATTTTATCGAATAGAGGGAGTGAATTCTATTATGGTCTCAATGTGTTTGATATGGTTGTGAATTCTGCATGGTTTATCTTTATTGTGTTCAAATGGGGTTGTGAATTGTTTGTGAATAGGTGTGAATCGTGTTGTTTAGGAATCTGAACTCTGCCAATTTGGGTGTGAATTCTGAAATGATATAGCAAATGGCTTGTGAGTTTTGTCAAATTGGGGTTGAACTCTGTCAAGTGGGGTGGGGATTCTGTCAATTTGGGTGTGAATTCTTCCAATGGCGTGTGTGAATTAAGAATTCACACCTCAGAGCATACTACACAAAAATGAAGAGTTTTCAAAGTCCTCTAATAGGTGTGAATCGTGTTGTTTAGGAATCTGAACTCTGCCAATTTGGGTGTGAATTCTGAAATGATATAGCAAATGGCTTGTGAGTTTTGTCAAATTGGGGTTGAACTCTGTCAAGTGGGGTGGGGATTCTGTCAATTTGGGTGTGAATTCTTCCAATGGCGTGTGTGAATTAAGAATTCACACCTCAGAGCATACTACACAAAAATGAAGAGTTTTCAAAGTCCTCTAACAGATTCAGAAATTAACACAACGGATGTTTGCATTATATACAACGAGTTGGGGTTACAAAAGACATGACATTACGGTTCCTGAAACCATAAACTGTGTTTGTGTTCAAAAAACCCCACAACATTAAAGAGACGACATTAAAGAAACTGCAGGCACCTACTCATGGAAAAGACGAAGAAGAAGACAAGGGTTTCAAAAGATATTAGAGTTTAAAAAACGCACAACATTTAAAAAAAAAAAACCACTAATCGTTAACCCCTCTAGTGAAACCCTAATCAACCCTTGGTCCAGGGGACTGTGGAGGGCTTGGTGGAGGGGTTTCATCTTCGTCTTCTATGTCTGAGTCGTCCTCATGCATCTCGGCGTTGTAGGAGTTAATAAAGGCCTGATAGTCCTCATCTATCTCGTCGTCCATGTCCTCCTCCTCCAGAAACAGCCGGTCTTGCGCCATCTGGATCTGGCTCTGCAGTTCTTCTATGCGCTGCTGCTGTTCCAACACCATGGCCATCATGGCGTCATTCTGTTGCTGGAGTGCTTGGACTCCTCTGGCCATGGCGTTGAGGGGGACGGCAGACATCTTTTTAGGGTTTTGTGTGAGTGGTTGAGAGAAGGGTTTGAGTGGTGAAGTGGAGAGTAAAGTGTGTATTTTATGTTGGTTGAGAGAAGGGTTTTTTTGATTTTGGCTGCAGGTTCACATCGTTTCTTGTACGGTTTATTATTATTTTATTATTTTGCTTTTGGCATCTTCTGACACATCAATAATACGTTCACATCCCTGTGCATTTTTATTTTTATTTTTATTTTTATTTTTTTTTTTGGGGGGGGGGGGGGGGTCATGTGAATTGTATATTTTCAGGTATGTGAATTCCACATCCCTATGCAATTTTTTTTTTTTTTTGGGCATGTGAATTTTATTTTTCAGGGGTGTAATTTTGTAATCAGGGGATGTGGATCGTATTTTTCAGTCAAATATGGGCGTGAATTCTTGGAACAGTGAAACAAAGAAATGCAGCAAATTGTGATTTCACAGTTCTTTCAGAAACAGAAGCACAGAAATCAAACTTATAGAAGCAGAGAAAAATCATCAAATCAAGAGCACATGCAAGCACAGAAATCAAACTTATAGAAGCAGAGAAAAAATCATCAAATCAAGAGCACATGCAAGCACCGTAAAAGATAAGCAAGATTTTTCCATATGAACATAAAAGGATGTTAGATTGGGGTCACAAAAGAAGAAGCTAGGGTTTGTGAAACCCTAAAGTCTGGTGGTTTTGAAAAAAAAAAAAAACACCCTTCAACATCAGATAAGGAGACCAGGGCTTCAAAACGCTTCAACACCAGAGAAGCAACAAAAAAATCCCTAGTCGTTAACCCCACTAGTCAAGCCCTAATCAACCCTGGGTTCAGGGGACTGAGGAGGGTTTGGTGGGGGTGTGTCTTCTTCTTCTTCGTCCTCGTCTGTGTCTTCGTCTGTGTCTTCGTCCATGTCCTCGTCGTCCTCGTCCATGTCTTGGAGCATCTCCTCGTCCTCCAGAAACTGGGCATAGTGGCGGTCCTGTGTTTCCTGGATTTTGCGCTGGAGGGCCTCTATGCGCTGTTGCTGTTCGAGCAGCATGGCCATCATGGCGTCGTTGTGTTGCTGGAGTTCCTGGACTCCTCTGGCGAGGGCGTTGAGGGGGAGGTCAGACATGTTTTGAGTTTTGAGGGATTTGTGTGAGTGGGGGAGAGAAAAAAGGGGTGTGAGTGGTGAAGTGAAAAGTGTTGTATTTAAGGTGGTGGAAAGGCGCAGTGTGGGATGTGAAAAGTTGAGATTGTTTCGTTTCCCAATTATTTTTTATTATATTATTTGTGGGATGTGTGGTGTATCTTTTCACATCCCTATGCAAGAATATGTTTTCAATTTATTATTATTTTAATTTTCGTTTTTTTATGGTTTATTCATTACTTCTCTAAGTCAAATTATTAAAGAAATAAATACTTGTTCTCTTCCCTTCTTAAAAAAGAATTTTTAAAAAAAAATTCCCCCTACTTCCAACATTTTTCTCTATCTCTCTCCACTTATAACCCGTACTATTTGTTAAAAAAATTCCAAAATACAATCCAAACACAGCAGAAAAATATTATATTTTGTGGGATGTGAATTAAGCCAAACGGGGTTTGGATTCTTCCAATTTGTGTGTGAATTCAGGCAATGGTGCATGTGTATTAAGCCAATGGTGCATGTGAATTAATCCAATGATGCATGTGAATTCTGAGTTCAGGGATGTATATTGGAAATTGGATGAATTATGTTTTGAGGAATTACGTCTAACCGATGGTGTGAAATATGTTTTTAGGGCGTGTGAATTATTTAAATTGGGGGTGAAATGTGTCATGGGGGGGGTGTGAATACTGTCAAATGGGGTGTGATACTGTCAGATGGGGTGTGAATTAAGCCAAATGGGGTTTGGATTCTGCCAATTTGGGTGTGAATTCTTCCAATGGTGGGTGTGAATTAAGCCAGTGTTGCCTTAAGCCAATTGTGCGTGTGAATTCTGATTTCAGGGATGTATAATGGAAATTGGATGAATTATGTTTTCAGGAATTACGTCTAACCGATGGTATGAAATATGTTTTTAAGTTGGGGTGAATTGTGTCATGGGTGGTGTGAATACTGTCAAATGGGGGGTGAATACTGTTAGATGGTGTGTGAATTGTGTCAAATTGGGGGTGAACTCTGTCAAATGGGGTGGGGAATCTGCCAATTTGGGTGTGAATTGTTCCAATTGTGTGTGTGAATTAAGCCAGTGGTGCCTTAAGCCAATGGTGCATGTGAATTATGCTTTTCAGGGATGTATAGTGGATATAAAACACAGAATCCGTAAACTATCACTACTGTATGTCAGAATCAGTGAATCGCTAAACTATTACAGTTGTTTCTTGTCTCTGGGGTTCAGGTTGGGGTCAGTTCTCGTTGCATCCTCTTCAGTTTTGTGCATCTTCAGCATCCATGACCTTCTTGTCCCTGCAATTCAGCTTGCCATGTGGAGTCTCCTTGCCTCCTCTTCACTTTTGTGCATCTCCAACGTCCATGACCTTGATTTATGGCTTAGTATCTTGTGTGTGATATCTGCTCTTATCTTTCTGACGTGATGCTTTGTGAGGCTTTGTGCAATCCCATCTACATCATTATTGATATAATGTTGGATGATGTAGCACACGATTGGGCCACAATCAAGTCTGCAATAACAGATATATTAAATGTGTTAGTTGAATGCTTATATGTTTTCTTTAGGGTTTAGGTTTGTAGAGACAGAGAAGTGGTTTTAAGACATACGAATTGGGCTGCTGTTTTGGTGTAGGACACATGCGAGCAGTCGATGAGAAGTGTTCCAATCTGGATACGCGCATTTCTGAGCAGATGTATTTAGTGATTGCTAGCCTCTGATAAATTTAGAGGATCAATTAGTAAAAAATAAATGAATTGGATTCTGATACAGATAGAAGACAAAGTAATTAGTGAGAGGTTAACCAATGGAGTCGATGCGTCAAAGTAGCTGTCCCTCCCTTGGATTTTCAGCGAGTTGTAGTATAACCACATTGGTCGAGTAGTATCAAGGATGAGCAGTGTCCAGTGGCTTTTGCACAATATTGGGAAGATCAGATAAGACGCTGAATTTATGGCATCTGGCAGTAGTTCTCCAAACATTTGTTGATTCTGCTCAGTGGTGTTCAGTAGAAACGTGTTCTGTTTTGAAGGAATTTTGATTTTTTGTTTAGAGAGTTAATACAATAGGATATTTTAAAAAAAAAAACAGAATAGTAATTTGTTTTCTTACCATCAGGTCGGCAGAGAAGATGTATGACCTCTTCTGTTGCGATTCAATCAAACAGAAGTTCGGAAGGTTGTCGTACTCCTCGAGCAGAAGTTGAGCATAGGTATTTATTATCTGAAACACAACGTAAGAGATTAACTTATTATATAGCATGTGGTGTTAATTTGATTATGAATGTATGTACCTCGTAGCCAAGCTCGCCATCTCGAAGTATCTCTTGTATGTCTTCAACCATTACAAAGCTATTTGGTCCAGTATAAGCCACATTGCTGTTAGAAGAAGACAAAGTTTTAATACTGCATACAAAGATTTAGGTATACAATCAATTAAAAAATGAAATTAGGAATACTGTCAGATGGGGTGTGAATTGTGTCAAATGGGGGGTGAATTCTGTCATGTGGGGTGTGAATTGTGTCAAATGGGGGGTGAATTCTGTCATGTGGGGTGTGAATACTGTCAAATGGGGGGTGAATTATACATATGGGACATGTGAATTCTACATTTGTTGCTCCTGTATCTCAGAATCCATAAACTTTCACTATTCTATCTCATAAAGTAACATGGAATTCTGTCAAATTGGGGTGAATTCTGTTTTCAGGAATGTGAATTCTTACTTTGGAGATGTATTTGCCCACATATCTTTGATGAGTTGCAATGTTGGTTGCGGTAGAAGCTTTAAAACTTGCATATGATGGCTGTTGAGTTTTTTTAGTTTCTTCTGGTCTGTTGGTCCATCTGTTTGCATTTTCATTTCTTCGTCAGCTCTCTTGTCAAGTAGGGGATAGGTATATATGGGATCGACATTCAGCTTCCTTGTCCCCTGACTTGTTTTTCTGCTTGATCCTTCGATATTTTGATGGTGGAGTGGGTTTTCTGTTAGTAGCCTGTGTAACGGTGTGCACAAAGTCCAGAGTGTCTTGCGTTGAGTATGGTTTTACTTGAGCACTCTGTGTTACACTGTGGACTTGTTGCTCTATGTTTTGCTCTTCGGTCTCGTTCGAGAAGGGTTCAAGGTGTGGACTTCGTTTGCTCCTTTCTTGCAGCTCTTTTTTCAGTTCTTTGTTTTCCCTTTCAAGTTCTGCATTGTTCCTTTCAATCTGCTGTTTGTGTTGTTGCAGAGCTTCCACCTCTTTAAGGAAAACCATCTTCTCCTCTTCCAGCTGTGTTTTCTCAGTTTGCAATTGGTGTTCCTTTTTTTGTGCAGCCTTCTTCTCTGCAAGTGAGATATTTTTCTCCTCAATTAGTGCCATTCGTGCATCTTTAAGCTGCTGCTCCTGTTTTGCTGCAGCTTCTTTGAATTCAAGCTCCATTTGCATCTTTTCCATTTGTGCATCATCCAGTTCATGAGCCTGTTTAGCTGCAGTTTCTTTCAGTGCAAGTGAGATCTTTTTCTCCTCAGTTAATGCCATTCGGGCATCTGTGAGCTGTTGCTCCTGTTTTGCTGCAGCTTCTTTGAATTCAACCTCCATTTTCATCTTTTCGTCACTGATTGCTATGTGTGACTCTTTGATATGTTGTATGGCCAAGAGAAGGGCTTCTTTGTGTTTCCCTTGTTGATTCCTTCCTTCCTTGTACAAAAAATCAATTTTTTGAAGGAGTTCTGCCATTTTTACCTCATTGTTTTTGCTTTGTTCCTTGAGTGTGTCAATTATAACTTCTTGTTGCCTGTTTACCTCCTGGAGCTGCTCAACAAGCGGTTCTGTTACTCTTTGCACTGCAGAGGAACACAAAAATTCAAGGTTTGGTTGTGGTTCATCTTGATCAGGATGGATATATGCTGGTAGAGGGGATAACGCAAGATGTGGAAACACCCCTGCATTTGTTGGCAGGTATGTGTTAGGGACAAGTGTTGATCCCGAGTCCTGACTAGAGAGCCATCTTTGGACTGGATTTTGATTTCGGGATATGTGGAGCAGTGCTTTTGATACTTCCAACTCATTCGCCTGAGAAGGGTTCTGTACTTGTGGTGTTTGGAAATGCTGGTTGGGTTGTGAAATGTCCTCAAGGCCAAGATAATTATGACCACCAGCATGAGCATTGTCATCATCTTTGTCTTCAGCATTAACAGGAGAATAATTGCCAGCACCATCATCACGAGGACTATCATCATCAGCAGCAGCAGCAGCAGCAGCATTATCACTATCGTTGTCATCATCACCATCGTCGTCATTTTCTCTAGCATTAACCAGAGAATAAGTACGAGCACCATCATCATGAGGACTATCATCATCATCATCATCATCAGCAGTATCATTATCACCATCGCTATCGCCATTGCCATCATCATCATCATCATCATCATCATCTCCATCTTCATGTTCATCATCTTCTTCTCCTTCATCATCTGCTTCTCCTTCTTCTTCTCCTTCTCCTTCTCCTTCTTTTTCTCCTTCTCCTTCTGCTTCTCCTTCTCCTTCTTCTCCTCCTTGTTGAATACAAGGGAATTCCATTTTGTAAAGTTTGTATTCTTGATCCGTTTCAGTAAGTTCAGCAACTTGTACCTATGGCAATGATTGAATATGTCAAATAGATTTCTAACAGCAATAGGAGGATACATATTTTATGGGCCGTGAAATGCAGAATTCACATCCTGTAATGCAGAATTCAGATTACCTGATGCAGAATTCACACCTTCGAACTAGATATATTGCGCAGGTCAAATGAAGAAGACAGTATTAATAGTACATACAAAACATCTAGCTACGTAATCAATTAAAAATGTAGGTGGGAATACTGTCAGTTGGTGTGTGGATTGTGTCAAATGGGGGTGAACTCTGTCAAATAGGATGGTGTGAAATATGTTTTTAGGGCGTGTGAATCCTTTCAAATTGGGGTGAATTCTGTCATGGGGGTGAATTCTTTCAAATGGGGGGTGAATTGTGTCATGGGGGGTGTGAATACTGTCAAATGGGGTGTGATACTGTCAGATGGGGTGTGAATTAAGCCAAATGGGGTTTGGATTCTGCCAATTTGGGTGTGAATTCTTGCAATGGTGTGTGTGAATTAAGCCAGTGTTGCCTTAAGCCAATGGTGCATGTGAATTCTGAATCAAGCCAATGGTGCCTTAAGCATTCACACATCAGAACTTACTACACAAAGAATGAAGAGTTCACAGCTTTGAAACGGAGAGACTTCACATCCCGAAAATAAGAATTCAGATACTGGGAAATTAAAACGAAGTAGAATTCATACGTCAGAGCTTACTACACAAAAAATGAAGAGTTCACATCTAGCTACATAATCAATTAAAAATGTAGGTGGGAATACTGTCAGTTGGGGTGTAGATTGTGTCAAATGGGGGGTGAATTCTGTCATGGGGGGTGTGAATGCTGTCATGGGGGGCATATAATACACATGGGGCATATGAATTCATATTCGAAAAGGACAGTACTCACTTTCCCTATGGCGATAATTGAGTTTACCTTAATTTTTCGCGCGTTCACGATGTTTGGAATGGCTTGTAATGCATGTTCAAGTGTGGATATATTCCACTTAAGTAATCTTGGCACTTGATGTTCTGACAGCTCTTGTTCAAGAATGTTTGTGTGCTCGCATAGCCAGTACTGCAAATAAATAATTGATTAGCAGATGTATTGGAAGTGTTGTATGTCATGCAACTGTAAAAACAAATTTGAATCACTTCACTTACAGGAAGTATCAATTGGCAGCCCTTCACATCTTTTGGTGAATGTTGGGATTTCTTTATTGATTCAATAAGCTCATCCCGTATTTCAGCTGCCCAGTTGTATGACTTCATCTGAGTCAGGTCTTCCATTGCATCGACGTGCTTCCATGAGACCGTTATACGGGATGTTGGGAAAAAAAGCTTGACAATGAGAAACATGCAGACCAACCGTGCAACATCTTGGACATCTTCAATGTTGGTTTTGTTCTCTTGGGCAAGTTCTTTCAGCATATCTGATATGGCTTTGGTTGTCAATCTTTGTTGAATGTTGTGTCTTTTGGCAAATGCAACCTGATCTCTAGTCTTCAACTTTGCTGCAAACCGCTCCGTACCACAAGATATTCCAAAAATTAACTTAACATGATTCGCCGTCAGCTTCACATTCTTCCCAGCTATTGTAAAGCAATCTGTTTTTGGATTGTATGCAGCAAGAAGTTTTGTGAGAACCGTGTCTGACTTGATGCATTTATCGGCATCCAATTTTTGTGATATGATTGCATCAATGATCAGCCAGAACGGTGTTTTTTTCAGCAGGTCGAGGTGGTCACCTCTGAGACTCAGATCTTGCAGAAACGTAACTGTCAACTGAAGGTTGGATCTGTTTTTTGTGTTTGTCTGTGTTTGTGTTTGTGTTTGTGTTTGTGTTCTTGTTGTTCTTGTCCTTGTGCTTGCTCTTTTCCCTTTTTGTGGGTATGTCAATGCTTCTCCCTTGTTGTCCTTGTGCTTGCTCTTCTCCATTGTTGCCCTTGTTCTAATTGGGTAGGTTAATGGCAGAGAGGGGTGGGATGTGGTTTTTGATGGAATTTGGCGTGGACTTTTCCTTGTTCTCTTGGGTTGTTGTTCCTCCAATGATGGACTTGGTGGTTGGGTTTGGACTTCTCGTTCCCTTTTTTCCCTCGCATGTGTTTCTGGTGGTGGTTGGGTTTGATTTTCTGTTGACTTTCTTGCCGACCTTTTTCTTTTTGGTACTTGCTGGATTGGTTGAGTTATTGGGACCAGTATCCTGATTGGCGGTACCTTGCATGGTGGTAGCCTCTTGGATCCAGGAGGACTAGCTGTTATTGGTACCTCCTTCAATTCAGCTTCCTTCATTTTTTGTTCTGAAATGCTGAATTAACACAGAAACAATTAATTCACTCTTTTGAAAAAAACAGAGCTTGCTACCCAAAAATGAAGTATTCATACTTTCGGAAAAGGACATGATTCACATAAACAATTATTTAATGCAGAATCTGTATTAGACAATGACATAGCAAATCAAACAATTATTAAACGCAAAATTCAGGCATATATAGTGAAAATTGGATGAATTATGTTTTCAGGAATTACATCTAACTGATGGTGTGAATCCTTTCAAATTGGTGGGGGGTGAATTCTGTCATGGGGGTGAATTCTTTCAAATTGGGGTGAATTCTGTCGTGGGGGGTGTGAATACTGTCAAATGGGGGGTGAATTGTATCATGGGGGGTGTGAATACTGTCAAATGGGGGGTGAATTGTGTCAAATTGGGGGTGAACTATGTCAAATAGGGTGGGGATTCTGCCAATCAAGCCAATGGTGCATTAAGCATTCACATATCAGAACTTACTACACAAAGAATGAAGAGTTCACAGCTGTGAAACGGAGAGACTTCACATCCTGAAAATAAGAATCCAGATTTAAAACGAAGTAGAATTCACACCTCAGAGCTTACTACACAAAAAATGAAGAGTTCGCAGCTTCGAGAGAGAAATCCACATCCGCAAGAATTCGCAGTCCACAGGATCCACACCCGCAGAATTCATACCCCAAGAATTCACACCCCCCAGAATTCACACCCCCAAGAATTCGCACCCCACAGAATTCACACTCTTTTGCAAGAACTCACACGCCTTTACAGAATTCACACCCTTGGATCCAAGAGTGAATGCTTTTACTATTTTGCCCCTATCACTTTTCATACTCCAAGAATTCACACCTCCGAAAATTCACCCCCCCAAGAATTCACACCTCCCAGAATTCACACCCCCGAAAATTCACACCTTAGAGCTTATTACACAAAAAATGAAGAGTTCATAGCTTCGAGAGAGAATTCACAGCCCCAAATTAAAAATCCACTAACACAGGGAAATAAGAATCCAGATATCGGAGAGAATTCACATCCCGAAAATAAGAATCCAGATATCGGAAAATTAAAACGAAGTAGAATTCACACGTCAGAGCTTACTACACAAAAAATGAAGAGTTCACACCTTTGAAAGAGAATTCACATCGCCAAAATAAAAATGCACATCTCGGAAAATGGAAATTCACAAAACGAAGTAGAATTCACACCTTAGAGATTACTACACAAAAAATGAAGAGTTCATAGTTTCGAGAGAGAATTCACATCCTCAAAATCCACAAAACGAATTCACATCCGCAAAATCCAGATATTGGAAAATCAAAATCCACAAAACGAATAATAAATCACAGCTTAAAAGATACAACACAACTAACACAGGCAAATATGCGAACAAAATGTCAGAAAAAGCCAGATCTAAGGTGTGTGGATCATGATACACAGGCAACAGAAGCAACAAACAAGAATTCACATTATGTGAAATACGAGGGTGTAGAAAAAAGTATAGAAGAAGAAAAAAACAGTGATTACCGAAGGATTAACGACGTTGATGAGGTTTTTTGGATGATTACCGAAGGATTGACGACGTTGAAGAACGTTGAGGGTTTATGGTTTGCTGAAAGTTGGAAAGGACACGGGTGAAGTGTGTGTTTTTTTTGGGATTATGTATCGTTCGAGTATAGCGGGGGTATTTTTGGAAGTTTACTTAAAACGGGGCTTCTAGGGAATGGGCTTGACAAATAGTGGGCTTGGACGGGAACGGCTTGACAAAATTGGGCCGGCCAGGAAGAACCCCAAAATTCATTCAGAACCCAAACTTAATTGGTGCAAAGGTAGTTCGAGTACGGATTTGTTTATTGTATATTAATTGTTCTTGGCTCATTAATTAATTTAGTTGAAACTCAGATATGAATTCAATTAGAATGAGGTTTTTCGTGATTTTAAATCATCATATTTATCGAATAATTACTTGATTTATCAAAGTTAATATTTAAATACGGAATATCTACTGTGATGTGTTTTATGCGGATACAGTTGATGATTTTGGCTTAAACCTTAAAGCAGATCGAGGAGAAACATATTTTGTTACAAATAAAAAGGACTTAATGAAATATTAACCATGATGATTAAGATTAGCCTATAATCCATTGTGCAAAAGTCATAGGAAAAATCATTGCATAAAATTAGTTGATAATTCAATATTTATGGGTGTGGATTCTGATACTTCTCTGCTACTTTTCCGTGATAGTTTAGTTCAATTATTTTCTTTTGTCATTATTTATTTAATTCTTAATTTACAAATCAATCACAAATTTTGTCAACTAAGTTAGGGTTCAGTTAATTTGAAGTATATTTAGGTTTTCTATAAAAATCACAAATTCATGTGGGTTCAAATTAAACAAGCGATTCATGTGCTTAAATTTCCGGATCACAATTTCTAGCCTAAAAATTAGACAAGCAATTCATGTGCTTAAATTAGAAGTTCCAATGCCCATCCTCCCTAAAAACATCTTGCGCTATCGTTCTTTCCTCCTCCATTGAACACTACCACGACCAGTTCTGACACCAGCCGAAACCAATATATATTCAAGCTATACTTACAACACAGATTCTTCCAAAGTTCCCCTCATCTTCTACCGCTTCATGATCGAATCCAATCATATGTTCGAATACAATCATGTTCGAATCTGTACTTTAAATATGTGGTCTTAAGATTTTTTTTTAATATGTGTTCGTAGATTTAGGTAGCTCTTCAGTTGTTGTAACGTTGGTTTGTTTTTACTTTAATAATAATACTAGTAGAAAATCTTTGTAGTTTTCATGTGTTTCCAGGTCCAGGACTTGAGTTAATATCCATTCCATGCAACTCATGCTGGATTCGGCCGGCAATATGTGCGGTAACGTGGTGAGGCACCCAATTGAGACGGATTATGTGACTTTGGAAATTAATCATTACCTAATTGGATTGGAGGCAATACATTTAGAACGAAAATTTAATGGACATACGTAGTTATTATTTGGTGGCCCCTAATAGTTGATGGTGAGATAGATCCCACGAGCGGATTATGTGATTAAGGCCCGACAGAGTTCCGTTTAAGTTCATACTATTACTTGTTTAGGATATATATGTGAGGTACAAAGGGTTGTGTGGCTATCAAATGTGTGAACAAATTGTTTAAAAATTCATGGGCAAATATGTAAAACTCGACTTGATCAGGCCCCAAGTTCAAACTTCGGGCAGTTACACAACTCCTCACCAGTTATCTGCCGCCTTCTGTTTGTGAATTTTTGAAATTCCATGGCTGCAAAAAGGTTCATCCATCCACTTAATTTGTTCAACTCCTAGAGGTAATCTATGGAAGGAATCTTTTGTTATCTTTCATGGACGAAGTGGACAAAAACCAAATTGCTTCGGTTGGATGCTCAAATCCCGTGCATTCCGTCCAACCACTCTTCTTCCCAAGTTCTACTCCACTTTCCCCTCATCTTCTTCCTTTACATCATTTCTCAGCCGATCGGAAAACCGCCGTGCCGCAACTAGACCTACGCAAGTCTCTTTAACATATATCATTCATGCGGGTGTGTTAAAAAAAAGGCTTACACAAATATCTAAAAGATGAACGGGGAAAGGAGAGTGAGTGGAGTAAGGAGAGAGAGGGGTCAATTGGGCGAAAGATCAGGAGGTTCAACTTGGGGCTCAACAATTTTCGTTTGTGATCTACCAGAAGACATGGATGAAGTTTGGCTGAAGCAGATTTTCTCCGGTGCCGGGAAAATCACTCAGGTCTATATCCCTCGGAAGAGATCATTTCGGCTAAACCAAAGATTCGGATTTGTAAGGTTTGAAATCAAAGCGGATGGGTTGAAAGCAATAAAGATGTGGAATACTGCTCAAATACAAGGTCACAGATTGCTGGTGAAAGAGGCAAGATTCAACAATACCAGATGGAACAATCAGGGTCAGAAGAAGGTTGGGGAATCAAAAGTTTATAGAGCGGTGAAGATCAAAAACCCTAGAATTGAAGAGACCAAGTGGATCCCTAAATCTCCGAAGGCTGGGAATGGTGCTCAACCCTGTATCAAAGTTTCAGAAGAGGGGAACGAATGGCTCACCAGAAGTGCCATTGCCACGCTATCCCCTCTTAGGTCAATGGTATACATGGAAGATCTTCTCAGAAATCTTGGATACTCAGACATTCAGGTACGGCCAATGGATAGTGATAGAGTTGTCCTCACATTTCCTAACATTGAAGACAGAGACTCTATTTTCAATGGGGGAAAGATGGGTTGGCTCAAAGACTGTTTTTTGGAAATTTTTAAGTGGAATGATACAATTTCTACTCAAGGTTCCAGATTAGTGTGGTTGAACTGTTATGGTATCCCACTCCATGTCTGGAATGTAACCACGTTCAAAAAAATTGGTCAAATTTGGGGGAAGATCATCTCTATTAGTGAAGATTCTTTCAAATGTCTATCATTTGTGGTAGGCAAAGTTCTCATCTCCACAACCATCATGGAAACAATCAATCAGGCGATCACTCTTACTAACAAGGATAAACGTTATAATGTTAGAGTTTCAGAGGAACAATATGTGATCAACACCTTCCTAAGATCTGAATGCAAATGTAAGGGCTGTGCTTTAGACGAAGTCCAATCTGTGGTTCAAAATTCAAATGGGAGTGAAGAAAATATTGTGGTGGAAAGGGTTGAAACAAACAAGGAAGTTGACAAAGTAGTGGGGTCTGATGGGGGTTCTCTGCAGCTTGTCAAGGTTGTGGGTACAGATGGGGTAGCGGAAAGGTCTGGGTGTAAGATTGATTTGGTGGCTAGAGACTCCTTTTCTTCTTCTTTGGGGATTGGGATATCAGTCAGGGGAAGCAGAAAGGACTGGGATTTCTTGGGGGAGGGAGCTGGGTATGAGACATTGCCAATTACCAATTTAGCCCCTCTTACTGTTATTGGGCTAAATAGACTGGTATTGTCCCCAAGAGTAAGTCTCAGTAATTTGGTGGAAAATCAAAACAGCTGGGCTGTTAAATCTGTTAGCTGGGTAGCCAACTCTGTCAACGAGAATCCAACTCCACCTGGTATCTTAAGTGAGAGAACAGATGATGATGCAATTGGGGATGGGCGACTTGATCAAAATGAAGCAAACCATTCTGAAGATGATCCTTGTCTTGCTCCATTAAAAGCTGCCATTAATGGAGTAAAAGGGAAGAAGAAAAGGAAATCCATAAACGATATTCTTGGCTTCACAAAGGTTAATCTGGTGAATAACAAGGGGAGGAAGAACAAGCAAAAGTGTGAGGTATTCAGGTCTACTATAGCAGCAGTAGCTCTCTCTGCTTCTATCTCTTCAGAAGGAATTGTGAATAGAAACAGAATTATTTTGGATGAAGCGCAAGCTATCTGGGAATGCAATAAAATCATGGGTTTGGGATATGATGGAGATGAAGATGAAGTAATCAGCAGATTCGCAGATATGGAAGCTCAGGATTTAGATCGAGCCGACAAAGCTGCTGCAAGACAACTCTAATCATAGCATTCCTGATAAGATATCCAGGTCCTCATCTCATTGCACAATGATATGCATGACTTGGAATGTCAGGGGCCAACCAAAAAAGAGAAAAGAGGTAGAATTAAGAAGTTGCTTAAAGAAAGAAAGGTGGATATGGTTTTTTTTCAAGAAACCAAACAAAGGTCTGTTTCAAAGGATTTCATTAACTCAATATGGTGGAATGACAATTGTGAATTTTTGGAAGTGGACGCGGTTGAAACAGCTGGAGGCCTTTTGTGCATTTGGAATCCACAAGTATTTTCATCATGTGTGGCTGACTGGTGGAGGTTTGGAACTGAAAAAGAAGAGATGTTCTTCTGATCAAATGCAGGAATCTACAAAATTCTGGACTGATCCATGGGTGAATGGAAGACGAGACAATTGAAATGGTTCTAAGAAGGAAGGAAGAACAACTCAATTGGGACTTCCAACTCAGGAGAAGAAGATTTTTCAGAGGGGAAACAGAGGCTTTCAACTCTTTGGTGTCAATGCTGGATGGATTGCACATTCTCCTTCAAACTAGAGCTGATCATCTTGTATGGGTGGCAAGTAAGAAGTACAATGCTTTGGCTGGATGGCATATTATGGAATGTTTGGTGTGAGATTTTGGAGTGGTGGGGTGTCCAGTGGGTGACTCCTAATTCGGTGTGGGAATTATTCAATTGGTGGCTAAGTTACCGTCAGAAGCCATCGATTAAAGTCATTTGGGACTGCATTCCTTTTGCAGTTCTGTGGTCACTATGGAAAATGAGAAATGAGCATCTTTTTCAGAATAAGGGTCTTTATTGGGAAGATGTGGTGGATTTGATAAAGGTAAGGATTGCTTTTTGGGTCAAGACTAAATGGAATGAAGTAGATTTCTCCATCTCAGATTTCATCTTCAGACTATCAAGCATTATTCATGCCTCATAACGTTGAGGTGGCTATGCACTGAACTTCTGATCTTTTAAGTGCCATATTTTGGTCTGTTGACGGCATTTACTTGTGTGTCCGGATGCTCAACTTGCTGCACTGACTTTTTTGGAACTGCTGACCATGGATCTGCTGCTCTTTTGCATTTATTTCATGGAACTGCAGCTCAACTTGGTGCTACTGAATGTGAAGACTAATGCCAATTCTGAGTCTTCTTTTCTTGAGCTGACTATTAGGCTGGGATATGAAAGTGTACCCTTTGGTGAAGCCTATATCACTTTTTTGAAAGCTTTCTTTTGAGGTTCATATTGTAATGGGGTTGATCTCTTGTCAATCCTTGGGCAGGAATAGCATATGATTGTCGTGTGTTACTCACACGTTGTGACTGATGAATAAAATTCCCTTTTTCGCCGTTCAAAAAAAAAAAGGCTTACACAATCTCTCTCTCTCTCTCTCTCTCTCTCTCTCTCTCAAAATTCGATTAGGGGGTTTGCAGAAATGTAAACTACCAAATGGGAGAAAAAATGTTGTACTCTGTTGTTCTATTGGATTTAATACTAGAGGCCGGCGCACACAATGCGTGTGCAAGTCGGATTTTGCCAACATTTTTGTAAAAGTGCTTCCCACTTATTGTTTGATCAAATTTTCATAGATGTTGTGAAAATCCGACTTGCCTCTAGTGTACATTATTGTAACTAGAGCTCAAAGATTGCATTTGTCCAATAACGCTACTGCCACAAACACCACAAACAATCATACAAACTCAAATCAAATGTGAGCAGAGTTTTTGTGAATGTATGTGTAAGGGTTCGTGGTTATGGAATTTTTTTTTTTATCCTTAACTCATCGATTGGTGCTCGAGAAAAGAGAATTGTTTCTCTTTTTTACGAGCATATCCCAAAGGGGAGCCTTGATTCCCATCTTTTCTGGGAGAAATTGGGAAGCGAGGTATATATGAAATTGCCAAGATTTGGCATCAGCTAGAGTTTCTATAAGTATTCAAATAATGGACTCAAATTGCAATGCTGATTTGACGGCTTTTTGGGTTAGCTAGGCTAATTGATCACGAAAAAACGTCGCAATCATAGTGTTAGTAGGAACCAGGCCGGGCTACTTGTCTTCTGAATGTGTCAACTGTTTTATAGTTTTGAGGGGTGGCATTGGGAATAGCATGTGGATATCGTATCCAGGGCCGACCCAAGGGTTTTTAGTGTCTAAGGCCTAATAAAAAAAGTGTGCCCTTAGAAAAAAAAAATTTGCACGATTCCCGAAAAGAGGCAAGCAATTTGGGACGGAGAGAGTAATACTTAACAATTTTTACAGCAACAATCACAATACGAGAAAGCTAAACCAATATAAATTTTTGCTTACCAAAGTAATACTTAACAGTTTGTAAGTTTTTGCTTACCAAATTAAGAGGAGTAAGGCTCATTCCAAAATATACCCAAATAACAGAAGAGAACAATTTAAAGTAATTGTATCTCTAACAAAATAAAACAGATTTTCATACATGGTCTGACTAGTAACACATCAAAAGGGTCAAAAAAATCTCAACTCTTCCTGTCTTCAATCTTCTCCTGTGACTCTCAAAGAGATAGCAATGATCGCAGCAAAGAAGGCCAATCACCACCTCTCTGACTCGTACCTATCCTGCAAATTGAGAATGAACACAGAATAAAAGAACAGAAAACATGCGAAAAAGTATATTCATTGAAAGAAACTGAGAATTTACCCATGCCTAGAGCGCAAGGGGAACAGAAACTAATTAGAGGCCGAAGGAGAACAATCAAAACAATCTTCTATTAGATTTAGAACAACAAATTGAGCAGACAAAATTCATGAAAGAGAAAAACTTTGTGACCTCTCATTGTCTGAGATTTTTAATTCATCGCAATGTTTTTTCTCTTCCCAATCGTTTTCATTCCTAAACTTGCAAGAGCATAAAAACTCGAGCGAAATTGAATGGAAAAATTTTACAGAATACTCAACAATCCAAATTAACCCACCTGCCTGTGAGTTAATTGGGATGTTGGAACTCTTATATGGCGATCCATCATTTCATCTCCATTTATCCTTGTGCTTTTCAGCCTTGGGGTACCCATCAGTAACATATTGCGGGGAGTACCAATGGGGATTCTGTTAATTGAGGAACGCAGTGGGAAAGGAGAAATTGGCCATGACAGGGAAATTAAACTAGTAGAATCTAAGGGAAAGTGTGAAGGGATACAAATCTACGAACACACATGCATATCTCTTTATACATATTGACCAAGAGAGATGATAGGAGGATAGAGAGAGAGAGAGAGAGAGAGAGAAGAAGAAGAAGAAGAAGAAGAAGAAGAAGAACGTACTAGTTTGATGGCGTCGAGCGTGATAGTTTCAGGAGCAGCCGAGTAGTGATTCTAGCCTTCTAGGGCTAGGGCTTGTTGTGAGAGACTGAGATGAGAGATTTGTTTTGTTTGTTTCGAAATTAAATGGACCAATTAGATATCTTATCTTATTTATAAAACTGCCACCGAAATTTTTTTGGGCCTTCTTCCTTTGATTGTCTCCGGCTGGGCCTTTTAATTAATATGCAATAGGCCATTTTTTTCCTTTTATTGGGCTAAGAAAAACTCCTAGTCAAGCCCAAATAAGAAAATTAGTGTTGTGCCTCTAATTTTTGGCCTTTTGGGGGTGCCCAAGGTCCAGGCCTCTTGGGCCTTGGGATTGGGCCGGCCCTGATCGTATCTGCCTTCGATCACTTAAGCAAGCAATTCATATTCTTAATTTTGAAACTTTATTGCATGTTCTTCCAACAGAGATTCCGGTGGCAACGTAATTGGCTCCCAATTCCATGGCTAAACCCAAAGATAAACCACCCGCACGCTGAGTGCTCATAAAATTCTCATTCTTTATAGAACAGATGTGTTAATTGTACACATGCATGAGGGAACATGGCCCAACAATCTTGAAGGAAACATGTTCATTATTGCAACTAGATCAGCTCATCAAAGAGCATTTGGCTGTCTCGAAAAACACATGCATCAACTTAAATTCTCAATAATGAATTGGATTGAAATACTTGGATAAGGTAAATACAATGATTTTATCACCAATATGACTAGTCTTGCTCCACTTTGCTACTTTGCGATTATGTAGCACTACATACGCACATTGACAAAATGTGATGCCGCAATAATGATAGTGGGTGCTATATTTGAGTGCTTCTTCTTCTATACATGGGCAAACATTTGTAATTTGCTGCTTCATCCCATATATAGTAAAATATCTTGGAAATTTTACTCTTTGGTGCCCATTTTCTCGGAGAAAATTCTCCCTTTCCAATCAAGACGACTATATATGGTCTGTATATGGGAAAGTATGCGAAGACTTGTTCCATAACCACAAATTCATCATATCTCCTTTGAGAGAGAAAGAGAAAGAGCAAGAGAAAGAGATAGAGTGGTCAAGAATATGTTCTATAGGCAAATTTGGAACATCTGGAATTAAGGAAATCCGTTTTTATGTAACAGCTAGTGACAGCTAGGGCTGCTCAAAAAATCCGGTGAACTGTGAAATCGGTCCAGATCGAACCGATCCGTACCTTTTGGATTTTGTCCGTGGATTAATGGTCCGGACACGGATTGAAAAATTAGAAAACCGTGACTCGCAGTTCGGTCCACGGATTTTCATTACAAAACCGTGGATTAACCGAACCGAACCGTGAGATATTTATTTTATATAAATAATATATATAATTAAATATATATGTGTATTTTATAATAAATTGTTAGTAATGTTAACACTTTTTTCTACCAATTGTAGTATTTATCTTAATAATGGAATATAATATAGATGTACATAAAAAATAGGGAGTAAATTATACTCCCTCCGTCCCTAAATAAGTGTCCGGCGCGCAAAACTAGGCCTTACAAAAGATGCATGTTTTCCGTTAAAAAATTTAATTTTTTTCCACAATCTAATAGAACCCATTGCCATCTATTGATTTGTGAAAAAATTTTAATTTTTTTAACAAAGCAAATGCATTTTTTTAAAGGCCTAGGTTTGCGCGATTTAGGGACGGTGGGAGTAGTGTTTTCATATAAATAACGGGTAACCCTAGTTGAGTTTCACTAGTTCGCTTCTTTTTCATTTTTTTATGTTATGTACTATAATGATACAATCATACTAGTGTTTAGATTCTTTTGAATCTGATTTTTGAAATAGGTTTTTGGTAGTTTATATTACAAGTACTTTCTGGTGGTGTTAAACTTAATTTTGAATGTAATATTCTTCTCTTTTAGTGTGGGATATATGCTTGATCTTTATTTTTGCTAAAATCCGTGGACAAAACCGTAACCAATCCGCGAGTCACGGATCAGATTTTATTTTGTAAAAACCGAACCGTAAGACTATTGGTCCGGACACGGATTTCATTTTGTAAAAACCGTGACTAGCGGTTCGGTTCTCGAATTCCTAAAAATCTGAACCGAACCGGACCGCGAGCAGCCCTAGTGACAGCAGTCAAGAATACATCTATTACCAAACGATTTGTCATTGCTTCATCGATCCCATAATATATAAACATCTTGGATATTTACTATTGGAAAAATCTACAATACACACCCCTGAAAAGTGTGTCATATGTGTCTATTGCATGGTTCATTCATAATATTTTTGTGTGTTTCGTAACTTTTATTCTAAAACTCGTAACCTTTCAGCAATAGGATTCGTAACATTTTCACTATGAGTCATAACATTTTGATGCATATCGTAACTTTTGTACTAAAAAATCGTAACTTTTCAGCAATAGAATTCGTTACTTTTAGGATTCGTAACATTTTCAATATGATCATAACATTTTGGTGCATTTCATAACTTTTATACTAAAATCGTAACTTTTCAGCAACATGGTTCATAACATTTTTTCCAAAAAAAAAAAGAAAACATTTTTTCTATAAATCATAACATTTTGAGAGTGTATATGATACACACCCAAATAAAAGGCGTGTATTATAATATTTCCCTTTACTCTTTGGTGTCCAATATTTTCTGCGAGAAAAGTCTACCTTCCCAATCAAGACAACTATGGTGTGCGAAGACTTGGAACGTACATCTGGATTTAAGGAAATCCTTTTGAGTGAAAAGTCTGCAATGGTCGACTGATCATTCCGAGGTTATGATACTAATGCGAGTAGCTCGAGGCTCGGCACGGTTCGACTTGTTTAGGATTGTTTGGTAAACAAACCGAGTTCGAACACCACAAAACTCGGCTCAGCTCATTTGCACTCCCACGTGGCAGCACTGTTTTTTTCGTTTGTTGCTTTGATTAGTCGCCATCAGGAAACTAAATAGATTGGAAATTGGTGGTGGAAGTCTAATATATATTAGGGAGAATTTTTGATAAGTCCACTATAGCATGTTTCTAATCCGCCAAGTCCACTTCTAAAATTCCTAACATCTCTAGTCCACTAATAATTTCAATGACAAAAATACCCTATATAAAATAAACAAGGGCCTTGTTTGGCTAATACAAAAAATACATTTTTTCATTTTTTCGATCTTGTTGCAATCACATAACCATCACCATCACCACCACCACCCGTCGCCGCCACCACCACCACAACGCCGCCACCTTCACCCACCACCACCTCCACCACCACACCGCTGCCGCCACCACCACCACCACAACACCGCCACCTCCACCTCCACCACAATTACCACCACCACAACCACTCCAACACTACCACAACCACCACCACCACCACGCCGCCACAACCACCACCACCACAACACTGCCACCACGCCGCCACCACAACCACCACCACCATATCCACCACGCCACCACCATCACCGCCACAACAATGACCATCACTCCACCGCAACCACAACAACCACAGCCACCACAACAACCACCACCACCACCATACCGCCATAACGACCACCACCACCACAACACTGCCACCACCACCACGCCGCCACCACAACCACCACCACCACCACCACCATCACCCTATATAAAAGAAACAAGGGCCTTGTTTGGCTAATACAAAAAATAGATTTTTTCATTTTTTTCGATCTTGTTGCAACCACATAACTACCACCATCACCACCACCACCCGCTGCCGCCACCACCACCGCCACTACACCACCACCACCACCACGTCGCCGCCGCCACCACCACCACCACAACGCCGCCACCACAACAACCACCACCACCACCACACCGCCACAACGACCACCACCACCACAATACCGCCACCGCAACGCCGCCACCACAACCACCACCACCACCACGCCGCCACAACCACCACCACCATAACACCGCCGCCACCACCACGCCGCCACCATAACCACCACCACCATGCCCACCATGCCACCACCATCACCGCCACAACAATGACCACCACCATGCCACCGCCACCACAACCACCACTCTACCATCACCAACACCACCACTCCACTCCACCATCACCAACACCGCCACTGCCGCCGCCACCACCACCACTCCACCGCCACCACAACAACCACCACCACCACCACACCGCCACAACGACCACCACCACCACAACCACCACCACCATTACCAACATCATCACCACCACGCCACCACCATCACCGTCACCACAATGACCACCACCATGCCACCGCCACCACTACCACCACCACTCCACCATCACCAACACCACCACTCCACCATCACCAACACCGCCACCGCCACGCCGCCGCCAAGACCACCACCATTTTTAGACTGTAAATTTGCACTTTTAGACTGTAAAATTTATAAAAATACCTTTATTTGCACTCTAAAAATATTCATTTAATAATTCACAGTCTAAATTTACAAAAGTGCCTAAATTTGCAGTCTAAATTAAAGTCTCATTGGCGATGGTATTCATATACAAAAGTGCCTTTATTTGCAGTCTAAAAGTGCCAATTTGTAGTCTAAATTTTCTTTGGCGTCGGTGATCATTTAACAAATTTGCAGTCTAAAAGTGACAATTTGCAGTCTAAAAGGGACAATTTGCACTCTAAAAATGTAAATTTGTAGTCTAAATTCTCATTGATATTAGCATTCATTTAATAATTTGCAGTCTAAATTTGTATGTACACTGTAAATTTGCACTTTTAGACTACAAAGTTTACAAAAATGCCTTTATTTGCAGTCTGAAAATATAAATTTACAGTCTAAATTTTTTCTGGCATTAGTGTTCATTTAACAAATTTACAGTCTAAAAGTGCAAATTTACAATCTAAATTTTTGTTGACGTTAGTGTTCATTTAATAAATTACAATCTAAATTTATGTGTAGACTGCAAATTTGCACTTTTAGATTGCAAAGTTTACAAAAGTGCCTTTATTTGCAGTATAAAAGTGCAAATTTGCAGTTTAAAAATATAAATTTGCAGTCTACACATAAATTTAGACTGCAATATATTAAATGAATACTAATACCAATAATAATTTAGACCGCAAATTTATATTTTTAGACTGCAAAGTCTACAAATGTGCTTTTGTTTGCAGTCTAAAAGTACAATTTTGCAGTCTAAATTTTCTCTGGCGTTAGTGTTAATTTAGCAAATTTGCAGTCTAAAAGAGCAAATTTTGCAGACTTAATTCTCATTTGCGTTAGTGTTAATTTAATAATTTGTAGTCTAAATTTGTGTGTAGACTGCAAATTTGCTGTTTTAGACTGCAAAATTTAAAAAATCGGCCTCATTTACAGTCTAAAAGTGTAAATTTACAGTCTAAATTTTCTCTGGTGTTGGTGCTCATTTAACAAATTTGCAGTCTAAATTCTCATTGGCGTTAGTGTTTATTTAATAATTTACAGTCTAAATTTATGTGTAGACTGCAAATTTACACTTTTCGACTGCAAAATTTACAAAAGTGCCTCTATTTGCAGTCTTAAAATACAAATTTGCAGTCTAAATTCTCATCGGCATTATTGTTCATTTAATAATTTGCAGTCTAAATTTGTGTGTAGACTGTAAAATTTACAAAAGTGCATTGATTTGCAGTTTAAAAGTACGAATTTGCAGTCTAAATTTTCTCTGGCGTTGATGTTCATTTAACAAATTTGCATTCTAAAAGTGCAAATTTGCAGACTAAATTCTCATTGGCGTTAGTGTTAATTTAATAATTTGCAGTCTAAATTTGTATGTAGACTGCAAATTTGTTGTTTTAGACTGCAAAATTTAAAAAAAGCCCTTATTTGCAGTCTAAAAGTGCAAATTTACAGTCTAAATTCTCATTGGCGATAGTGTTCATTTAATAATTTGCAGGCTAAATTTATGTATAGACTGCAAATTTATACTTTTAGACTGCAAAGTTTACAAAAGTGTCTTTATTTGCAGTCTAAAAGTGTAAATTTGCAGTCTAAATTCTCATTGGCATTATTGTTAATTAAATTTGCAGTCAAAATTTGTGTGTAAACTGCAAATTTGCACTTTAAGACTACAAAGTTTACGAAGTGTCTTTATTTGCAGTCTAAAAGTGCAAATTTGCAGTTTAAATTAAAGTCTTCTTGGCGATGGTGTTCATATACAAAAGTACCTTTATTTGCAGTTTGAAAGTGCCAATTTGCAGTTCAAATTTTCTCTGGTATTAGTGATCATTTAACAAATTTACAGTCTAAAATTGACAATTTGCAGTCTAAAAATACAAATTTATAGTCTAAATTCTCATTGGCATTAGTGTTTATTTAATAATTTACAATCTAAATTTGTGTGTAGACTGCAAATTTGCACTTTTAGACTGCAAAGTTTACAAAGTGCCTTTATTTGCAGTCTAAATTTTTCTCTAGCGTTGGTGTTCATTTAACAAATTTGCAATCTAAATGTGCAAATTTGCCGTCTAAATTCTAATTGGCGTTAGTATTTATTTAATAATTTGCAATCTAAAATTTATGTGTAGACTGCAAGTTTGCATTTTAGACTGCAATGTTTACAAAAGTGTCTTTTTTTGTAGTCTAAAAGTGTAAATTTACAATCTAAATTTTCTCAGGGGTTGGTGTTCACTTAACAAATTTGCAATTTGAAATTATAAATTTGCAGTCTAAAATCTCATTGGTATTAGTGTTTATTTAATAATTTAAAATCTAAATTTATGTGTAGACTGCAAATTTGTATTTTTAAACTGCAAAGTTTACAATAGTGACTTTATTTTTAGTCTAAAAATATAAATTTGCAGTCTAAATTTTCTCTGGCGTTAGTGTTCATTCAACAAATTAGCAGTCTAAAAGTGAATTTGCAGACTAAATTTTCATTGGTGTTTGTGTTAATTTAATAATTTGCAATCTAAATTTGTGTGTAGACTATAAATTTGCTCTTTTAGACTGCAAAACTTACAAAAGCGCCTTTATTTGAGTCCAAAAATGCAAATTTACAGTCTAATTTTCTCTTACGTTGGTGTTCATTTTACAAATTTATAGTCTAAATTCTCATTTGCGTTAGCGTTCATGTAATAATTTAGCGCCTAAATTTGTGTTTAGACTATAAATTTATACTTTTAGACTGCAAAGTTTACAAATTTGTGTTTAGACTATAAATTTATACTTTTAGACTGCAAAGTTTACAAAACTGCATTTATTTGCAGTTTAAAAATATAAATTTGCTGTCTAAATTCTCATTAGCATTAATGTTCATTTAATAATATGCAGTTTAAATTTGTGTGTAGACTGCAAATTTATAATTTTGAATTGCAAAGTTTACAAAAGTGGCTTTATTTGCAGTCTAAAAGTGGGTAAGACTGTCTCTGCTCCGATCCTCCCTGATTCCGTTCCCCTCTCCGTCCGCACTCCGCTCCGCTCCGTCCCCGAAATATCCAGGATATATATAAATATAATTATATAAATTTTACCTTTTACCTTTAAGAAATTTAAGATTTTCCCGGGGTATATAATTATATATATGTATATATAGGAGTACATATTTGATCTTTTATCTTTAAGGTTTCTTACTGAGGTCAGCAACCAACTCCGACCGGCGACATCCACCTCTGGCCGGCACCCCCCAAAGTTAGTGAGAACTCACTGGAACGAAAACTACAAAAATCAGCAACGGCCCACTACATTGACCCAGAAAGTTGTGAAATCTCACTAATCATCATAAAACATATAAGTACATGTCATCACAAAATTATTTAATCAGACTTTCGAACCAGTGAAATATAGTGAATCTTCACTAATCATCATACCCTTCTTCTCATTAAAAATGTCCACTAGATCTGAAGTTGTCTTCAACGTCTGTGCTGGGCGTCAACGTCGATAATCCTTCTCTGTCTATAAAACTTCCCCAACCCTAAGAACCCTTCCTCACCTGGGCCCAGTCCATTGACAGAATCGAAACCCATCGGAAAACTTCCCCAATCCTTCTCTCTAGAAATTAAGCCGCCGCAACCCCACCACTACTTCACGGTCCGTAGGACCAACACCATTCGAAGGTGGGTGGCCCGCCCCGCCTAGAACTTCATCTCTAGTACTGGGGGTCGGCGGATCGGCGATGGTGATGAGAAATCTTGCGCAGGTGGTGAAAACGATGTAGTAAGGGATGGAGAGAGCCACAACGACTTGCCTGAAACTCGTGGAGGCAGTGAAGTCGAAGAAGATGACGGATAGGGGAGGGGAGAGAGAGGAGAGGAGAGGAGAGGGGAGAGAAGGGGTATAGATTGGCTGATTTAGGACCAGCGGATGAAGAAAGGGTCGTCGGTGTTGATGGGTGCGGAGGAGGAATCGAGCGGTGGGATTTGGAAATAGAGGAGGTGGAAAGGGCATTATTGTCTCAGTAAAATAAAAGATTGGACCTTAGACATTACAAAATTTCATAAGTGGACACGACACTTAACAAAAAAGGATGGTGGACTGGACCTATTACAAAACTCTAAAATGGACCCTAGAACAATTCTTTGTATATATTACCGGCCAAAAAGGGAGAAAACGGTGCACTTGTCTAGGCTTGATAGCGACTATGACAGTTGTGTAATTTTACATTCCTATCTTCTTTTTGGCCCAACTCCTGCTATGTCTACTCCGCAAAAAAAAAAAAAAACCCTTGTTGTGCCTTTCTCAGCAATTACCACCTAAGTGCATCTCTAAAAAGTATGATGGGTCCCACTTAGATTCTCTCATAAAGTCTAAAAAGTGTGAATAAATTACAAAATCTCTCTTCAATAGGTTACATCCATTCTCCATTTCAAAGTTTTAGAGATGGGTTGGAGATGCTCTAAAGAAGTCACGGGGAGGCTCCCATCCATTTTTTTGTGTCCAATTTTGGCGTTTGTGGATCCATCTCAAGCTCACAGCAATGATTAAAATTGTTCATTTTATAGAGCTCGTCGAGTTTGTTGATCACGTGAAAAATTAGCTTAAACAAACATTGGTAGATACATGATTGACACATATTTGTACAAGAAAAAATGTAAAATTCAAGTTTCGAATTTTTTTTTTCATCCCATTTTTCTTGTACAAATATGTTTCGATCATGCATCTACCGATATTTGTTCAAGCTAATTTTTTACGTGATTAACAAACTTGACAAGCTCTACAAAATAAAGAATTTCTGTGGTGGAAACGGCTCGGTGGAAGGCCCTGTTTGCCTCGGATCGGTGAGGTGGTCCGGTAGTGAGGTAGACATGGTTCAGTGAAGGGACCCTGATGGAGGCCACTTCACCACTATGAGCTCGACCCGTGGATATGTTGCACTTTTGGGTCGGCGGTGTGAGGTTCGGTGTGCCGAACCCGACCTACCGAGGAGAAGTAGTCCACTCCAGGAAAGCCGTTGCTCCGTATGTATGTCATGGAATCCGGTTCGCGATTCATCACCGAACCAAGTGGCCGCTAAAGTAAGGTCAAGAGTGGCCGGACTGAGATTGGTTCGGCAGTACGCCTACCACCGAACCGTATCTCCCCCTGACTTAAAGAGGAAGTCGGAGGGGAGTCGGTTGAATTGGAAACGTGTCATTAATCCCATTATGGTAGGGGCAGGCCGTTAGGGATTATGACGAGCCTAACTTCACGGGATTGGATTTAGATGCCATAGTGGGCGAACCA
This sequence comes from Rhododendron molle, assembly GCA_025413875.1. NCBI lineage: Eukaryota > Viridiplantae > Streptophyta > Magnoliopsida > Ericales > Ericaceae > Rhododendron > Rhododendron molle. The sequence goes on from CM046398.1 coordinate 47,310,185, forward strand.
ATCACCATGCGCGTGGTGTAAACCGCGTGGTATGGGCATCACCTTACCCCCGCCTATAAAAGGAGTAACAAGGCTGAGGAATGAGGTACGGAATACTCAAGCCCAAACCCTAAAACTCTCATATTCTCTCCTTTACTGCCACTGACTAGATTGTCGGAGTGCCTATCCCGGACCACCACGATCCGGGCTTGGGCACTAACGAGTGCTTTTCGTGTGCAGGTCCCAACCAGTCAAGCCATCCTAACCACTTTAGCACCAGAGGTTCGACCGGAGAAAGTGAAGCACCACAATTTCAATCATTGAGTTGGTCCTGGGATGGACCCACAAAGGCCAAACCTGGACACACAAAACTGGATGGAAGCCTCCCCAAGAAGTCATGTATCTTTTGTAGCTAGAAAGAACAAAATGCATATAAGAGGAGGATTGACAAGAAGTACCTAATCAATATTTTATCATTGGGATTCCCACTGTTTGTGTGTATATCGATTTCCGATGGTTTTAATAATTTTAATTTTACAGATATTTTCTTCCATGTGAGATGCATGAGATCAATGATTCAGGTCTGGAATAGAATTTTTTGTAACCAATTATCACCCCATTCTCAGGATCATGGTGCACAACCTCCAGTGCTTGAAAATTCATGCACTGCTCCCCTTTTGTTACCAAGTACCTGCATCGTGGCACATTTTATTGAACGGTCTTTTTTGGGTACAAACACGTCGATTGGTGCCTGGTCGAAAAAAGAAAATTGTTTCATGTTTACGAGTATATGCCAATGGGAAGCCTTGATTCCCATCTTTCCTCTAGGAGGAAAAAACATGTTAGAAATGGGAACAGTGAGTTATGAAATTGCCCAAGATGTGGCTTCAGCGTTCCTATAAGTAATCAAAAAATGGAATTGCAATGCTATAATTTGGCGGCTTTGTGGGTTAGCTAGGCTCGTTGATCACGAAAAAACGTCACAACCACACTGTTGGTAGGAAACATGGGCTACTTGTCCTCTGAATGTGTCTTAACAATTTTACAGTTTTGAGTGGTGCAGTGGGATCGGAATAGCATATGGATTTCAGCCTTCACTTGAGCAAGCAATTCATATTCTTAATTTTGAAAGTTATATTGCATGTTCGATCTTCCAACAGATATTCCCGTGGCAACGTAATTGGCTCCCAATTCCATGGCTAAACTCAAAGATAAACCACCCGCGCGCAGAGTGCTCATAAATATGTCTTATTCTTTATAGAACGGATTTATTATATATACTCTGCAAGTTACCAAGAGACCGAAGAACAAGATACTCTGCAAGTTGATCAGTACCAGGGTGAGGACCTCCCAGCTGAGGAAGGGGAGTTTGTCGAGTCTTAGATGTCTTACCATTAGAAGCTCTGTTAGTTTGAAATACTATTATTTGAACTTCCAAAAGTGTTATCACATTAGTCAAATTTTGTTTATTTTTGGAGTTGTAAGAAAATTAAGAAATTTTGAATTTAGTATTTGAGATTTCCGCTGTTAAACTCTGTTTAATAAAATTTTATTTCTTAAATCAGTTTTATAGATTATTAAATTAATTAAAAATGATTTAATTAACGTGTCCGAAAATCGGGGCGTTACATAGATAAGGTAAATACAATGATTTTTATCACCATTCTTGTTATTATTATATCACCTATTTTAGCTCCACTTTTCAACGTTACCGTTCTTGTGGGTTATGTAGCACTACACAGACAAAATGTGATGCCCCAGTAATGAATTGAGCAAATATTTGTCATTGCTGCTTCATCCCATAATAAAACATCTTGGAATTTCGCTCTCTGGTATCCATTTTCTTGGGAAAAAGTCTACCTTTCCAATCAAGACAACTATGTCTATGGTGCACGGAAAAACACGCGAAGACTTGGAACATCGGGAAATCCTTTTGAGTGAAAAGTATGCAATGACCGACTGATCATTCCGAGAACTAATGCAAGCAGCTCGAGGCTCGGCATAGTTCGACTTTTTTAGTAATCGAGCTGAACTTGAGCTCAAACTTTAGGCTCATGTAATAAACGAGCCGAGCTCAACACTCAAAGTTTAGCTCGGGTCGGGTCGTTTGTAGAGGGCTTGTTTAGTAATTGAAGCGGGCTCGGCAAGGACTTGGCTCGTTTACGCACGAGCTCGAGTTTTAGATATTTAAATGCCAAAAATTCATTCAGAACCCAAACTTAATTGGTGCAAAGGTAGTCCAAGTATGGTTTTGTTTATTGTATATTAATTGTTCTTGGCTCATAAATTAATTTAGTTGAAACTCAGTTATGAATTCAATTAGAATGAGGTTTTTCGTGATTTTAAATCATCATATTTATCGAATAATTACTTGATTTATCACAGATAATATTTAAATACGGAATATCTACTGTGATGTGTTTTATGCGGATACAGTTGATAATTTTGGCTTAAACCTTAAAGCAGATCGAGGAGAAACATATTTTGTTACAAATAAAAACGACTTAACGAAATATTAACCATGATGATTAAGATTAGCCTATAATCTATTTTTCTCACCATATTTCCTCGCAATAGGCCTTCCTTGTTGTAGTGTCTTGACTTACTTCTCTAGTCTCCTCTGAATGACTAGTTTCCAGGCCCACTTCTTGATTTACCTCTCCAGCCTCCTCTGCATGACTAGGAAAGTTCCCCAACAACTGTGAACTAATGAGAAAAGAAAGCACCCGGGGAATAATTTTTTTTGCATTTGACACACTATTCATCATTTCACATCCTAAACCACAAAAATCGAAATTGGTCACTGTATTCCGCTACGGGTTCTTAAAAAATAAATATTTATTTGTAATTTTCAAGCTTAAAATTAATAAATTTAATGAAATAATTTTTTGTACAATATGGATATTTTTTGATAGATCTCGATGAGATCTTTTGAATGCTGAAAAATTAAATACGTTATTTTTAAGTTTAAAAACTTCAAATAAGTATGTATTTTTCAAAAACCCTTAACGGAACAGGGGCTAAACCGGCTCAAATACATGATTATTTAAAAAAACTAAAAAGGATGAATGGAATGGACTGTGGACGAATTCATCAGTTATTCTATTCCGTTTGACAAAAAAAAAAAAAAAATGAATTCTTCAGTTATATATTAAATGCCGAAAATTCATTCAAAACCCAAACTCCCAGCTATGGCTATCTTCAACTTCCAAATCCTGCTATATTCTCTCTCCATGTTCTTCTTCTGCATTCTACTTCCTCAAACAAATTCACTGACCTTCAACCTCACAAACTTTAACGATCCAGATCAAAAGGTCAACATAATCCTAACACCAACCTCAGAAGCCCATATCTCAACCCAAGGCCTCCAAATCACCTCCACCGAACGGAGCGTCGATGGGGGCCAGGGGCTACACGTCGGGAGAGCAACTTACATCGAATCCCTTCACCTCTGGGATAATTCCACTCAGAAGTTAGCAGATTTCAATACCCATTTCGTTTTTGTGATTGATTCAAATGGGAATTCAATTTTCGCCGATGGTTTCACCTTCTTTCTCGCTCCAGATGGGTGGGATTCCATGGTTGGTGGACCTGCTGGTGCAATGGGCCTCCCAATTGACACTCCATATTCGACAACACCCACCGGCCGCTTTGTTGCTGTGGAGTTTGATACGTGGGGGAACCCTTGGGACCGGATCAAAACTACTCATGTAGGTATTGATGTCAATTCTATTATATTAGATGTTACTGCTGTTTGGCACTGTAACATAACTCATGGGATAGAAAATGAGGCTTGGATTAGGTATGATTCAAGTTCGCACAATTTAAGTGTAGTTTTTACTGGTTCTATTGGTAATACCAGAGTTGATGATACCATTCATTATATTGTGGATCTGAGGGAACAATTACCTGAAAGGGTAACAATTGGGTTCTCAGCTGCAACAGCTAATGGAAATTTTGAGACACATACTGTAAAATCATGGGAATTTAGTTCAAGTTTTGCAATTAATGAGTCCAATAATACTGTTACAGTGAAACCTGGATCGAATAAAATCTCCCATGGAGCTGTGGTGGGATCGGTTGTCGGCTCGGGTGTTTTTGTTGGTGGGTTGGTTTTGGTTGGATTTGGCTTGTGGAAGAGAAGTAGAGCAAAAGAAGAGGATGAGTTTGAAATTGAGATGTCCTTGGAAAATGAATTCGAGGCCGGTGCTGGGCCGAAGAAATTTTCCTACAGTCAATTATCTCTTGCGACAAATAACTTTGAAGAGGGACAAAAGCTTGGAGAGGGAGGGTTCGGTGGGGTTTATAGAGGTTTCTTGAGGGAATCAAAAACTTATATTGCTGTCAAGAGGATATCAAAGGGGTCAAAACAAGGGATAAAGGAGTACGCAACGGAAGTAAAGATCATTAGCCGGTTGAGACATAGGAATTTGGTGCAACTCATCGGTTTGGTGCCACGAAAAGAAAGAACTACTCCTTGTTTATGAGTTCATGGAAAATGCCAGCTTAGATTTCCATCTCTTCCAAGGGAAAAGCCTCTTGACATGGGGAACAAGGTATAAAATTGCCCAAGGTTTGGCCTCGGCGTTGCTCTATCTACACGAAGAATGGGAGCAATGTGTAGTGCATAGAGATGTAAAATCCAGCAATGTGATGTTGGATTCGAAGTTCAACGCCAAATTGGGAGATTTCGGGTTAGCTAGATTTGTCGATCATGAGAAACAGCCCGAAACAACTCTTTTGGCGGGGACCATGGGGTATTTGGCACCAGAATGTATGGTAACAGGTAAAGCTAGTAAGGAATCAGATGTCTACAGCTTTGGTATCGTGGCGTTGGAAATAGCTTGCGGGAGAAAACCCTTGGATTCGAAGGTGCCAGAGTCTCAAATGATACTAGTGGAATGGGTTTGGGACCTCTATGGAATGGGAAGGTTACTCGAAGCAGTGGACGCGAAACTAGGCTTGGATTTTGATGAGCAAGAAATAGAACGGTTGATGATTGTTGGTCTTTGGTGTGCTCACCCGGATCACAATTTCCGGCCAAAAATCAGAGATGCAATTCATGCGCTAATTAGTTTTGAAGCCCCACTGCCCATTCTCCCACCAAAACTGCTCGTGCTATCATTTTCCCGTCTTCCATTGCACACCAACCAAAACCAATTTTCAAGCAACGTAGATTCTTCTAAGTTCATTTCATCTTCTACTGCTTCGTCTTCATCGATAAAAGTCTTCAATAAAGAGTGAGGGGGTGTTTGGAGCCAAATTTTTTTAGATTCTGGATTGTGGATTGTAAATTTTTGGATTATAATGAGAGTCTGTATGTTGATCCAAATAGTATGAGTTGTCCATTTTTCCTCCTATTTGTCTTGATTGTTTATGATTTCATGATTCTATTAATTGTTAGAGGTTGTGTAGATTGGCATTTTAATCTCCAGGTTGGGGATTAACTTGCTCTTATATCTATTGTTGTAACATTTGCTTTTTATCGTCAATAGAAAATCTTTGTACTACCAGGTCCAAGACTTGAGTTAATAACCAATATTCCAGCATGAGAATTAATGCAAGTCTTAGTTGTAGAAACCTCTTATGTGGGTGGCAAATCAACCTTGGAACCTCGCTCCCGCGCTCTTTCCTAGGAACCTCACTCCCATAGAGAAATGAACCCGCTTCCAACTAGGATAGAACTTATTAAGCATCTGAATCCTAAAAGAAACAAAAATAAAGGACACCAAGCAAGAGAAAAGACAAAATAATGATAAGATATTATAAAAATATTAACTTATATTTGCTCAATTACTTAATATATAACCATAATATTACTCACTTAGACAATCTTTGCAATTGATATGAATGACGCATAATAATATTTACTTGCCTTACATATTTTCATGTATTAATTACTCATAAATGCTCCTTGTCCCGAAAGAGGAACTCCTATAAGCCTATGCCACCGATCCCGCCCCCGCTTCATGCAATTAAGGTATAGAGAACAACTGGAATCACATATTAAAATTATAAATATTTTTCTGTGTTGTGATTTAAGTGGTAGAATAATATTTTTTTTTGACATTTAACTATAGTAAAATACATAAAAATATTTATAACTTTAATAATTTTTCCTAAACACTCCCGATGGCACTCCTCACACTTCTATGATCATCCGCTCCCCGCTCCCGCTTCATGCAACTATGATGCAAGTATAGTAGGAGTTTCAGATTTTGAAAGGCTTCTGAAAATCTCTTTACAGTAGCAACGAAGAGTTTGAGAAAGGAGGAAATTATCACGACGACAACGTTTTCTTTTTGCCCAAAAAGTCGAATACATATATTTTACTGTAATAGATTTCAAGTTTCAACAATTTATGCAATAGATTTTGGAAATTGATATTTGGGCTCTCAAAATTACCGATGGCACTTCATTTTGTTCATGAAATTACTAGAAACTTCACGTTATAAGTGGAGCGCCATAAGTAATTTGGGAGCGCTAATATCAATTTCCTAGATTTTGTATATAAACATGGCTAAATCTTCACCTTTTCCGTTTTGCACCGATGATTCCCACTGTTTATTTTTATTTTTTTTTCAAATGCAGTCTTTGACCTCTAGTTACAATAACGAACATGTTTCCTCCAAGATTGTTGGGAAGTTCCCTCATGAGTACAATCCCTTTCGTATATGTGATACAAGCGTTGTACCCATTCGATGCACAAGACAAATAACAAATTTTGCACGGGCTCAATATTTTATAGTGGGAGCCACACAATTGTATGGTGGAAATATAAATTGAGCCACCATGTGGCAATACCCATGGAACATTGATTAATATTTTTTCCAATTACCCCCAAAATCTCTCTCTCTCTCTCTCTCTCTCTCTCTCTCTCTCTCTCTCTCTCTCTCTCTCCCTATTTTAAAACTTCAAAGAAAATGAAAAATCAAGAAAATTATGATTAAGGATTTGGAGGCTTTTTTCTTCTTCTGGCCTTCTCTTCTTTCAAGTTTCTTCTTGTATTTGGAGTTTGGCCTCCTTGATGTACCTTTTGTCGAGTATTAATAAATTTTGTTGTCTATAAAAGAAGAAGAAGAAGAAGAAGAAGAAGAAGAAGAAGAAGAAGAAGAAGGATTTGGAGGCTTGTGAGACTTCAACTATATTTCTATAGTATAGTAAATCTAACCTAGGACTTCTTTTGCCACTAGTGTGGGCATCCCAAAGTGTAATCTCAATCTATTATCAAATTGTTCATAAACCATACATCTCATTTTGTCATGTAAATACAACTTGCCGCTATGTTAATCCCCATTAATTGTTCCTCCGCCTTAACTGGCTAAAAAAAATGATCAAAGAGAGAAAAATGCAAATATTTTACAAAATGCCTGAGTAGAGACCGATCTCCGGATTGGGCGAGAGGGGTGCCATAAAACCCATTCCCCTCTCGTAACCTGGCTCCCGAACCTCAGATATCGAAGGTGACGACAGTACAGTCTACAAGCCTTTTCAAATCAAGCAAACGTGGTAAAACGTTTTCAAAACCGGTTCCTTGGGTGTTTTCCGTGAAACCCGAGTGGTGACTCTCTCAATTCAGCACTTCGTCATGCTTTCCAAAATAAAAAGGGCGCAACCCGATTTTCATGAACTAAAAAAGGAGATTTTCAGGAGCGTGTGCCCACAGTGGCGACTCTGCTGGGGAACTCATTGCATTGATTAAAATTTAGAAATTAATACACACTTGAACAATTTTCAAAAGTCTGTCAAAACAGTACGCTCCGCGCTGCTGAAAAACGGAATGGTAACGTAACAGGATTCTATATCCAACCAATCCGAACTGGGGCTTTTACTATTGTTCACTTGTGTAGTTTTCTCCAAATTTTGATTAATAAAAGTGGGCCAAGCTTGAAAAAAAAAAGGCAGTTTGCCTAAACGTTGCGTTTCTCTCTCTCAAAATCATTCTTTGGCATTCTTCATTTGCATCGATATTGGTAAGCCCCGCTGAGGTGTTTTGGGTAACCGGCACAGTTTACTGAAGCCCGGGGTCCTCGAATGATTTTGAGATTCTGGGTTCGATCCCCAGCAGAGTCGCCATTGTGGGCACAATCCGGAGATCGGTCTCTACTCAGGCATTTTATAAAACGTTTGCATTTTTCTCTCTTTTTGATCATTTTTTTTAGCCAGTTAGGGCGGGGGAACAGTTAATGGGGATTAACATAGCAACAAGTTGTGTTTTTATGGCAAAACAATGTGAATAGTTTATGAACAAATTGATAATAGATTGAGAACAAGTACCTCTGTGTGTGTTTTGGACAAACTGGAGTGTGCTGCCTGGGAGTGACATACGCAAGCGACGTATCAGCATGCACTGGCCAGACTAGTGCATGCTCACACAACCGGCGCACGCCACTCCTTTACTGGCGCACTTCAGTGAGTCCAAACTCACAGACTCTGTTCTCAACCCTCTGGGCTCTGGAATGGACCAGTGCACACCCAGGACAAACCACGCAGTTGATATCACAGGTTATATACAGTTACATATTACAGCAACAAATCAAACAGAAATGAAACAGACAGAAAATCCCATAAACAGCGTGGGGATCAAGCAGAGACCAGGATTAAGCTAAGAAGCAAGGGCCAGCCATTTGATCTTTGACATACTGGCGTGCGCCAGTGAACAAGCACCGCGTGCCAGTTATTCCATTTATCCAATGCTTGGCTTTGCATCATCTGGGCTCTGGAACATGACCAGATAGATCCCAGGGGCCTTTCTGAACAGTTATAACAGATATCTAACTACACAGTTCTAAAATATGGAAAAGCAGTAGACTAGTTTTAACATGCTGCATGGTGATCAGAATAAAGATAAAGCAGAAATGAGTGATCTGTGATCCCCACACCAGCTTTGCCATGCAGCCACAACTGGCGCACGACACACATCGACTGGCGAGCGCCACATATCACTGAGCACGATCATTGAATCTTTGCCAGCTTTAGGGCCAGGATTGGTATTGATTACCAGCCTTGACCCTGCCAGCGCCCCTCAGGGATCAGAACAGATTACAGTAACAAAGGTGGTATACCTTTGGAATGAGATTGAGTGGTGGTTTGAGCTTTGAACCTTGAAATGAATGGATGATGGATGAAGAGAGCAATGTGGTAAAGGTGACTGATCTTCCTTGCCTTACCTTTCAATAGATGAAAGGAAAACAAGGAAGAACTAGAGAGAGAAGGGAGAAAAACTTGGAGGCTCTTTAATGGAGTTAATGTGTGTAACCCCTTGCAAATAAATGCAAGGGGGTATTTATAGACTGAGAGAGGGGGCTGATCAGCCTGGCCTAAGGGCTTGTTTGGGGTGGCAAGAAGAAGGGAGGAGCCTCCCATGCATTTAATGCATGGGACTTGCCTTGATGGAGGATATAGGAGAGAAAGGGGACCGTGTGCACGATTACAATCATCAGCAGACTGTAGACGACGTCAGGGTGGCACAAAAGTCCCAAGCAAGTGGTTGAAAAAAGGTTGATTTGATTGGGTTTGAGTGGCATGTGCCAGTGAGGGACTGGCGTGCGCCAATAGAACTGGCTTGATGCCCGATGACTGACACGTGGCAAAGAACCAGCGTGCGTCAGTTGACTACCAGCGTGTGAAAGTAGGGTTCTGCTGAGGCCATTTGGTTCTGGCTCGAAGGATTTGAAAAGGGGCTTTGAGAGGGTTTGAACAAGGTTCGGGACATTCAGAGCTCAAACATATCATCAATCTCGGATGTTCTCGACCTTTAATCATCATTGGGGAATCAAAGATCGTATATAAACTAGTCTGGATGGTCCAGAATAGGGTGTCTACACTAACTTACCAGTAAGTGCTGGTTTCTCAAATCGATACTTGAGAGGATCCATTCGAGAAATCAACTTCACTGGGTAAGCCAGCATGTAGTGTCTCAATTTCTTGGAAGCCCAAACAAGAGCCCAACATGTCTTTTCGAGAGCAGTGTAACGTTCTTCACAGCCCACCATTTTCTTACTTAAGTAATAAATGGCCTTCTCGACTCCCTTATCTCCTTCCTGAGCTAATAAGCATCCAATAGAGGAGGGATTCATAGACAAGTAAAGTATCAAGGGCTTCCCAGGCACTGGCGGCATCAAAACCGGAGGATTCTGAAGATAGTTCTGAATGGATGTGAAAGCCGCTTGACACTTGTCTGACCACACAAATGGGGTATCCTTCTTGAGTAGACGAAACATCGGCTCGCAAATTAAAGTTAACTTGGCGATGAATATGCTAATGAACTGAACCTTCCCCAGAAAGCTCTGCACTCCCTTTTCAGATACCGGTGGCTTCATCTCAAGCACCGCCTTGATTTTTGACGGGTCGACCTCGATCCCACGAGACGTGATCAGGAAACCAAGCATCTTGCCTGCTGTGACTCCGAAAGTACACTTCTGCGGATTAAGACGCATACGAAACTTTCGGAGTCTCTCGAAGAACTTCCTAAGCACAGGAATGTGTCCCTCTCGAGTTTTTGATTTGGCAATCATGTCGTCCACGTAGACCTCAACTTCCTTGTGCATCATGTCATGCAGCATGGTCGTGGCAGCCCGCTGATAGGTAGGTCCAGCATTCTTCATGTAAGGACCAAATTCCGTAGTCTTTGTATATTGGCAATTCCGTTTGACAAAACACATAATTTTTATTAAGTTGTAATTTTATTATTTTTACTAAGCTAGTGAGTCTGTAAAAGATTAGAGTGGAAGGAATCATTTTTATTTGTATTCGTGAATGATCGAATATAAAAAATAAAAAGAGGCAATACGACTTTCACCATCAAATCAAGTGGTTGGAGAGGGCCAAATTGGAACGGATTAATCGGGTATCAATCGGAGTAATCTGTCTAATTAAGGCAGTGTGTGGGATTGAAGCGATGGACGCTTCCGATCGATTGGAATATTGATCTGTTTGTGCACGAGGTACTAGTATTATAAATACTAGTCTTTTATTTACAGCTAGGGTTAAGGAGACACATGGGCAGTAGCCAAAACGTTTATTGAAGAGTTACAAACTCCTCGTGGTTGATTTCGGACATTGGGAATTCTGATTCAATGGTGGGATTGTTGAAGCAACAATAAAACTCCAAGAGGCGTCCACAGTTTTATCTCAACAAATTTAGAGTTGTTCTTCGGTAGATTTCCGGAGGATTGTGGAGGGCTTGTGGACTCAAGGCCGTTGGCGATCAAGATCACTTGGTGCGGTGTACGTGTGACTCGGCAGGTAGTACTTAGAACTTTGTGAGGATTTGCATCGTTTGGATAGGTATATCTGTAACTGCACAATGATTATAGTGATTTGATTCCCTCCCGTGGTTTTTACCCATTCTGGGGTTTTCCACATATATCTCTACGTAGTGTGATTGATTGTTTTGTGTAGTTTTTTGCTGATATTTTTACGTAGTGATTCGCGTTCATACTGTTAGGGTTTTTTACGGATTATTAAGGAACCCTGATTTTTCACTTCAAACCAAACGGCATGACCAGGTAGCAATAAGTCCCCCACTCAGTGATGAACGTTGTTTTTTCACGGTCCTCGGGTGCCATAAGAATTTGGTTATAGCCTGAAAAGCCATCCATGAACGAAAGCAAAGCATGCCCCGTAGTATTATCCACAAGCACATCGATGTGTGGCAAGGGAAAATTGTCTTTGGGGCTTGCTTTGTTCAAGTCCTTGAAATCAACACAGACTCGTATCTGTCCATTCTTTGTAGGAATAGGAACAATATTGGCCACCCAAGTGGGATACTGAGAAACCATGAGAAACCCAGCGTCGATTTGCTTAGTGACCTCGTCCTTGATCTTCTGAACCCAATCTGGTCTCGTTCGTCTGAGCTTCTGCTTCACAAGCTTAGCGTCTGGCAACAAAGGAATTCGATGCTCCATTATCTCAGGGTCGATGCCTGGCATGTCTTGATGAGACCATGCGAAGATATCACTGTACTCGGTGAGCAGCTCCTTGAAATCACGATGCTCCTCTGGCGAAAGCGTGGAGCCCACTTGGACCATCCGGGGATCATTCTCATCTTTCAAGTTTATAGAAACTACTTCATCTTTTAATGGCTGAGCATGCCTTTCATCTTCCCTCTCGATGAGGGCACGGATTTCCTTGGGAATATCCCCATCGAAATTTATCCCTTCATCGTTAGGGTCAACACAGTTTATATAAAGATCATGCAAGTAGTTAGAAGATGCTTTATTCATTTCACAAGACCCCAACGGGTCACCAAGTACAAGAGAGTCAAATTCGAAATAAAAGCTATGACGTGGAGGGCCAAGAGGCACAAACTCCGACTCAGAGCTAGACTCAGACGACACGCTACACTCAGTATCAGACTCAGACTCAGACGTGTCATCAATGCAAGTTAGGTGCGGTTTGAAAATGCAATTTTTAACGCTACCCTTGACTTCTGTGATGAGAGCTGTGGGATCCTCGAGGGCATCGGGCCCGAGCATGAGCACTTGGACTCCTTCAGCCTCCTTGGCCAAACCCACTTGAGAGAACTCTTGGAATAACAGCTCCAAGCTCCCCTGATCAAAAGTTCCCAGCCAGTCAGTCTTGATCTTGACCTGATTGAACTTCCTGTTGAAATCCTCCTTTGCTGGCTCGTCATTGCTCTCAGACCAAGTATTGTCGGCGAAGACCTCAAAACCAGGTAGCAGCTCTCCAGTTTCCGGGTTGATGAAGGGCTCGAGCCGTCCAGTATAAGCAACATCCCCCACTTCACGCACAAAGTAGCTGTCGGGATCGCCATAAAGCGTTCGAGGTTTTTCCGTACTTTTCCTCCTTTTGGCATCTTTGGTAGAGGCAGTGTACCCCAAGCCAAAGCGGCCCTCACAAAAAGGAAAGGTAGGGAACTCCGAGACTCCTTATTGGTGAATCCCTAAGCCCAATCCAGGAAAGAAAGACATCCTCCTCATAATGTCCATCGCGACAGAGCTTATGAGGAAGTCTCCGTCCACATTGATACCCAAGATAGAGCCGGGCGTGTCAAAAGAGAAACCTCTGAGGTCGACATCTTTTTCACCGTGCATGATCCCTAAGACAGGTGTCCCATCTTCTTTGAGCGGACGGATTCCAGAGTCCCCGCAAATAGTTAGTGTACCAGTAAGCAGTCCCAACATGACCTTCTGGTGAAGAGTTGACGGTACAGCCATGATACCTGATCGATGGAGCCATGGCCTGCCTAGCAGCAGGATGAAGGTTGCGGGTATGTCGACAATATGGAACTCAACGTTCATTTCGAAACCCTCAGCATCGAGTTTGAGCATCAGAATACCCTCGACCACTCGACGGGTGCCGTCATATGCTTTGACAGCCAGGTTAGAAAGTGTAAAATCCTTCCTGGTCAGTCCCAGACGATAGGCCACCCTCAAAGGGCAAACGTTGATGGCCGAGCCATTGTCGATGAGGACGGTCGGAACCCAGAGTCCGCGGCATTTGACCGTGATGTGCAGAGGGCGGTTATGATCTGCCCCTTCAATAGGAAGGTCTTTGTCAGTGAAGACCATAGTGTGCTTAGCAGTTGGAGGGAGGATGAGAGACACCATAGCCTCAGGGGTAACATCAGCTTGAACTTCCAGACAAGAGAGGGTATGGCAGAGTTTCTGACGGTGCTCACGGGAGGAACAGATCAGACCCCAGATGGATATCGCAGCGGGAACCCGCTCGAGTTGCTTCTGAATGAAATCCATGCTTGAAGAGCCTGCTGGCACCTCAAACGGTGCAGACTTTAGGAAAGCAATGGGTTCGTTCCTTTGATTAGAAGGGTTGGACGAAGTTCCAGCTTGCAGATTAGCAGGCTGAAAAACCCGTGCATTCCTCGTAACGTTGAGAACGTTCCCCAAGGAAGACACAGCCTGAGGGTCTTGGTTCACCTCCCAGAGATCAGAAGGGACTTCCCCCAGCTTACGTTTTCCTTTGTCGGTGGCGAGTGCAGCTACCGGCGCTTCTGTATCCAACCCTAGATCCTCAGCCAAGTCTTTCATCAGTAATGAATCCCAAAAGTTTACATCCTGGGCTACCGTGACCTCGCGCTCTGGCTCCGGATTCGCAGTGAAAGGAACATCCCAGAGACCCCCATCAGCTAAAGAACGGCTAACAGCCCAGATTTCTGTCCCAACCTGGACATCGACTATCTCATTCACATCCCAAAGATCAGCTGGCGGAACAAGGTCCATGACCATGATGCCGCAGTCTTTCGGAGAAGTGATCATGGGGCGCGGCTGATCTTCATCTACAATGTTGAGAACTGGGTCGTACTCAGAATCAGCCATCGAGTCGACAAGCCTGTTGATGGTAGAAGGGAAAAAGCATTCTCCTAAGACGCGGGTCTCTTCTTGAACCAGGTCATCTTCAACAAAGTGTGTCATATGCTCAGGGAAAGTGTAACCTTGGAGAGGCTCAGGGAAGTTGATCGGAAACTGCCAACCGGCTCAGGGTCCCAAAAGTATTCCTCCTCAGGAACATGAGGTTGAGGCTGTTGGAACAGCATGTACAAAGAGATGCCATCCAAAGGGTCGAGTGCCATCTGCTCATGTTGAGCAATCCATTCCACCTCCCAAGCCGGATTGGGAGGAGCTTGTTCAAGATACAAGGGAAATCCTTCCAATTCAAATTGGAACCACTCTTGGATCAAAGAAGCAGTGTCGTCCTCGCTATCGGCCATCGCCCAGCCTACTGCTTGCATGTCAGATAGTAGTTCGGGCTCAGGCAAAGCTGGCATTGTAGCTCTGAATCGGCCTACAAAATCCTGAGAAGGATCAGGCAGAGCAACTACGAAAGTAGTAAGATTACGGGTTGACGCAGGATCGAGCTGAACCGGCGGGACAGGACCATCATGAAGATCACCGATGATGTCATTGAAAAAGTCCAGGCCCAAATGCAGCAACTGGGGAGTCGGATTATGATAAGGCTGCCCTATGAACATGAGTTCAGCTTTAGGTTCTGACGGCAGGCAAACGATCGGTTTGGGCTGATTGACTGGGATTATGTGGTCGGTAGGGTTAAATATGGTGGAGGTAGGGTCAATATGAGTGGAGCTGATGGATATCTGGCTGATATGCGGGACAACCTTGTGGTTGGGCATGGAGTTAGAAAGGATGTTTGGCTTTTGGGATGGTGGGGGCGATGCTTGAAGAGTCCCCTCATCTATGAGATCCTGAATCGCATGTCGAAGGCAGAACAGGAATTTGTAAGATGGCCGGCTCCCTGATGGTAAGCACAGTAAAGGTTGGCTTTGAAGCTAGGTGGAGGGTTCTTTGGTAGAGGAGTTGGATCCAGGGGCTTCAGATGCCCTGATTTGACAAACTTCTCCATCACTGCAGACAGAGGTGCCTCAAATGAAGAGAAGCTGCGAGGCTGAGTCCGCGGCCGGTTGTTTTGCGGTGATTAAACCTGATTGACATCGGCAATATGGTTCGTGGAATTAGAGGCGGAGGCATGAGTACCGCTGGTCGCTGTGTTGGAGCAAGTCCCACTTCCAAACAGAGCATTAGTGTTGCCAGAGTATGCACGGGGCTTAGATTTTGGAGGGTTAGAAGACTCCCCCCATTTGACAGGATACCACTATGTAGCGCATCCTCACTGGCCAGGCCAGCGTCGAAGAAAGTGTTGAAGTTGGCGGATGCTTGAGCAAGCACCAGGTGTCTGGCATAGTCCGGCTGAAGATTGCGGGAGATGATGCGGAGTTGGTCTCTCTCGCTGGAACGCTCAGTCATTAAAGTGGCCTTGGCCCTCCATCTTTTGACGAAGTCAGCGAAGGTCTCTTTAGCTTCCATCTTAGTGGCCTCGAGCTCCCCAGTAGTCATCTTGAGCTGGGAGTTGTAACTATACTGCGAAATAAACGCAGCTCCAATATCCTCCCAATTCCTCCGTTTGGTAATGTCGAGTGACAAGAACCAATGGAAAGCAGGGCCAGAGTGAGTCTGAGGGAACAGCTGTGACATGGCCTCTGGCTCAACTAATAGAAGCTTCATTGCGGCGTGGTGACTGTAGATGTAGTTCTAGGGTCACCACTCCCATCAAACTTAGCCAAGTCTGGCATCTTGAATTTCTCAGGGAGCTTGGCATTGGGGTACAAGCAGAGACGATCCAAGTCGATCCCACCGGCTTTGACTTTTTCTGCTTTGGCAATGGATTCCTCTCGTTTGGCCATCTTGGCCATGAGAGCAGTTATGTCTGGGTTTGCAGCAGGCATGTCGCCTACGGGGTTCGGTTTTGCAGTAGGTGCAAGAAAAATCCGGGGGTTGTGCTGAACAATGAGACGCCCTGGATTGTTTGGGTCTTCCACCATAATGGGTTGCGCGTGCACATCTTCTTCGGCCTCGCTTTCCTCCTCGAGTGGTGGTGGAATGCGAGTGTCGAAGAGTTCGTTCAAACGGATGACATTAGCATCGGTTTGGGCAGCCCTCTGCTGCATTGCTGTGATGCTGTTCTGAAGATTCATGAGCATTTGTTCAACAGTAAGTGGCTGTGGAATTGGCTGTTCCGCCATGTTAGGAGTTTCAGATCCCGAAGAAGGAGTCGGAGAGGTTGGCTGTAAGACCTCTTCCAAAATAGGCGATGAGCTTATCCGTAAGGCGGCCAATGAAGAAAGCGGAGAGTCTTCCGTTGCGACTGACTGGGGTTGCAACCTGACTAGCCTCTGACTTGGATTCTGTTGCAGACGTTCCCAAGCGGGTTTGCCAACTTGCCTCGATACTTTCCTTGGCGGTGCAATGGCTCAGAACTTTGGTTGGACAATAAGAAATAATGCTTAGTTAGGATCCTGCAGCAACTTTAATCTAAATAAAAGACTAAAGTAAAGCAGCTAGCGTCGTCAGTGTCGCCCTAGACTCTAAGACTAGGAAGCAAGTCTGTCTCAAGATGTTCAAGTATCGCTAGAGTCCTCAGAATTCTTTTTAGAGGTGTATCATTGCTTGAAACAAACGAGACTAAAGGATGTCAAAAAGGGCCCTAAACCTTTGGCTATTCCGCTGATCGGAGTTTTAAACTTTGAAGTTGGAACAACTCGGAATGCGTGTCATGATACTATAACCAGAATGGCGTGAGCAGCACTGCGCTGTTAGCCGGGCGGTGTAAGTGACGAGGCATTTGTTACCTGATTGGTGTAAGCATCATGGCATGTTCTCTGTTGTGCTTTGTTTTTTTTTTGAAACCCTAATCAGGTAAACAGACAAGGGTGTAGAAAATCTTTGATTTCCTGAAGTCCCTACTGTTCTAAGGTTTTGAAAAAGTGAAAACATGCACCATTGAGATGCATGACTCGTCATCGGGCCATAACAATACCCTAAACAGCTCAAGACATACTTGCAAGAACAAGATCCTAGAAGCCGCCCTAAACATGCTCCTACGCAAGACGGTATGATGTATAGTGCATGCAATAGGGAAAGCGGTAACACATAGACAGTATATGGGGGTTAGATGCAAATGGATCTTACCCTGTGGGTACCTGTCCTAGTTTGGAAAGTGCTAGTGCTTTGCATATGCAAAGGCTGGTTTTGGCTTGTAACGGGTTCCTCGGACTAAAGCCACAGATATACCTCCCGTTGCCCGCGATATCGCTGAGCAACATTCAAACGGTAGTATGACCCATCATCGTCGAAGGTTGTTTTTCATTCGGGGTCCCCGGTCTCCAATAAACCGTGCCGGATTGCCAAAATGATCCAACGGGGCTTATCCCACATCGATGCAAATGATAGGCTAGAATTTGATTAAGAAGAAGAAGAATCACAAAATCGCAAAATGCCTTTTTAAATTTGTGTAGACACCCCAATCCGGACCCCGGAGAGTCTTTGTACGCCCCGATGATGAAATAAAGGAAACAAAACCTTTGTGAGCTTGAAAAAGGATTTCTCTCTGAACCAATGTAAACCCAAAAGTCCAAAAGCCCAGATAAGCCCAGATAAGCCCAGATAAAGCCCAAAAGATCCTGGACCGAAGGAGGAGGTACCGTGCGGAGTGGCACTGGAGCGCACGGCACCTTGAAATTCAAGGAACCGTGCGCGACAAAACTGCACCGCGCGGCACCTTGAGCAAAAGGCTGACTGGCTCAAAAAGCTGTCGGCCACGCCAGTTTGAGCCACAGCTGGTGACTGGCTCAGCCGAAAATGCACTTCTGGCCCGCCCAGAAAATACCTCCACCATTTGAAATTCAAAATCCTTGGCCTTTGCCTATAAATTGACCCCTCCACTCAAGGAAAAAGGGCCCTTCCTTTAAGTCCCTCTTTGGCCTTGCTCTTGGCTCTCTCTTTCTCTCTCTAGTTTTCATACCCACTTTCCTACTTCCACTACCATTTCCAAGTCTTAAAGGATGTCATTCCCGAAAGACATTCTTTAAGTGCTTTCACTCACTCTCTTCTCATCATTGAAGTTGATCTTTCATTAACTTCAAAGCCCCATCACCCAAAATACCTAACCTTCACTCACACCCACACTCCCTTTGTCTTATTCAACCTCCTCCATTCACATCTGTGACGATCCATCCGCATCCTTGCACCAACGATCCTTGATCAAGCTCGAAACCAAAGGTAAAACTAGTTTCCTTGGACTAGACTCCGTTCTGGTCCTGAGGGGACTTTTCTGTCAGCAGGTCTAATCCCTTTTGGTTAGATCCTGACTTAAAACTCATTTTCACAAAACAAAACCAGCATTGTGCTGAGGTTGGGGAACCGCGCGGTTTGTTGATCAGACGCGCAGCACCCTGACTCTCAGCGCACGGCAGGTACATGCTGATATTGTTGTAGGCAGGCTGTCTAGATCTGAGTTTTCCTCTGTTGTGGTTGTCTATATCTGCTGTTTACTGTTGCTGTTGCTTTTAAAATAAGACCATATCTACAAGCCATGTTTTGGCTCTTTTAAAAGCTTTTCTAGATCATTCCGAATGATCAAATATGTCAAAAACCGTTTCAAAACCTTGCTTTGAGAAAGATAACAACGTTTTTTGGATGATCTGACTGCCGCGAGGCTTCTGATGAGTTTTCCAACGAAATACAGAGAGAATAATGAGCTAGATGATCTTCTGGAAGTCCACAATAGTCTGACAGCAGAGCAGATACCCCGCACGGCACGTTGAGGAGCCGCGCGCGGCATCTCAGTGTGCCGTGAACAGTATGACTGAGATCCAGACAGTTTGCTGAATGTTATTTGTTTCATCCGCTCACATCATTTTATCACTACTGTACAAACAACACCACATTCACGTCAACGTGATATATTTCCTATGTCCCTCCCCCGCTATTTGCTTTATTAAAGAGCTTGATATTCCAAATGATATTGAAAATTCCACCTTTTGAAAATATTAAGAAGAGACCGGTTTTACCGGGCGAGTGGGGTGCTTTTTAAAGAAAAACCTTCCCCATTCGTAACGTGGCTCCCGAACCCAAA
This sequence comes from Rhododendron molle, assembly GCA_025413875.1. Classification (NCBI taxonomy): domain Eukaryota; kingdom Viridiplantae; phylum Streptophyta; class Magnoliopsida; order Ericales; family Ericaceae; genus Rhododendron; species Rhododendron molle. Next base: position 47,329,574 of record CM046398.1, read on the forward strand.
ATCTCAACGTTTTCGCTAAACCAAAAGCCTTTTTCAAACGAGTTCTCGGTTTCTCGAATCATCCATCTCGAAAATCCGGGTGGCGACTCTTTCAAAAAAAGGGCACGGGAGCCCACTGTAGACACCCCAATTTGGCCTAACGATTATTTCAACTCCCACCTTGGGACCATCCCGATGATGATACGGATTCGATGATTGCTGATTGCTTTCTTGTAAAACCCCTGGAATTATGGTACGAACTTTGAGCCACTTAGAGGACCCAATCCAGAGCCAAACAGCCTTTCAAACAGAAATGTAGTGTGTTAGGAAAATCCATCAGTCGGCCGTAACATCGATATCACGGCCTTAGCATCCATTCTTCACCCGAGCAACCTGTTGCTACCAAAATCTCCCTGAGAGATCAAAGCCTCGGCCGCCAGATCAATGGCTCGGCCGCCACATCCTTCGCTCGGCCGTCAGATCGACCTTTTCCAGGCTCTCGAACCTTCTGCCGGTTGATCGATCCACCGCCTCTCCGATGCGTTCGAGCTACGTTTGGGGATCACGTCGAAGAGTTTGTGTTGCAATGTAATTGCAATTGCAACCCCGTGATTTGATTGGACCGAGTGTGTCATCCCTTTGCCTATATAAAGAGGCCTTTGGCCTCCGAAAATATACACACCATACACAACGAAATTACTCAGATCCATACACATTCAAGCCACGAAACTCTGGCTATACACTCCCAAAATCCCTCTCTACAAAAGCCCTAACCTCCCGAAGGCAGCCACCAATCCGACGATCCAACCCCGGAGTTCAAACCCTAACCCTAGGGTTTCGTTCAAAGCAATCAATCAGTCAATCCCCATCAATCCGAAGCAATCAAGCAACTGAGGGATCAAGGTGGTGAGGCCCAATAGCCTCTGGTTTGGTTTATTTAATGTTTATGTCGTTAATCGTAGCTTTCTGATCGTCTGTTAGTTTTCTGTCTGGTGTGAGGAAGAACACCAGCCGCGGCTTCGATGCCTCGGCCGGTACATTGAATCAGCGTGATCCCTCGGCCGCGACATCCATTTGCCGGTCGAGTGATCGATCTGCTGGCATAGCTTTGTTTTGTCTACTGCTTTCTGACGCATGATTTATTTACAGTCTCGGCTCACCTTATTACTGTTTAAGGCATAAAAACAGATTACGTGTTTGAATTAAATAAAGCATCTATATGTCTTATGTTGAATGATTATGGGCTAGCCTCGCGGCTAGGCAGAGAGGGGTGCCTAACACCTTCCTCTTACTGTACTCTTGGCTTCCGTACCCAAAATCTCTACTTATTTCCTAGTTTTAATAAACTGGGTGGCGACTCTGTTTTGATGATAACCGCTATCGTGTGGTGATACCTCTAGCCATGGAAGTATCCACGATCTTGGTTTATGAAGCGAGCAACCAAACGAGCAAACACAATGATGATCCAACTGTATGGTGATGCCCCGCACGGGAGGTGTCTACAGTTTTCTGGCGACTCTGCTGGGGATGTGAGAGCCATAACCAAAAAGTTCAACATAAGACTAATACATGCCTTATTTAAGTCATTTATCATATGCATCGAGCAGGCAAGCCTCGTTGAGTTCACCTAATACCCCGGCATGACACGAGCTATGTTAGGGGTTCCAGCAAACTCCACAGTCACTTGTACCTAGTGGTATATCAAAAAGGAAATCACCCAATCACCGCCTATGATGGGTTGGTGAAAGGACTGGTGCCCTTTGTCAACGGAGCCCTTGAGACTACCCAAGCCTTTCATGTGTTAAAAGCCATAGAACTTATCAAAATAAGACAGGAACCTCCAGGCTAGGAACCTATTTGCATTTGCTTCCAAGTTCTTCCTCACACCTTGTATATGTTGTTTTAATATCTCTTTCTGTGCAGAAGGGTTGGGGCATGAACTAAAAGCCCTAACTCTAAGTCTTTATAGCTAAGCACTGAGGCATGCCATTGCCTTCAAGGTATGTTTTTGATAAGTTGAAAGCATCATTGCTTACTTAACACTCCCGCTTTGCTTAAAGTACCGCAAAGTATGGATTTCTAGAATGAAATCAAACATTGGCTACCCCGCTAGCAATTGAACTAGGGGTTGCTCTAGCAAATCTTTGCCTTGCAAGGCTAAAGGAAAGAGGGAGCGTAAAGTAGTAGAGCAGATTATGGATGATTATATGCAAAGTCAAGGATATTATGGATAGAACTTGCAATACTTATTTCTCCATGGATCATTCAGCATGACAAGTGTAAGACTTTGGTTCCTATTTTCAAATTGACCTAGCAACCCATCTTTCGAAATTCAAAATTTTGAGCATGCTTACCACAACGAGCCGGTAAGATTTAGGAGTTCGTCAATGTGCCAGCAAATAATCAAGTGGATTTCAATTACCTCAAAGAATCTTCCATAACTAAGAATTGAAAGAGCTTTCAAAACTTTTTGCAATGCCTAGTCTAATCCTCAAATGACAAGTTTTTCTGAAACATTCAAATAGCCGCTAGCACGGCGATGGACTCCGAGTCTACTTTTCGTTGTAAGTCATATGCTCAACCTTTTTGGTTTATCTCATAATATGAATTGGTTCGGAAGTAGGACCTTAAGTGGCAGCAGCGAGTCTTAAGAATCATCCATATCAAAAATGGCTGGCTATTTATAGTATCCAATAAACTCATGCATACAAACGAATTGCAATGCATGACTCATCCATAATCTGTGTAAGTAGCTGTGGTGCTATATATATATATATATATATATATAGAAAAAGGAATAGACTATTCAGGTATCATTCATCCACCGGTCCCTCCCTTATTCAGGTACAGGTTCATCCACCAGTCCCTCGATTCACTCCAAAGGCTCTAATTATTGAATCATGGATTATTATTATCATGATGTTTCTTATGATGAATTTAATTATGATACTCAACCTGCTTATGATAATTATGATAATAATTATGAGTCATTTGAGAATTCTGACATAGTAAATTTTGATGAACAAGATCATGAATTTGATCATAATAATGATGATACTAAGTCTATTTTTGAAAGTAGTAAATATAGATATTTTTATGATAATCATGCTGAAAGTTCTTATTCATATAATAAATATAATAATTACTCACTTCCTTCCCTAAGGGAAATAGGAACTGAAAAATCACCTAGTAAACAAATTGATAAACAAACTTTGTTAAAAAATTTAATAATAGAGGTCAGAAACATTAATAGAGAAAATAATATTATTAAAGACCTTAAACCACTTTCTTCTATTAAAAAAGATCTCTCAGATGAAGAGTTAATTATTAAATGGAAACAGTTTATGAAAGAAAAGGATGTTGAACTTCCTTTCTCCAGCTATTTAAAGTTTCATAAACCTAGTAAAAAGATTGATAAAACTGAATTAAAAGTTATTACTAAATCTAAATGGAAAAAATCTGATAGTACTGTTGTAAATTCTGGTCATCCACCCCTAGAACCAATTATTCTTGATGATAAAGGATCAAGTATAACTGCTTCTCCTTTTAAATTGCCTAGTGATAGATCTGATTGCAAACAAATTATTGAGCAAGTTAATTATACTAATCAGTGTTTAAAAGTCATTGGTGAACAATTAGATAAAATTGAAACTAAGATCGATGAAGGCGAGACAAACTGTACACCATCATCTAGTAAAATTATTGAAAAACCTTTGATATTATTGCCTGAGAAAAGGTCACAAATTAAATTAAATTCTGATAAAAATATTCAAAAAATTGAAGATATGTTACAAAAATTAATGGTTAAGTCAGAACCTGTAAAAACTCAAGTAGCTGTATTAACCCAAGCAGATGATGATTCCAGTCAACCCTCATCCACTGACGATGAGATCTCCAATCTCCAAGCACAATTTACTAGTCAACCAGGTAATCCAGGTAACATTAAACGATTGGTTTACCCAACTGCTAATCCAACTAGTCTTACCAAAAATTGGTATTCTAGACCTACTCCTCCTGATTTACGGTTTGAAGAAAATAACCTTGCTAATCAATTTTCTGTTTCTTCTAGTAAATTGTATGAATGGAATATTGATGGTCTAAGTGAACATCAAATTTTAGAAAAATTAAATCATATGTCTATGGCTGCTAATAGTTACCTTAGTAATACTGATCTTGATCAAGCACAAATTGTTGATTTGTTAACTTCTGGTTTTACCGGAATGCTAAAGGCCTGGTGGGACAAGTACCTCACTAGTACTAACAGGCAAGAAATTAAACATGCTGTTCAAACTGATAATAATGGAATGCCCATTTTTTATCATGAAATGGGAACTGTAGAAAGGGTTATCTTAGATGGGGTCAATACCCTGATTTATACAATTATTAAACATTTCGTTGGTCAGCCTAGTAATATTACCTCTAGGATTCATGATCAGTTAAGCAATTTACATTGCCCAACGTTGAGTGACTTTAGATGGTACAAAGATGTATTCATCTCGAGAGTCATGATAAGAGATGATTGTACTAAACCTTTTTGGAAAGAAAAATTTATTAATGGTTTACCCAGCTTATTTGCTCACAAAATTAGAGATGTCCTTAGTCAACCTACTGGAACTATTGAATATGATAAATTAACTTATGGTGATATAGTTAGTACTATTCAAAAAGAAGGATTAAGAATGTGTATAGATATGAAAATTGCAAAACAGAGTCAAAAGGATAAAGATAAAGCTAAATATGAGCTTGGTAACTTCTGTGAACAATATGGTCTACCCCCTGTAGCACCATCTCGCAGGAAGAAAAAGATTGAAAAGAAAAAGCATGATCAAAAGATTAAACCTGAACCTTCTAAAGATAAGTTTTATGATAAACCTAAATCTTCTAAAAAAACGACTAATTTTTTTGATAAAAAGAAAACTGATTCCCCTGATAAAAAGAAAACTGGTCCAACCAATGTAACCTATTTTAACTGTGGGAAAAAGGGACATTATAAATCCCAATGCAAGGTTAAGAAAAAAATTAATCAACTATTCATATCTGATGATGATAAACAAAAAATTTTAAATATTTTTAAAATGTCAAATTTAGATGATTCAGAAGATAGTGAAACTACTAAATCCTCAGAATATCATTCTATTAGTGATAATTCTGATAATGATCAAATTAAGATAGGATGTACTGATAATTGTTGTAGGAAAATAAATGTGCTTACTAAAGAGTTATCTGAAGAAGAATTGCTCATTGATCTCATTAGTAAAGTTGTTGATATTGTATTAAAGCAACAATATATTAAAAAATTAAAGCAAGTTTTTGCTCAAAATCAAAAACCTACTTATAATAAACCTATTGTAAATTTGCATACAACCTTGGAAAGGTTTGAAAAAACTACTAAAGAAATTACTTTGCAGGATTTGCAATTAGATATTGAAATATTAAAAAATGAAGTCAAATTGTTAAAATCACAGTTTCCAAAATGGAAACAAAGAAATAAAAAATATGTCAGATTAAGCAGTCAATCCTCTGATGAATCTGTTGACAAAGGTAATCCTGAGTTACCATCTCTTGATACCCAGGATGATCTTCGGTTAAATTTAGTTAACCAAATTTTTGTTCAAAAATGGCATGCACAAATCAAATTGTTAATTGATGATTTTGTGTTAAATATTACTGCTTTAATTGATACTGGAGCAGATTTAAATTGTATTCAAGAAGAATTAATACCTAGTCAATATTATCAAAAAACAATGAAAAGTTAAGCTCTGCTAATGGCAGTAAAATGATAATTAGTCACAAATTACCTACAGTTAATATTTGCCAAAATGAAGTATGTTTTAAAACATCATTTGTTTTAGTTAAAAATCTAACTGATAAAGTCATTTTAGGAATGCCTTTTGTTTATCTACTCTACCCATTTACAGTTAATTTTGATAAAATCACTTCTACCTTCTCTGGTCAACAAATAAATTTTGAATTACTTTCTGCACCTAATCAAAATGATTTGTTACAATTACAAAATTACTCTATTAACCATTCTGCTTTATCTACAGATGACGTACAACAGCCTGAGATTTGGCTCAACCAGTTTGCCAGTCCTTCCTGAAGGATCCAGCCTTCAATTTAATAAATTAAACCATTTGCAAAATATAGACGAAACCCAACAGTGTCTCCTAGATGCTCTATGGAACTTGTGTGGAGAAAATCGTCATAGTAAACAATTTATTGAAAGCCTGAATTGCTTGAATTATTATTTTTGTGAACAAAATTCACTGCTAAAAAACAATGATACTGCTTATGCCTCAATGGCCTCTGAGTTACATCATTTATCTGTTAAATATTCAAAACTACTTGAAGAAAATATTAAAACACAGGCTAAACTGCATATCATGCATCATGATTTCAAAAATATTAAAAAGGAGTGTTTCTCATTGAGAGAACAGAAAAGTGAGCATAGACCCGCGAGTGATCGTGAGCTTCTTGTGATTAACCCCAGAGACCCTAGATGTAGGGATCATGCTAAGCATATTGCCTCTATGAGGAACTACTTCTCTAATCTCTTACAGGGTCTTCCCAAGATCCCTGTCTCATTAAAAAATCAAATTGTTTTCCCATAGGATTTTCCTGTTGATTTAGTCAAAGATATTCAAAATATGGCTAAAAGGGACGGCCACTATTTTCAGGAATTTTTGTTCCAATTACTTACTGATTTATCTACTAAATCTACTCCTGGTTTGGAAATATCTTGGAAAACTCTTTACAATAAAGACCAAGATAGGGTTATTTGCCCAAAAACTAATCCTATTTGCTCAAACTATCCATTGCGCAGATTTGATTGTCCCTGCAATTTAATATATAGCATTCCCCGTGCCTGCATAGATATGTAGCACTTCAAAAATATTAATGTTGAATATAATAAAAAATTAATTGAAATCACTCCAATGACCCTATTGGATCATGGACTATTAAGACAAGTTATTTTTTCTAATCCGGAGCAGACTGATAATTTTGGTAGAAAACTCTCTGTCTCCATTTTAAACCTATTTGCTAAATATGGAGATTTGCGATGCCAAGTCCTGATCAAAAGTAAAATGCCTGAATGGACTTGGACTGGTAACATTATTCCAGCCCAACACATCATGCATATCTCAGTCAACTGGCCATTCAGTAGGGTCCATCTACCTATTCACCTTGTTGGAGATGAGGAGCCCTGGCCCTGTTCAAAATCAATCCGTAGTCAAATACGCCATTACAGGGCCTACTCAATTGCTACTAAACTTGGAGAGATTGATCTTAGTGATGATCTCCATGTTTATACAGATCCCAAATTAAACTATTTGATTTGTGAAGATTCAATCCAGAAGATTCGCTCTGTTGAACCTATTCAAGAAGTCCCATTTATCTATCATACTCAAAAGAAAATATTAGTGAAGGCATATCAAGACCGACTTGCCGATGCTCAACAAGATTCACCTGCTACTACTCCAGATATTGATAACGATGATTATTGGAATAACTTGTCCTCTGAAGAATTGCATAACCTCGATAATATGATGGAATACTAACCATCTTAATTAAGCTACTGATGCATCTCAACAAATTGGCCACTTCAACGCCAGTTCCACTTCTCAGTCAACTGCTAAAAACATTCCAATAACTGGCCACCTCAACGCCAGTCCCAGTCACAAACCTGCTCAACAGCTGGCACATCTTTTACCAGCCTATTAAAATGATGAATAGTAAAACCACTGTTCACTTTTTTACTGTTCATCCAGCCGACAACGGTACTATTCATCCAACTGCTGACACTGTTTATTCACCTGCTGAAGTCCTGTTTACTTTTCCACCGAAAGTAGAAGGTCCAAAGGGTTCACAATGAACCCCTGATAATTGTATTGCCTCTCATCCTTCATCTATAAAAGGATAGAGTTGGCTCTGGTTAATCACCCCGAATTAGACCAGGATCTAATTCTCTCTCTTCTCTCTCTCTTCTCTAAATGTTAAACTTCTGAATTGAAGTTCTCTCTCTCTCTCCTCCTCCCCCTGTTAAACCAGTAAGTATGTTACTGGTAATGTTCACTGATGAGTTGATCCTCTCTGATCTCTATCAATGCTAAACTGATGTATTGTTTTTGATTATTACTTGCTATGGTTGGCTTCGCCACCTAATTGTTTATTTTCTGTTCATGGTCGGCCCAGCCGCCTTACTAACTGTTTAATTTACTGTTAACGGTCGGCTCAGCCGCCTGAATTACTCTGATAATGTCTTGTTCACTTACTATGTCTTCCTTCCGCCCCCAGATGGTATCAGAGCCAAGTCGGGAGTAGTGAGCTAGGGGTGGTAGATGGGTTGTGTCTGAAGGAGTCGGAGATGTGTGGATGAGTAATTACTGGGTAGTTTATTCCTGTTTGTAAAAGAAAATGGAAATGTTTCTTATATCTTCATTAATCTATTTATTTTCTAAGTTTTGAAAGACAAATGGAACGACTGTAGATGATCTAGGTTTTAAACTAAAGCCTGACTTTCACCAATTTGATGTTGGTAGTTTGCCATCTGTAGATGATCTAGGTTTACAAACTAAAGCCTGATTTTTGTTATCAAACTGCTGTTTTGAAAGTACGATCCTAATGGTCAGATCCAGCCATGGTAAGTCCCGCTTTAGCCAGGGAGGCGTCTAGGGCAGAAGAGTGTTGGAAGCAGCCAAAACGGGTAGTAAAATAGAAACAGCAGCAAGGTAGTGAAGATTTTAGGATCCGTTTAAACAAGATATAGGTCTATATATATATATATATATATATCATTTTGATTGCCTCTTTCTAACTATGCAGGGGCCAAACCAAAAGAGGAGTCCATCCCCCTTATTTCCTTTCTTTGTTCATCGCATGTCATTTGATTGCACCACCACTAAGGGCAGTTTGCATATTAGAAAATGTGCCGCATGGACAATTAGTTTTGGATATCTCAACTTGAGCGTGATTAGGTTTCTCCTTCTCTTAGATTTGGAGTTTGATCTCAGATGTGATGGTAATGGCTGACGAAAAATTGAAGTTTTAATCCAACCAAGTTTTGAGCAATAACAGCCATGTCCATTACATCTTGGCTTAAATTTTAAAACAATCTTTTCAAACCTAGCTAACTTTCGCCGCCATTTTGGCCCGTATTTTGCTTCTCTTAAAAAGTTGATATCATTTTGCTCATCATGGTTTCTGGCCAATTGTCACACTCAGCATGAAATGTGGGCCTTCAATTCAAGTCTCCTCGAACATGAACTACGACTGGCCTGATTCTCTGTTGAGATACGTAGGCACCTTTTGGTCGGCCACAACTTTGAAAATGTTTCCTCCTGTGCTAGTTTGTTGCCATAGAATGCTCATGATAACGTCAAACGTTGAAAACAATCCTTAGGGATTTCAAAGTAATCTTATGGCATCTTTTGGAACACATCATAATCACTTGAATTGTCAAAAGCGCAAAACGAGTTTTTCAAAGCTATGACCCGCGTCATTGAGCTAAGAAGGAGTTGACACATCTCTGCACCCTCACGGAGATCACTTGTAAGCAAGACAAGCTATTGAAGATGAAGAGGAAAAAAAAGAAAAAGAGAGGAGAAGAAAAATGAGCTCGCTAGATTGAAAACCTGCAAGGGCGGTCTAGGCAAAAATTAGAGCATGAACAAAGAGAAGAGAAGTGAGAAATTAGCCATGTTTCCATACATTTACTATGTGTCTCGAAGGATTGCCCTCAATCTTAGAAAATTCACTTGGATAAACATCGAAGCCCTTAATTTCTTGGTAAGGATCCTTGACACTTTGTCGTGTGCTTCAAGATGAAGAAAGGCATTCATTTCTCTATCCCAAAAACTTATCCCTTGCTAGCCATGTCGAGCCTCTGGATAATTTCTTTGAAAAGCCTGCTAGGCAGCCATCCCCTAAACTGGGGCAAATACAAAAAAAAAGAGTATACAAGGAAAGATGAAAGGAAAATCAATGAAAGAATGAGCACCCCATCATACAGGGGGCATTTTGAAGGAAACATTTCTTCCAATTCATACAAATGACATTTTTGACGAAATCAACTCTTTCACACAAAGTGAGGCAAGAGATAGCAAGAGTTGATAAAAATGTTGAAGATGGCTGTTAGCTTTTAAAACCCAAGCATGAGTAGAAATTAGGTTTGAGCCTTTACATCCGCTTCTTTCTCAAGCCAAAAACCAAGCCTACATTATCGTCCATAACAAAGTCCTCTCAGATTGGGGAACACGACTTAGTAGCAAGGTCCTAGACACTAAGGGCATCACCAATGTGGGACTTAACACGAAGGGCAAGAATCTTGGAATTTGCATCATCTTGGCAAATCACACATCATGAGGAATCATATGGGATAAGGGGCATGACTAGGCCCTCCTTTATTCTCCTCTCAGAAGTATCCAATCTCCTGTGAGGATAGCCACTCATCAATCCAACTCAAGTCAATCAAGCTCGAAGCAACAAACTCACCTGGTTGACTAGGGGCATAGGTTTGCAAAATAGTTCTATGATGATTGAATGAAGTGAGTATGGACCATGGATGAAATGACATAACTTTGAAATCCTCGAGGAAAAGCTTTCAAAAATGGTTTTATCCTAAGCATTTTTACCACAGCAATACAAGCACAATTGCTTTTACAAACTTTCGAGGAAATAAAATGAGTCTCTCATTTCATGAGGAGTGTAGCAATATGGTCCTTTGACCAAACAATGTTTTCAGTGGTGCCGCTAGGACATTGCGGTCTTTCAAAACACTTGGCTAGTATAAGCAATAAGCCATTGTTAGTCTCCCTAGGGCAAGGGGAAGCATTTGATCAAATACGCAAAAGTTGAGATGTTCAGAATGCATTGCGGATTTACATGCATATCATTACCACCCTGTCTTTTGCACTAACCTCTTGAGATGATTGCACAAGCTAACTCCAAATATGAGGTGTTTCTTATGCTCAAACAAGGCAGAATCATCAAGGCCTCATGGCAATCATCTCTATGCGAGGAGTAAAAGAGCAACAAAGGGACGCACTGTAAAATCTACCTCCCTGCCAACACGCTTGAAGAAAGCTCAGCCTGAGAAACGTCATATCCTGAGAGAACACCTCAACTCTTTCATGGAAATGCTGTCACACAGCATTATCAGGGGCAAGGATCAAACATCCATTGCCTAAACAGGGGGCTTCTATTTCTTTCCAAAAGTTCAAATCAACATGCCTATGTGTTGCATTGCAATCTATGTCACCCAAAATCGTTCAAGCTTTTGAACTAGGGTTCTTCAAAGTATGGTGGTCCTGCCCCTAGCAGTCAGCATAAAAGGACTTCGGCCCGTGGTCGACTCCAAGCCTGTTCATGTTGTTTTCCTATCCATTGATGTTTTCTAAAACTATTCAAATGTGGATTGCAGGATTCACCTGAATTTCGGTCATTGAACCGACCATACCGAGCTTTGTGTCTATGGCCGACAGAGCCAAGTCAAAGAACCTGAAAGATAACCTTGTAACGAGTCCAGAGCAAACTCTACAAATGGCACCATGTCAACAGCATTAAAGTGGCTTCGCACTTCACATTTCCATAGCTCCTTGCTTCGCACTTTCATCTTAGCAGCTCTGCCTTCATAAAATCAGAAGCCTCACACTTGCTCTTCAGTAGCACCATACACGTGCCTTGTCGTATTCGCGGCCTCATCTGGCTTTTCAAGTACTCCGAGCAAACTCTACACTCAGGCCTTGCCATATAGTAGGTTCCATCTCAATAGTGCAGTGCTTACTTTAGCTGCCCTGAGCTCCCATCTTAAGGCTAAGCAGCCTCGCCACTTCCAGGCCAGCAAAACAATCCTGCGGCTTCCACTTAATACATTGAGTGGATAGCCAACAAGAAAAAGCACCTGTATAAAGCTTGCACACTTCAGCCCTTCAAAAGGCATCTATCCTCCAGAAAGGGCATCCGTGTTGATAAAACCCTCCAGAAAGCGTTTATGTTGTTGGCTTCCAGAAAGCGTTTGTATAGCCAGCTTCCAGAAAGCGTTCAGTCTCCAAAAGGCACCCTGTTAATGGAGGCGATGGAAATCTCTCAAAATAGGAGGCAATGGAAATCTCCTAGAGCGTATGTGTGAATCACCCCGTCCGTCAAGGTGATGGAAATCTGTGAAGGCCATAATAGCCGAAGCATTTCATAAGCCTTATGGCATTTTGGGTCAACAAGTCGACAGAATCGAAGGTCAAGATCTAGCCTTGTGGGAAGTCCCGAGCATACTCAAAACTAGCCTTGGGGGGAGTCCCGAGCATACTCAGAATTAGCCTTGGGCGGAGTCCCGAGCATACTCAGAACTAGCCTTGGGCGGAGTCCCGAGCATACTCAGAACTAGCATGTGGAAACTAGCCTTAGGGGCACCCCAAGCACGTGGAATCGATCCTCTGACTTCTGGCGTTCCCACGCCCAATAAATCAACCTCATAGCTGCTGCATCCTTCTACAAAATTTCCTCTTTCAAAGGCAATCGATTTGAATCCAGGCACCAACAAAGCATTCTGGGCCCACGGCCAATAGAATTTATAGTCAAATCCAGCCTTGGGAGCATTCCTGAGCGTGCATGATATCAAGCACCAGCGTCAGAATGAATCAAAAGCCTTGCATAGGCTGTCAAAAATTCACCAGAAGCATTCAGTCTAGCCTCAGAATCATTTCGAGCATGAGGAAGCTAGCCTGGGGAGCATTCCCAAGCTTAAGAAAGATCAAGAATCAATCAAGGCCTTGCAGGGGTTACCAAATACATGCAGTCTAGCCTTGGGGATATTCCTGAGCAAGTGGAAATTGGCTGAATCTAGCCTTGGGGGCAATCCCAAGCAGGTGAAATATAGCTTTGGAGGCAATCCCGAGCATATGGAATCTAGCCTTGTAGATGACTCCAAGCATATAGAGTATACTAGCCTTGAGGACAAATTTGAGCATGTGGAAGTTAACCATGGGGGCATACCCATGCACAAGGAATGATCAAACACTGGTGTTGAAGCTGCATTGGGACTTTTTCAAATCTCTTTCCATAGCAGCAAGCCCACAACTACTGGTCGCTTAATCGTCGAGAATTATCAATCACTAAGCTCTTGCTCGCAAAACCCAAGGATCCTTAATACTTTAAGTACAGGCTCTACGCCCCGGTACAACAGCCGTGACAGCCATATACCCGGCACTACACTTATGCGATCATCACCTAAAACAGCCCTGTGCTTACTCACCAACTTCATCAATAATTCACCACTTCAGCAACTCTAAGCTCGCTATCATTATCATCAGCTCAAAGCCATTCAGCGGCTCCACGCTGAAACAAGCTCCTCAATCATCACTGTCAACAGCTCCAAGCTCACCAGTATCAAGTGGCTCAAAGCCCGAATCCGAACTACTCAATGGTTCCAAAACAATCATCTAGCAGCTCTGAGCTATCACTCAAACAGCTCCGAGCTATCACTACTCAATGGACCTAGCAGCATCAAGCCCATCTATCAAACGGCTCATCAAGCCCATACTCACCTCAACGGCTTCAAACCGCCATCCAACAGGCTCCACGCCTATTATCTATCATCAGCAGGCTCCTTGCCTATTATTAACTCAAATGGCTCATCAAGCCCATACTCACCTCAACGGCTCCGAACCGCCATCCAACAGGCTCCACGCCTATTATCTATCATCAGCAGGCTCCTTGCCTATTATTAACTCAAACGGCTCCATGCCTGTTATCAACTCAGCGGCTCAAAGCCCATGACTCAACGGCTCCACGCCTGTTATCACCTCAGCAGCTCTACGCCCGTCATCATCTCAACTGGCTCGAAGCCGTAACTAACTGGCTCAAAGCCGCAACTATCTCAACTGGCTCGAAGCCGTAACCACTTCAACTGGCTCTACGACGTAGCACCACTTAGCGGCTCGAAGCCCATTATTTCTATGGCTCCACGCCTGTTATCAACTCAGTGGCTCGAAGCCGTAACCACTTCAACTGGCTCAAAGCCATAACCAATTCAACTGGCTCAAAGCCGTAACAACTCTCAACAGGCTCTATGCCGTCCCAATCAACAATTATCAATCCCAACCACTGTGTACTGGATGCTCAAGTTCTACACTTGAATGCGCAAGCTCTACGCCTGAATGCCCAACCACTGCGTACTGGACGCTCAAAGCCTGTACTTTGAATGCTCGGATTCTGCCGTCCGATTACTCGAACGCTACGTTCTGATTGCTCAAGTCCAGAACTTGAAAGAAGCTTTAAGCTTATATCAAACACATACGCACGGGCCCGTGCACATTTGCATCAATTGCATCAATCACATCGAGTCTGCATAAACCATATCACATCTAACAAACATTATCACACATACATGCTATGCTTTGCATCTCTCACTCACGCGCAGGTCTATCTTGCAATCAACCGGCTCTATGCCTCGGTTTTATTAATCGGTCCAGAACCTCGATCATTTGGCTCCACGCCAACTCTTATGATGAGAAAGCTCCGTGCACAAGCCATCAGGATGCAACCGGCCCTACGCCTCGGTTTAATCACGACAAAGCTCGAAGCTTTGACATCTCAAGTTCTCACCTCCGGAAGCTCCGCGCTTCGGTCCAATCAAAGCTCAAAGCTTCAAGCACCTCAGGCTCTCACCCCAGGATTGCAACCGGCTCCGTGCCTCGGTTCCCTCATCACAACGCTCCGTGCTCCAGTCACCGGCCTCGCGCCCCTTATATCTCTCAAACGGCATCCAACTCGTTTCCAGAAGATGGTTTGGATTCCACCCCTATTACATCAATTCCTTCCAGCCCATTCGCAAGGATAAGCTACTCTACCGAGCTCCCCTCAGTCAAAGTAAGGATGATCAAGAAAAGCAAACGCACCTGCCGTGTACTGATCTACCCCAAAATACTAAGGCAACTCTCCGCAAAAGCATCCCCGGCAGCCCCGCGCTCCTCCAACTACTCTCCGCCAAAACCCTGACTCCGCCCATGTACGTCACACTACGGCTTTTTAAGCCCGAAGGTACGTCTTCTATCTCTAACCCTCCAAACTTTTTCTTTTTATTGCCCATCGAACTACGATTGGTCCGAATTTCCCCTGTGGAATACGTAGGCAGCCTCCAGGCCCGACCATAACAAAAACCTTTTTCAAAAAACACTTGGAATAGTGGTTAGACCAAATTGAGTTGCTTTTACAGCTTTGACTATTACTCAAACATGTCTCGCGATCCGTCTGAGCTCAGTCAAAGAGGGGCATCTGTAGACACCCCAATTTGGCCTAACGATTATTTCAACTCCCACCTTGGGACCATCCCGATGATGATACGGATTCGATGATTGCTGATTGCTTTCTTGTGAAACCCCTGGAATTATGGTACGAACTTTGAGCCACTTAGAGGACCCAATCCAGAGCCAAATAGCCTTTCAGACAGAAATGTAGTGTGTAAGGAAAATCCATCGGTCAGCCGTAACATCGATATCACGGCCTTAGCATCCATTCCTCACCCGAGCAACCTGTTGCTACCAAAATCTCCCTGAGAGATCAAAGCCTCGGCCGCCAGATCAATGGCTCGGCCGCCACATCCATTTCCAGGCCGCGACATCCTTCGCTCGGCCGCCAGATCGACCTTTTCCAGACTCTCGAACCTTCTGCCGGTTGATCGATCCACCGCCTCTCCGATGCGTTCGGGCTACGTTCGGGGATCACGTCGAAGAGTTTGTGTTGCAATGCAATTGCAATTGCAACCCTGTGATTTGATTGGACCGAGTGTGTCATCCCTTTGCCTATATAAAGAGGCCTTTGGCCTCCGAAAATATACACACCATACACAACGAAATTACTCAGATCCATACACATTCAAGCCACAAAACTCTGGCTAAACACTCCCAAAATCCCTCTCTACAAAAGCCCTAACCTCCCGAAGGCAGCCACCAATCCGACGATCCAACCCCGGAGTTCAAACCCTAACCCTAGGGTTTCGTTCAAAGCAATCAATCAGTCAATCCCCATCAATCCGAAGCAATCAAGCAACTGAGGGATCAAGGTGGTGAGGCCCAACGGCCTCTGCTTTGGTTTATTTAATGTTTATGTCGTTAATCATAGCTTTCTGATCGTCTGTTAGTTTTCTGTCTGGTGTGAGGAAGAACACCAGCCGGGGCTTCGATGCCTCGGCCGGTACATTGAATCAGCGTGATCCGTCGGCCGCGACATCCATTCGCCGGCCGAGTGATCGATCTGCTGGCATAGCTTTGTTTTGTCTACTGCTTTCTGACGCATGATTTATTTACAGTCTCGGCTCACCTTATTACTGTTTAAGGAATAAAAATAGATTACGTGTTTGAATTAAATAAAGCATCTATATGTCTTATGTTGAATGATTAAGGGCTAGCCTCGCGGCTAGGCAGAGAGGGGTGCCTAACACCTTCCTCTTACTGTACTCTTGGCTTCCGTACCCAGAATCTCTACTTATTTCCTAGTTTTAATAAACTGGGTGGCGACTCTGTTTTGATGATAACCGCTATCGTGTGGTGATACCTCTAGCCATGGAAGTATCCACGATCTTGGTTTATTAAGCGAGCAACCAAACGAGCAAACACAGTGATGATCCAACTGTATGGTGATGCCCCGCACGGGAGGTGTCTACACCCACAGTGGCGACTCTGTTGGGGAGGTCAATTTTATTCAATACTTTTTTTTAAAAAAAAATGCACAAAAGTATTGGATGATCAAGAGGGCCAAACTTGAAAGGTGTTTTCAAAAGGGGGATTTTCAAATATTTTTCGGAAGATTATGCTCTTTTATCATGTACACTTTGCACTGCACAAGCCTCGCTAGCATGTTTCGGCTACCTTGCCCGGTTTACCGGTGACAAGCTCTCCCGGAACGCCTAGCAACCCTCGACTATGATGGGCCATCGTGCTGTTCGACCATTGTCTTGCAATACACTTGACATGGGGTAGTACATCTTGGCTCTAGTCCGGGTAACCCTTTTGAGACCAAAACCAGCCTTTGCACTTGTACATAGCCATAGAACCATCCTAGCTAGGACAGGAACCCACGGCTAGGACTTATGTGTTATATCCTGTTTACGTGCATTTTATTCCTGTACACACATCATTCATACATCATTGCATCTTGCGGGCTAGAGGATTAGGCTCCCTTAGAATCCTTTAGGACCCTCCGGTCGGTCTAGGAGACCTAAAATCCATGGAGTTTGCGATACCTCCGGTGTTTGCCGTGCCCGAACGGCTCCCTTGGTTTGAATCTAGCCTTAAGCGCGTGCGTATCTGGATTCCGGTAGTCACATTGCTCTGTCTCGGATGGTCACAGTAAGGAGATTGGCTCTGGTTCAGATCCGTTCAGAATTTAACCTGCCTGACAGCACCTACCCGGACTATCGAAAATCTTCTGTACAAACGTCTTAAGTGAGATTCGAGACATGGTAGGTCCTAGGCCTTGTTTCTGGGAGATGGGTAGAAGTAGGGCGAGCATTCGGATCTGTTATGAGTTGCTCCCTTTTGGTTTGTTGCCAGTGCTGCCAACATTGATCGCCTGCGAAGGAAAGAGGCTGTACCCAATTGGTTTCGTCTGTCCCAAAGACTAGTCCGCATAGACACCCTGGAAGGAACCCCACTGTTCGAAGTCCAAGTTGCACAAGAAGAACAACCATTGTTAGAAGAACCCATATCCTCAATCCTGCCCGAAAATCCTTTACCCATGGTTGACCAAGGAGACGGAATGGAAGAACTCAGGCAGAACATGGCTAACATGGATATTCAGTTCAAGCAGTCCCTCACTGGTGTCGATGCACAACTCAAGGCCACCGTGGTCTCTATGAAGAATGACATGAACATGATAATGGAAAGTATGTAGGAAATCAGCGATAAGCTTCTGACTAGGCGACCTGAGCCACCTAAAGAAGAGGTACCAGCAGCTGACCCCAACCTGGTTGCCCTCCTCGACAAGATTGGCAAATTGGAGGAGTCCGTCCAAGAGACTAAGCGACTTGGAAAAGGAGAAATTGATATGAGCAAGTTGTGCCTCTTTCCAAACGCCAAGTTGCCGGAGAAATTCAAAGGAGTGGACTTTGCGAAGTTCGATGGTACCGGCGATCCGAGGGCTCATCTTCAAGGATATGTCGGTTCCCTCACCATGCGTGGTATCGAAAAGGAAGCTATGGCCCAGTTGTTCCACGAATCCTTGTCTGGTCCAGCTCTGCAATGGTTCCTCTCTCTCGAGCCATCCAAGAAAAGGACCTGGGAAGACATTGGGACGGCTTTCGTGGCCCAATACGACTTCAATGTTGACCTGAAAATGACCACGAGGGAGTTGGAAAGCACTAAGATGAGTGAGAAGGAAAGCTTTGCCGACTTTGTGAAGCGTTGGAGGGCTAAGGCTGCCTAGATGCAGAATAAGCCTGATCTGAAAGAACAGATACGGATGATAACCAAGAACCTGCCTAGCTCCTTCGCCCCTTACATGGTTCTCTCTCAGGCTGCCCCAAACTTCGAAACCTTTTATGATTCTGGACTGGCTGTAGAAGAGGCTTTACGAGATGGAACTTTGGAAAAGAAGGAATCAGGATCAGGATCGAAATCTAAAAGGGCATATTTGGGAAACAGCAATGTTCTCTTCGGGAATACCAACCAAGCTGGAACCTCATCCACCAAACCTATAGAAGTCAACTAGATTTTCGAAAAACCAAAATCCCAGAATCGAACCTTCACCCAATTCAGCACTCCCAGATCCACTCTTCTTAAGAAACTCATAGAAATCGGAGTCTTGAAACCTCTTCCACCACCACAAACCATTCCACCGAACCTCAACCAGAATGTCTATTGTGACTTCCACCAAATGCTTGGCCATACCACCGATAACTGTATCCGCCTCCGCCATGAAATTCAAAACCTCATCGATAACAAAATTGTCGATGCTCCACCCTCAGATAAACCGAACACTGTTTCAAACCCTCTACCACAACACAACGCTCCATTTCGTATCAACCAAATCACCCTGACCGAAAATCAAAATCTCCCAGAAATTGACCCTACCCTGCTCATTACCCCTGATACCGAACCAAGGCCTGTCGGCGAAATTCCCGAAGAGATTGCCCTTCGTTCCATATGGGAATGGGAAGATACATGGGGAGAACTGATTGCTGATTGGGAGGAGTTTGAGGCTGCCAACTTCCAAAGGAATGATGAACCCTTATTCGATGCAGGATGGGAGGTTGACTGGCAAAACATCTATGCAGATCCCCTTGACGGATTCTCTTTGTATGCACTGTTTGAAAATCAGGGGGAAGAGTACCAAGTTTTCCAAGAAATGCCGGAATGGGGATGGGACCCAACCCCAGATGAATACCAATTGCTGGCTTGGAATGATCCTTTTGATAGCTTTTCTGTAACGACCCTGATTTTTGGTAAATAAAAATTTCGTTAAAAATTTGAATTTTATTTTAATACTTGGATTTCATTTTTAACACCCAAAAATCGGTCGTTATTGGCTTATGAAAATTTTGATAAATTTTTTAAATTTTATTTTAATTGCTTGGATTGCTTTAAAATTTCCTTTTAAATTCTAATAATCCGTCATAATTAGATTTGAAACTTGTAAAAATTGAATCATTTTACTCCGGACAATTTAGTCCTTCTCCCATGACTAGTATACTTGTAAACATATACTTGTATATTTTCCCTATTAAGTAAATAATATCTTTAAATTATATTTCTCAGCTAGAAAACTTAGTAAGCATAGTTAGCTTTTAACGGATTAGTAGCAACCCCAACTACCGTTTGGCTTAGTGATGCATCGATGCCAGAGTGGTTAGTAGAAAAATTTTGGTCTTTGCCTTGACGTCGGCCGACCGCCTTGCTTTAACGGCTAGGGTGCTGGGCATCGACCTCTGTCGCGCTGCCTTGCATGGCGTCGGCTCATTGTCGCGCCTCTCGCCTTGGCGTCGGCTCATTGTCGCTTTGCCTCGCCAGCGTCGAATTATTGTCAGTGCGCCTCGCCTAGCGTCGGGTCCTTTGTCGGGTTGCTGCTGCGCTGCCATCGGGTTACGCCAGCGTCGGTCGCGCCTTGCTTTGCCTTGGCGTGCTGGGCTGCCTTACTCTGCCTTGGCTGCCATTGGGTTACGCCTTGGCATCGGGTCGCGCCTTGCTTTTGCCTTGGCGTTCCTGGGGTGCCTTGCTCTGCCTTGGCGCCATTGGAGTTACTGCCTTGGTATCGAGGTCACGCCTCGGCTTTTGCCTTGGCATTCTTTGTTTACTGCCTTGACCTTCGCTGCAGGTGCGCCAGAGCCTGCCTTGGCAGCCAGCGGGTTGCTCTGGCCACCGGCACCTTTAGCAGCTGTCGAGTGCCTTGGCCACCGGCAGCCTGCAGCTCACCGGGCGCCTTGGCCTTTGCAGCCCAGCTGAGTTGCTCTGGCCACCGACAGCCTTTAGCAGCTATCGGTGCAGCCTTGTGCCATTTGTTTTGCAACCGCTTCGCCAGCTTTGCCATCGAGGCTACCTTAGCCATGCTCACGCGCCTTGCCTTGGCGTTTGGCACCGTTGGGCTTTAATGTTCCGTTATTAGGCGACTTTCTACTAAATAAAAATCTCGCTGTTTATTCATAAATATTTTGAATTTTCTTTTAATCGCTTATAATCCGTTATAATTAGATTCATTAAGGTCAAAACCTATTCTTCTTCACAACGGTCAGCAAGAACATTTTCGTTAGACAAGAACATTGGCATATTGTTTTCCCTAATCACTAAGGTTAATCCCCTAATTACTCGACTTGTTTAATTATCCCACTTAGCAAGTCCCAGTTGATCCTAACTAGGTCATTTGGAAACCCTAACTAAAACCTTGACCAAAGTCAACCTTGGGTCTTTACCCATTGGACGATAAAGGCTAGGGTAATCTTTATCCATTGGACAATAGATACTAGGGTAATCTTTATCCATTGGACGATAAAGGCTAGGGTAATCTTTATCCATTGGACAATAGATACTAGGGTAATCTTTATCCATTGGACAATAGATACTAGGGTAGTCTTTATCCATTGGTTATTACATGCTAGGAAGACCTTTGACCATTGGACAATAGTTGTTAGGGAGAAGACCAAGTTTGACTAGTAGTTGGAATAGTCTAGTCAAAAGCAAATAGTGTACTTCATGATGACTAGTCTTTACCCATTGGTTATTACATGCTAGAAAGATCTTTTGACCATTGGACAATAGTTGTTAGGGAGAAGACCAAGTTGGAATAGTCTAGTCAAAAGCAAATAGTATACTCCATGATGACTTTCCTTGGACCATTGGTTAATAACCGCTAGGGAAAACTTTACCCATTGGATAATAGATATTAGGATTTGCCAAATAAGATGACAAGACAAGTCATGTGCTTCCTCATCATTACTTCTTTCACCCATTGGTTAATAACCGCTAGGGAAATGTTAGACCCTTGGACAATAACCATTAGGGAAATTATTATCCCTTGGATAATAGCATTGTCCAATATTCCCATGGGATTCTTGGTGAAAGATATGATAGTACCTTCTCCTACAAAAAGAATAATCATTAACCATGTGTGCATTTAAGTAGCCTTGTCCTTATCCTCCTTGTCTACCACAAATGTACACATATATATATAGATATATATATATATATATATATATATATACATATAAGTACTTTGACCAAGTTAGAGAATCGGCTAGGGAGAGAGAAGAGGGGGGCCGAATGTGAGGAGAGAGAGAGTGAGGTGTGTGTATGTACCTTTGGCCACTTGTCCAAGCCACCTAATAGCCTTAAGCCTATTTGTTACATGCCAACCCATGCCTAGTTAAACCTAGCCAATGATTCTAGTCTTTCCTCCAAGTAGACCCATTCTAGGACAAAACTACACCATGACCACCTCATCATTGTTTGGACCCTCATCATTACCTAGATACACTTGGTTGGAGTACTATAGCATGACAAGACTAGTCATGTGTACTTTGCCATACAAAGAGAATAATCATAAGCCATGTGTACATTTAAGTAGTTTGTCCTTACCTTCCTTGTTCTTTCCATAAATATACATATAGATATGCACATATATATATATATATACATACATGATCATACTTTGACCAAGAGAGAGAGAGGGCCGAATGGAGAGGAGGGAGAGTGAGTGCATGTGTGTTGTACTTGGACATGTGCATTGTACTTGAAACTATTTGACCTAGATACACTTGAATGATGTACTTTGGCTTGACAAGACAAGACCATGGAACAAATCCATGGGGAAGAGAGAGAGACATGGCCGAATGAAGGGAGAGGGAAAGGTGAAGTGTATGTGTGTTGTACCATGGCAAGTTGTAGTACTTTGATACTATTTGACCAAGTTGCACTTGTGTTGTACTTTGGCTTGACAAGACTAGACTATGAGACAAATCCATGGAAGAGGAGAGAGAGAGAGAGACGAATAGGGAGAGAGGGAGAGTGAGGTGTATTTTGGTTGAATTTAGACACATGGTTGTACTTTGACACTCTTTCACCAAGTGGCACTAAGTTGGCATACTATTGCTTGATAAGACTAGTCCATGGAGCAAATTTATGGGGGAAGAGAGAGAGGGAGAGCCGGCCAAGTGGAGTGAGGGGGGAAGCTCCATTTTGCCTATAAATAGCATCCATTCCATGCCTTTCAACTCACACCTTCACCATTCAACTTCTCTCTCTAGAAAGCTTAGTGTTCTTGCTTGTTCTTGCTTTGTTCTTGAGTGTTCTTGAAGTTCTTCCCTTGTTCTTCAAGAAACTCATCCTAAGCCACCACTAAACCACCACTCCACCACCCTTCGATCCATAAGAGTTTAGTAGTATAGTCAAGATCTAGTTTCGAGAGAAACCTTTCTCTTTCGAAACTCACAGGAAGTCCACCGTAAGCCGTTACTCCGGCGAAATTCCGTAGCCGCCTAGAAGAACGGTAGAGTTCTTGAACCTACTACTAACTATAATTGTATGCATGTCAAATTGAATGTAGTATAATCATCCATAATCCTAAATATATGTTAGACACTACTTCTTGTCGTAGTTTTAACCTAGCTAAGTCGTTATAATGAAAGCATGATAATGATAGTTTATTTTCTTAAAACGTTGGATGCATGATAGTTAGTGAACTTAATATTGCCATTGGATGATTAAGCATGATTAGAATCAACTTAAGATATAACTTCGTGTAAAAGTAATTGCATGTTGATCTTTTAACTTAACTATAAGCTTATATTCCATTGCTTGTGATATTATAACAAAGCATATGGTGGATTACCACCCCAAGGGCGTCCGCACATGTGGCGTTATGCTTTAAGTAATGGTTATGGATCTACTATGTACTTGCTTGTATTACTTGTGGTAAAGTAACAAAGCATATGGTGGATTACCACCCGGCGTCCGCACATGTGGCGTTATGCTTTAAGTAATAGTTATGGACATACTATGTACTTGCTTGGATTATACTTACCTTGAGTATGCAAACATGCTATGGTGGATTACCACCCCAAGGGCGTCCGCACATGTGGCGTTATGCTTTAAGTAATGATTATGGATCTACTATGTACTTGCTTGTATTACTTGTGGTAAAGTAACAAAGCATATGGTGGATTACCACCCCAAGGGCGTCCGCATATGTGGCGTTATGCTTTAAGTAATGATTATGGACATGCTATGTACTTGCTTGGATTATACTTACCTTAAGTATACAACCATGAGTTAAACGGTTAAGGTATCAAAGCTAGATAGTAGAACTTGTTTACTAAAGTACTAAAGAAGAATGAGCATGCCAAATAATGAATTTCTAGGTCAATAAACATATGTTGTTTTCCCACAAAGGAAGAGAGAACGGATTTTTATAATATATTATTGTCTGAGGGTGATTATGAACATGTATGTATATTTGTTGCATTACTTGTTTTGTTGATAAAACATAAGTGGCTTTAAGTAATAATTTGAGTCACGATTAGGTAATATAGAGTTGGATGATCTTGCTAGTTTAGTTTCAGATTACTTTAAAGTGATTAGTCCCCGCGTAGTCTATGCATGATTACGAGACAAAAACAGGAAAATAGAAACATGACAACTTAAGGAATGGTTGATATGGATAAAGGATTTTTGAGACTACATAATGGCGGACTTGGTAGCCTTATGTGAGTTGTGAAAACCAGCAAGGTGGCCGACTTGGTAGCCCCTTGTGTGGACTTGCGAAAACAGCGCAATGAGGCGGACTTGGTAGCCCATTGTGTAGATTGCCATTGGAGCGGGCGTGGTAGCTTCATTGACAATTAGGCTTGGTTATCAGCGAGAAGGAGCCAATCACGAGATTTTATATGCGTGGCGGGACTTGGTAGCCAGTTGAATGACAAATGATTTTCTTAAAATGAAATGGTGACACAATCGATGAGTCGCGTAGGAGAAATCAAGAAAGACATGACACCAACATAGCAGGATAGTGAATGCGGATGTATCATGGTTAATTATGTTGTTAAATGAGTATATGTGATTATTGATATGACTATTTGTTGTAAGTTATGGGTTGGCGGGTTGGATTATTCTATTGAGCACTTTTGTAGCTCACGGTGTTACCTTTGTGGTGACCACGACATATTATCTTGAGAGCGTATTTGGTATAATGTGTCCGGACTTTATAGATGAGCGGCATGAGCAGGTACACTTTGGAGGCCTTGGGCCGAGGAGCTTACAAGGATGGAAGAAGAGGCGGAGCAGTAGTTAACCTTAGTTTATCCCCTCCTTTGTTGAATAAAAGTACTCTTGGGAGAATTATGATGTAATAATGAGCTAGACTCTCTTTTACTATTCAATAAAAATGTATATTTAACGTACCCAAAATTTGGGGCGTTACATTTTCCTTGCCAGCGCTGTTCAGTGAAGAGTACCAGCCAGAATACCAACCAGGAGTGATGACATACAACTGGCCAGAACTCGCCTCGCTTCGCCCGGATTTCTCTCATTTTAACGATTTTGTCATCGATAATTTGTAGGGCAATGTGGACCTCACCCCGTACCCGAATCTTCCGGGATTCGAAGAAGAAGTTGCCAGTAACGAGTACGACCCGATGGACTACCTTGTCGACGGGACAGAATTCGAACCTTCTGCTACCTTTCCAAAAGACGCTGATTGTTGCTATGATGAACTTATGGGAGGATGAACCAGGAGCTGGAACAAACTTGTGGGCGAACACCGAGGTAGTCAACATAAAAGTGGGAAACGAGGAATGGACCGTCAACAAGACGGTGATGGAGGCTGAAAAGTGGAAACCCGAGGATCTGTGGGACGACCTAGTCGTTGCTGATTTGGCCGCTAATCTGCAGGATACGACCATCGGAAATAAGAGGAAAGCCCTGGCTGACCTATGGAGCGAGGAATCAAAGTACCGCCAGATTGATCATTTAACCAGAAGCGGTCGTGTTTACCAACCTCCGAACTTCCAAGTTGAAGAATCTTCCAACCCTGCAGCCGCAGAACCTTCTGATCCCTTCACCACCCCAGTCAAAAGCACCTTCCGACCCTTTGACCCACCGGCCAAGGAGCCTTCTCGACCAGAAAAGACACCGAAGGAATGATTAAGCGCCAACTCGAGCAAACCCATGCCAAGATGTCTGTTTGGGATGTACTGGTTCATTCCACACGCCATCATGAAGGACTCATTCAAGCACTCTCTCAACTGAAGGTTCCTTCTGCCATAACCCCCGATGAGCTTGTGGCCCTGATCAAAACCATACCTATCAAGCATGCCATCACCTTTACTGATCGAGACTTACCTGCCGAAGGAACTGATCATAACCGACCATTGCACATCACCCTGAAATGCCATGGCAAGTCGATTCCAATGATCCTGGTCGACAACGGTTCAGCAATTAATGTCTGCCCACTCCGCATTGCTTATTGCTTGGGGTATAAAAATAAGGACTTCTCTCCATCAGAAGTCAAAGTCCGAGCGTATGACAACACTCGGAGAGACGTGGTTGGGACTCTCATGCTTCCTATGACCTTCGGACCATATCAGACAGACGTGGAGGTTCATGTGGTAAACATCCCCGCCTCTTTTAACTTGCTACTAGGAAGACCTTGGCTGCACCGACCAGACATCATGGCTGTGCCCTCTACGCTCCATCAGAAAATTCGGCTGGGACTGAAAATGGAAATGCTCACTATCCACGGGGACTCTGGAATCCATGCCCCTGTGGAAGACGATGCCCCACTCTTGAAAATTCAACACGGAGAAGAAGATATCGCCTTGGGAGGATTCTCTCTGGATACTTCCCGGTCTGTCTACTCAGTCAGGATTGACGACGACTTTGTTGTCAGCAATGTCGCCATCAAAATAATGAAGAAGATGTCTTATATGCCAGGATTGGGACTGGGAAAGAATCTCCAAGGCCCCGCAAAGTTTGAAACTCAAAGCACCCTAATGCGCACGACTGGCCTAGGATATTCACCCTTGAGCGACAGGAAGATGAAAAAGGGGAACAAGCTGGAAGACTACTTTGTCAAAGAGGAAGCAAAACAGGTCTACCAGGGACAGCCGGAACCATTTTGGGATAAGGAAACCAACACCTTTTTACCGGGATTTGAGATATTTGCGAATGATGTTTGGCCAGAGATTGATGAAGAAGCTGAAGTTGTGAAAGAACAGAAGGAACCAACAGACTGGATTGAGATTTTTGCTATGGGTAGTCTCGCGACTCTGTTCAAAGAGGACGAACCAATGGGTACAGCTGCAGAAGCAGAAGTACTGATGATGGAACAAGATACTTCCGAAGATCCGACTTTGCTCATCATGGATGTCGCTGGGGAGTACAAAAACTGGGCTTTCATACCAAATGCAATTCGCCGTGAGTCTGAGTCTAAGTCTGAGTCTGCTAAGTCTTCTGAGTCTTCTGAGTCCGTCGAGTCTGAGTTGGCGCCTCTCGGCCCAAACTCTCAGAGTCTGTATTTCGAGTTCGAGTCCACCCGTGTGTATGGTGCCCCCGAGGCCTCCGTTAACAATGAAATGAATGAATCTCATTCTGCTTACTTCCCTGACTTTGAAATAAATTGCGTCGACCCTGATGATGAAGAGATTGATTTCGATGGGGACATCCCCAAAGAAATTAGATCCCTAAACGAAAAGGAAGATGAAAGGCATGCTCAGCCTGTAAAAGAAGAAATTGTTTTAATAAATCTGAGAGATGGAGAGAATCCCCGGATGACCCAAATCGGTTCCACGCTATCCGCTGAAGAACGCGAAGCCCTTGTAAACTTGCTCAAAAAGTTCGAAGACGTGTTTGCATGGTCACACGCAGATATGCCCGGAATCGATCCTGAAATTGTGGAACACCGAATTTCCCTTTATCCCGATGCAAAACCAGTGAAACAGAAACTGAGACGCATGAGGCCCGACTGGGTACTTAAGATAAAAAAGGAAGTCACCAAACAAATCAATGCCGAATTCTTGATGGTAACCGAGTACCCTCAATGGGTCGCAAACGTCGTCCCTGTGCCGAAGAAGGATGGTAAGATAAGGGTCTGTGTCGATTTCAGGGACCTTAACAAAGCTAGCCCTAAAGATGACTTCCCGTTACCCCACATTGATGTACTGGTCGACAACACCGCTGGCCACGCCCTACTCTCTTTCATGGACGGTTTTTAAGGGTACAACCAAATCCTCATGGCTCCGGAATATCGGGAAAAGACTACGTTTGTCACTGAATGGGGGACGTATTGTTATCGAGTTATGCCTTTTGGACTGAAGAACGCAGGGTCTACTTACCAGAGAGCCGCCACGGCACTGCTACACGACATGATTCACAAAGAGGTAGAAGTATTGTAGACACCCCAATCTGGGCTTCCAGATTAGTTTATTTACGGTTTTTGATTCCCCGATGATGAAACGGATCAAAAACACCTCGGGAATGTCGAGTGTTTGAGCTTTGAGTGTTTGAAACCCTTGAACCTAACCTAACCTAAGCCACTTCCAAAACCCAAAAACCTTACTGACCCGCGCCAGGGCGCAATCATCCTGCGCCAGGGCGCAATCGTCCCGCGCCAAGGCGCACTGTCGCGCGACGGTTTGACTCCATCGCGCGACGCGCGCCAACGCGCACCATCGCGCGCCAGACCCACTCCATCGCGCACCAGGGCGCACCCTCGCGCGACAGACTGACTCCCTCGCGCGAGAGTCAGCCTGGGTCAAAGTCAAAGATTTGACTGTTGACCCACGCGCGATAGCTGTCACTCGCGCGACGGTCCCACTCCCTCGCGCGAGGGTCCAAAACGGTCCCTTTCACCTTTTGCCAGCCAGTTGGTTGCTTGCCTAGGGGGCTGCATGGCTACTGAACCCCATTTTTCTCCACAGAGTATTGTGCAGTGCAGGTTTGGGGCACTACACCCTCACTACAACCTTTCCTATCACCTTTTGCAAGCCTTCACCACTAAGTCTTGGCCTTAGGCCTTATTTGGCACCCCTTGCACCCTTCCAAGTCTCCTATAAATATCCCCCCTTGGTCTTTCATTCAAAGGTAGAGAAAAAAAGTTACAAAATTTCATTTTCAAAGGGTTTTTGCTTTGTACTCTTTTAAGCTAATAAAAGAGATATAAAGACACCCCAAGAACATAGCTTGTTCTTCTTCTTCTAGTCAAACACGTCAATCAATCTCAACCTCAACTCAAAGCTCAAACACCTTTCAAACTCAAAAAAGCCAAAGGTATAGCTTAGCTTTGTTCTCCTCTCTGTTCTGATCTCTGAGGGGTGCTGGCAGGGCCAAGACTGGTAATCAATACCAGTTCTGGTCCTAAAGCCAGTAGAGTTACAAGAAACAGGGATCTGGCACTCCCTCGCGCGATGGACTCACTATCTCGCGCGATCCTCCTGGGTTGCACGCGACAGTCCATGTGGGGTTTGGGATGCTAGTTACTTGTTTGTACTTACTATGTTATTTTTGTTTATGTTTAACTCACTGTTGAGCATGATAAAAACCAGTTTACTGCTTTCCTATGTCAAAAAATGCTAGTTTTACATTTCAATATTCATTTTTGTTGCTGTGGAGTACCCCTGGGAGCTTTCTTAATATGTCTCAGGACCCAGAAACATGTAAACCAAGCACTGGTCTGGTCCAAACCCTCGCGCGACACACTGACTCCATCGCGCGATGATGCGCCAGGGCGCACCGTCGCGCGCCTGAGGCGCACCCTCGCGCGACAGAGTGACTGTCTCGCGCGACGGACTGCTTCTGACCAGTGATTGGCCTTGCATGGATAATTATGGGTAACTAGGCCTTTGGTCTCTGTTTTGTCCACACTGTTTATGGACTGTTTTTGTTTATTTGTAGGGCTTTCCAGCCTTTAAACTGTATATTATAAACTGCTTATCAACTGCTTGGTTTGTCCTCTGTGTGCACTGGTCCTTCCAGAGCTCAGAGGGTTTGAGAATAAGAGCTGTGGGCTTAGGCTTACTGGCGCGCGCAGGTCTTGAAGTAGCGCGCGCAGGTGTGATCAGCATGCATTGATTTGATCAGTGCATACTGGTTTCTTCCTGCGCCTGATACTCCAAGACAGGGGCTTTCTAGTCTGTCTAATTCCCACAGCAGTCTGTTTTCATCCTATACTAACTGTTTCAATAAAGTAAACACGCCATCTATCACATCTTGTAAACTGTTACAGTCTTAATCACCGATTAACTGTTCCCCCGCCCTAACTGGCTAAAAAATGATTAAAGAAGAAGAAGAATCACAAATATTTTCACAAAATGCTTAAGTAGAGACCGATCTCCGGATTGGGCGAGAGGGGTGCCTTAAAACCCTTCCCCTCTCATAACCTGGCTCCCGAACCCAGATATGGTTATGACGGACTGGTTTCCTTCACTTTTTCAAATCAAATGGCACGGCAGGTGCTTCAAAATACGGTTCCTTGGGTGACGGACCTTCAAACCCAGGTGGCGACTCTGTATTTTTGCGAGCGCCTGCCTCTTCGCTCGCGCTCCCTCGATTACGGGCCCTTGCGCTTTGGAATCCGGAAATTCCAAGGCATGCTGCCCACAGTGGCGACTCTGCTGGGGATAATCGAACCAATATTAATTCATACTTAGAGTTTAATACGCTTGCGAACAGTTCCTTAAAAGTCTGTCAAAACGGTGAGTTTCGCGCTGCCGAAGGTTGGAATGGTGATTTAACAGGACCTCGTGTCCGGCCAATCCTACCTGGAGACTTTTTCAATTGTTCACTTGCGTAGTTTCCTCTAAAGATGGACTAAATAAAGTGAGCCGAGCTTGAAAGGGCATTTTGCGACTTTGTGATTCTTCTTCTTCTTCTTAATCAATTTCTAGCATATCATTTGCATCGATGTGGGATAAGCCTCGTTGGATCGTTTTGGCAATCCGGCACGGTTTACCGGAGTCCGGGGACCTCGAATGACCAATAACCTTCGACGATGATGGGTCATGCTACCGTTTGACTGTTGCTCAGCGATATCGCGGGCAACGGGAGGTATATCTGTGGCCCTAGTCCGAGGAACCTGTTACAAGCCAAAACCAGCCTTTGCATATACAAAGCTCTAGCATTTTACAAACTAGGACAGGTACCTGCAGGGTAGGATCTACTTGCATCTAACCCCATATACTGTCTACGTGTTACTGCTTTTCCTATCGCATGCACTGTACATACACTATTTTGCATAGGAGCATGCTTAGGGCAGTTCTTTATTTCGAGTTTGTCTTACGCTATCTAAGACGTTGTTGGAACCGATGAGGAGTCGTTCATTCTGTCGAATGTTCGTTATCAATCACAAAGTCCTTAGTTCAATGAGACTTTGAGAAATCAAAATTTGCTAAATCCTTGGCTCATGCCTAATTGAGGATCCAACCGAAAATAAGGTACAACAAAGTATTGATGCTGTGTCACTGGCGCCCCCCAGGTTGAAGTGCGTTGTCACTATACACCACGTTATTCAAGGTTAAGGTGCCATGTCATCAATACCGAGTTGTTCCAAATTCAAAGTTGAACCTTCAAAAGGGACTAGATGAAGATTTAGTCTATTTTGACATCTTTTAGGATCTGTCGATCTACTCAAGGACACATCGTCGAAAAGAATTCTGAGGATTCTGACAACGTCTGAAATTCATGAGGCAAACTTGTCTCGGGAACTGTAAATACATACATGTCATTTTGCGTAGGAGCATGTTTAGGGCGGCTTCTAGGTTATCTCTCACTTTCGAGTCTGTCTTATACTAATTTGGACGCTGCTAGACCCGATGAAGAGTCGTGCATCTCGATGGTGCACGTTGTTACTTTTTCAAGTCCTTAGATCAGCGATACTTTGGGAAATCAAACCTTATTAAGTCCTTGGCTCATGTCCGATTGAGGATTCAACCGACAATAAGGAACCACAAAGTGTTGATGTCGTGATATTGATGTCATTTTGGTTATTGTGCTAAGCACGTACACCGCCCGACTAACGCGCGTTGTTGCTGAAGCCACCCCGATAAAGGTGTCACGCCATCAATACCGAGTTATTCCAAATTCAAAGTTGAATCTTCAAAAGGGACTAGATGAAGACTTAGTCTGTTTTGACATCTCTTAGGATCAGTTTGATCTATTCAAAGGATACACCCTCAAAAAGAGTTCCGAGGATTTTTGCAGCGTCCGAACATCATGAGACAGACTTGTCTCTAGTTCTAGAGTCTAGGAGGACACTGACGACGATGACCTGTGCATTTTTGCTCTTTCAATAAACTGCTGAAAGGACGTCACTGATCTTTCATTACTTTACTGTCAAAAGCTTTGGGTCATTGCATCGTCGGAGAGGTACTGAAAAGAAGAGCCAAACCTGCTTGGGGGAGTCTGTCAGGGCTGTTACACCTTCGTTTCCAAGTTATATCACCTACCTCTTCATCAATTCAGAATGGCAGCACAAATGGATCTGGCTGAGCTCAGGAAAGCCGTAGAGGAATTGGGTCACAAGATGGACAAACAGATGATTATGGTCCAGGGACTCGTTGGCCTCGTTACCTCCACAGCCCCGCAGCTAGATATGGAGCTAGTCAAAGAACCTTCTCAAGTCTACCACCCTCCAACGGTTGGAGTCAAGTTATGCTCAGGAGACATGTTCAAAGACCTGGCCGAGTTTCATGAGGCCATGACTCATTCGAAGGAGGATGTTGATTCCTTGTTCAAAGCCATTGCCAAAGGGGAAGACATGCTTAGTGATGAATTCAGCCCCAAAGGCAAAACAATGCAACCTGTTGATGAGGACATGTGTTGCAACTGCAAAGCAAACAGGGGTTCTGCTTTGAATTCTCAATCCGGTCGCCAGAACCAACCGAGGACTTTCTCATGCTTCGCTGCACCTTTGGCTTCAGTTTATGAGAAGCTCATTGATGCTGGTTTCATCAAACCCCTCAATCCAACTTTATTACCCAAGAATCCCTCTGCCAACTTCAAATATAACCTTTATTGCACCTACCATCAAATGCCTGGCCATTCTACTAATGCCTGCTTCCGGCTTCGACATGCCGTTCAAGATCTCATCGATTATGGCATCATCATAACCTCACCGCCATCAACAGCCGATGTCAATCAGGTTCAAAACACTCAAAGCTTCCGAGCTCGAACCCAACCCCGGAGTTTCTCTGCCTTTGAGGCATCTTTATCCACGGTGATGGAGAAACTCGTCAAGTCTGGGCATCTCAAACCTTTGACCCCAACTTCTCCACCCAAAGTCTTACCAGCCAACTACAATACCAACCATTTCTGTGCCTTCCACCAAATGCTCGGCCATCTCACTGACAACTGCTATCGTCTTCGACATGAGATTCAAGATCTTATCGATGATGGCACGGTTCAAGTTCCGCCAAAGCCCGACGTCATTTCCAACCCTTTGCCTCAACACGGGTCTGACCTTCTGGTTGGTCAGATAACTATCAACTCTACTCAAATCAACCCAAACTCCAAGCCGGCTATATCCATCCCGTCCGAGTCTGAGGACGGCCTACTGGCCGCTGTTTGTGCGAATGGGGTTTCCACTGCCAACATCTGGTTTGACAGTGATGAGGGGCTTGCAAATGAGAGGACTGACTGGCTGAGGTCCATTGTTCAAGGGAGCATTGAGTAGGTTTGGTCAAAGAAGCTGAGGAAGCCAAAGTGCTGTTGCTTGGGCCTGGCGCCCGCTGGATCCAACCTCTTTTTGTGGAAGCTACGGGTAGCTTTTTAACAAATAGATTTTCAAAATTGCGTCTAGTTTGCATTGGCGTTATGTCTGAGTCTGACACAGAGTCTTTTGCGTTTGTCTAAAAGTCTAGCTCTGAGTCGGAGGTTGTGCCTCTTGGCCCTCCACGTCGTAGCTTTTGTTTCAAGTTTTGAGTCTGTTGTACTTGGCAAACCCCGAGCGTTTTTATGATATGCTTTATCTTGCTTCTAAGTACTTCGCTCGCTTTTGAATAAACTGTGTCGATCTTGACGACGAAGGGATAGATTTCGATGGGATCATCCCCAAGGAAATGTGTTCCCTCGCCGAAAGGGAAGATGAAAGGCATGCTCAGCCTATTCAAAGAAGAAGTAGTTTTCAAATAAACTTGAAAGACAAGTATAACCTCCCGAAAGGTTCAAAGTTGGTCCAAGCACCGCCCCCAGAAAAGCATTGCGCCCGGTCAGACAAACTCAAAGAATTCATCAAACGTCTTGGTGTAGTCTCACAAATACACGCCTGGCGTTGATTTTGAGATAAAAGCATCAAACCCCCTGCTACCAGGTGCCAATCCAGAAAACAGAAGCTCAAGAGGGCTCCGGGCCTCATACCATGTTCAAAAGCGACAACAGTGGCGTTCCGCCAAATACAAATGGAAAAGTGTACAAAAAATGGCCCGGAGCAAGGCATTTCCAACCGAAGCACTCTTAACTCTGCGTCATCAAAGCCATTTGATCTGGGGCTGCAACCAACGATTTTCGACCTCAATGGCAACAAATTCAATACTTTGGTCAACCTGGATCAATTCAAAAGTTACTTTTCCCTGAGAGAAGCTCGTTGGGCTGAAAACCCCAAGGGTGGGCAGTTCCAAGCAAAAGTTAGAGCAGCCTGCTAGCCCGAAAACCTATGAAGGGGGTCTAGGCAAAAGTAATAGGCAATATTCAAAAGCTCACTAAACCGGAAACCTGAATGGGCAGTTCTAGGCAAAAGTTAGAGCGCAAAAGGTCAGGTAAATACTCGAGAGTTAACCCTTAGCCTGAACTACGTTTTGACCTGATTCCCTAGCTTGGGATACGTAGGCAGTCTCTCTTTGAGACTCGGTCACAATATATCAATTGGATCCATGGTTGACGTTTTGGTACACATCAAAGGTCGAAGAGGATCGAAGATCCGATCAAGCTGCGATGAAGGAACCAGAAGGGGGAAGTCCTTTGTCTTTCAATTTTATTGCAAACTGCTATTTCTATTACGGGCTGAGCATAAGTCTTAAAATATTTGAAGCATAAAAAACAGAAGGAAATGCTAGAAGCCTAATGGCTCACAGTTTATTCTAAGTTCAGTGAGGTCTGGTACGAGCAGCTGCAGCCTCGCGTGCAAGTGATGCACGTTAGTCTCAACCCTACGCATGCTTATTCCATTCCTATAGCAGACAATAGCAGTCAGCTACTGCCCTCGAATGTCGTTCCAGGGGCTTTTGCCAAGTCTTGTCATGCCATGCAAGTCATATGGACTTGATGTGATTGCACGGGAGTGTCGGTTTCAGTCTGGGCCTATATGAGTCATCTTTTGCGTCTTATGTCCATCTTTGCAGCATTTTTCTAGTTTTTCAATCAACTGTCATATCGGGATGCTTTTCTTGGTTTTGTTTGTACAGATCTTTGTACCTTTTACACTTTCGTAAGTGTCAGTTTCATCTGTTTAGGAATGTCGTGAGTTTTGGCCTTAATGTCCAAAATTTCATTGTATTCCGTGTGCCTAAGGGTTCGCATTGTATCCTGGGGCTCTTTCTCCCTTTTCCATTCAAGCTAGGCAAGTCTGTACATGTGCGCGCATCTGTGTGTCAATTCAGGTCATTTGTCAATGCAAATTAGATATTAGTGGTTAGTTTTGACATTCTCTTCAACACTTGCAAAAGAGAGTCAATAAACTGCGAAAATGCAACTTTTACATTGCTACCCTAGCTCCTGTAATCCACAAGCTGTGGAAATCTCATGAACAGCAAGGGCATATCAGCCCAAGGCCAAGCAGAGCATCTCTGGGGCTCATTTGCCCAAGCATCGAAGAAAGGGGGCATGCAGGCCCAATCTCATTGCTAAACATCAACTGGGGCACGCTGGCTCGCTCAAGGTCTATCTATCTGGGTGCGCATCTCAGAAGCAAAGGCAGTAAGGTAAATAAGGCTCAATGGTAGTCCTTAGGCATCGTTGTCCTCTTAGGAGCCGCCCTTAGCTTGCATCTACATCTTCAAGTTGTGCATTTGTTTACACATCATTGCATATTGTATATCGAATGTTGAAAGCAGGAAAATTCTGTCAAATGTCAAAGCACGCCTGTCCAGTATCAAAGGCAGCAGGTAAACAAGATTTTGGGGATCATGCCTGTTGCCTGGTCATTTTTGTAACTACGGCCGAAACCGCTTCTTTGGGATAATGCAGCTGTAAGAGGGGTGTCACACGCCGCTTTCCTTGTCTCGTTTTCCATGGCAACCGTCAAGCCTGCGACCTGTACTAGTGCGCGAAGGTAAATTCGGGCCAGAGGCCCAATCAGCAATTATCACCACTCTCTCCCCAGCTGCAGTCCGCCTTGCCTCTATCCATGCTATAATCAAGGATAACCATTGCTTGTGCTACTTGGGTCAAATCAACGACAATCGGTCCTATCCAATTTCTCAACGGCTAGATCATTCTGCACACTAATCTACCCATCTCAATCAACGATAGCTGGTCCTATCCAATTTTTAACGGCTTGATCATTCTGCACACTGATATGCCCATCTCAATCAACGATAGCCGGTCCTGTCGAATTTTCAATGGCTTGATCATTCTGCACACTGATCTGCCCATCTCAATCAACGACAGTCGGTCCTGTCAAGTTTTCAACGCTTCGATCATTCTGCACACTGATCTGCCCATTTCAAATCAATGACAGCCATATCATGTCATCGCCGACGATCAGCCATGTCGTCTCAATCCCTCAACGATGATCAGCCATGTCATCGCCGACGATCAGCCATGTCGTCTCAATCCCTCAACGATGATCAGCCATGTCATCGCCGACGATCAGCCATGTCGTCTCAATCCCTCAACGATGATCAGCCATGTCATCGCCGACGATCAGCCATGTCGTCTCCTTATCAACGATGATCAGCCATGTCATCACCGACGATCGACCATGTCGCCTCAATCCTCAACGATGATCACCGCCATCGCCGACGATCGCCCATGTCGCCTCAATCCCTCAACGATGATCCGACCATGTCATCGCCGACGATCGACCATGTCGTCCTAGAATCAACGATGATCACCATGTCATCGCCGACGATCGACCATGTAGTCTCTTTCATCAACGATGATCCGCCATGTCATCGCCGACGATCGGCCATGTCGTCGTCCTCCTCAACGATGATCAGCCATGTCATCGCCGACGATCGACCATGTAGTTCAATGAATCAACGATGATCACCATGTCATCGCCGACGATCGACCATGTAGTCTCCTTCTCAACGATGATCGGCCATGTCATCGCCGACGATCTGCCATGTCGTCTCAAGAATCAACGATGATCACCATGTCATCGCCGACGATCAGACATGTCGTCAATGAATCAACGATGATCACCATGTCATCGCCGACGATCGGCCATGTCGTCTCAATCCTCAACGATGATCGACCATGTCATCGCCGACGATCCGCCATGTCGTCTCAAGAATCAACGATGATCACCATGTCATCGCCGGACGATCCGCCATGTCGTCTCAATCCTCAACGATGATCAGCCATGTCATCGCCGACGATCGGCCATGTCGCTCAAAGAATCAACGATGATCACCATGTCATCGCCGACGATCGACCATGTAGTCTCCTCCTCAACGATGATCAGCCATGTCATCGCCGACGATCGACCATGTCGTCCTATCCTCAACGATGATCCGCCATGTCATCGCCGACGATCGACCATGTCGTCCTAGAATCAACGATGATCAGCCATGTCATCGCCAACGATTAGCCATGTCGTCTCAATCCTTCAACGATGATCAGCCATGTCATCGCCGACGATCAGCCGTGTCGTCTCAATCCTTCAACGATGATCAGCCATGTCGTCTCAATCCTTCAACGATGATCAGCCATGTCATCGCCGACGATCAGCCATGTCGTCTCAATCCCTCAACGATGATCAGCCAGGTCATCGCCGACGATCAGCCATGTCGTCTCAATCCTTCAACGATGATCAGCCATGTCATCGCCGACGATCAGCCATGTCGTCTCAATCCCTCAACGATGATCAGCCATGTCATCGCCGACGATCAGCCATGTCGTCTCAATCCCTCAACGATGATCAGCCATGTCATCGCCGACGATCAGCCATGTCGTCTCAATCCTTCAACGATGATGAGCCATGTCATCGCCGACGATCAGCCATATCGTCTATTTCCTTCCATCAATGATGATCAGCCATGTCGTCTATTTCCATCCATCAACGACGATCAGCCATATCGTCCCTATTCCATTCAATCCATAACGACGATCAGAATATCGTCCAATGGTCCGTTCATTCACAACTGATTATTCCTCAGGAGAGTCTGCCTTGGCCTGTCCTGAACGACAATCACCCTCAATCTAGCCGCAAGTGCATCTTCCAGCTGGCTTATTGCTTTGTCTTGGATGGTCTTTGATAAGGAGATTGGCTCTGATTCCCAACAGATGGAATTCAACCTGCCTGACATGACCTACCCGTGTTTGTTGGAATACATTGTGCCGAGGATAGCTTGATCCCTAGCAACGACGGCCTGTCCCGTCCAAATCTGCAGCGACAGCCTGTCCTGTCCAAATTCAATCAACAAGCGGCGATGTAATCGTCCACTTCTACTTCCATCCCCAGCGACGGTCCGTCCGTCCATTCAACCAATCAGGTTCTGTAAGTATGCTTGTCTAATTTACTTTGTTCTGCTCTGGATTGCCTTGAGGGGTGTCTAGAATTCTTTGATGTTACTTGTACCAACTCAATGGTGCTCCAAGTGCCGTCAAAGAGGGGCTACTGTAGACACCCCAATCTGGGCTTCCAGATTAGTTTATTTACGGTTTTTGATTCCCTGATGATGAAACGGATCAAGAACACCACGGGAATGTCGAGTGTTTGAGCTTTGAGTGTTTGAAACCCTTGAACCTAACCTAACCTAAGCCACTTCCAAAACCCAAAAACCTTACTGACTCGCGCCGGGGCGCAATCATCCTGCAACAGGGCGCAATCGTCCCGCGCCAGGGCGCACTGTCGCGCGACGGTTTGACTCCATCGCGCGACGCGCGCCAAGGCCCACCATCGCGCGCCAGGGCGCACCCTCGCGTGACAGACTGACTCCCTCGCGCGAGAGTCAGCCTGGGTCAAAGTCAAAGATTTGACTGTTGACCCACGCGCGACAGCTGTCACTCGCGCGACGGTCCCACTCCCTCGCGCGACACTCTGTTGCTACGTGCGCTGGACCGCGGGCTTGGTTGCTTGCCTAGGGGGCTGCAGGGCTACTGAACCCCGTTTTTCTCCACAGAGTACTGTGCAGTGCAGGTTTGGGGCACTACACCCTCACAACAACCTTTCCTATCACCTTTTGCAAGCCTTCACCACTAAGTCTTGGCCTTAGGCCTTGTTTGGCACCCCTTGCACCCTTCCAAGTCTCCTATAAATACCCCCCCTTGGTCTTTCATTCAAAGGTAGAGAAAAAAAGTTACAAAATTTCATTTTCAAAGGGTTTTTGCTTTGTACTCTTTTAAGCTAATAAAAGAGATATAAAGACACCCCAAGAACATAGCTTGTTCTTCTTCTTCCACTCAAACACCTCAATCAATCTCAACCTCAACTCAAAGCTCAAACACCTTTCAAACTCAAAAAAGCCAAAGGTATAGCTTACCTTTGTTCTCCTCTCTGTTCTGATCTCTGAGGGGTGCTGACAGGGCCAAGACTGGTAATTAATACCAGTTCTGGTCCTAAAGCCAGCAGAGTTACAAGAAACAGGGATCTGGCACTCCCTCGCGCGATGGACTCACTATCTCGCGCGACCCTCCTGGGTTGCACGCGACAGTCCACGTGGGGTTTGGGATGCTAGTTACTTGTTTGTACTTACTATGTTATTTTTGTTTATCTTTAACTCACTGTTGACATTGATAAAAACCAGTTTACTGCTTTCCTATGTTAAAAAATGCTAGTTTTACATTTCAATATTCATTTTTGTTGCTGTGGAGTACCCCTGGGAGCTTTCTGAATATGTCTCAGGACCCAGAAACATGTAAACCAAGCACTGGTCTGGTCCAAACCCTCGCACGACACACTGACTCCATCGCGCGATGATGCGCCAGGGCGCACCGTCGCGCGCCTGAGGCGCACCCTCGCGCGACAGAGTGACTGTCTCGCGCGACGGACTGCTTCTGACCAGTGATTGGCCTTGCATGGATAATTATGGGTAACTAGGCCTTTGGTCTCTGTTTTGTCCACACTGTTTATGGACTGTTTTTGTTTATTTGTAGGGCTTTCTAGGCTTTAAACTGTATATTATAAACTGCTTATCAACTGCTTGGTTTGTCCTGTGTGTGCATTGGTCCTTCCAGAGCTCAGAGGGTTTGAGAATAAGAGCTGTGGGCTTAGGTTTACTGGCGCGCGCAGGTCTTGAAGTAGCGCGCGCAGGTGTGATCAGCATGCATTGATTTGATCAGTGCATACTGGTTTCTTCCTGCGCCCGATACTCTAAGATAGGGGCTTTCTAGTCTGTCTAATTCCTACAGCAGTCTGTTTTCATCCTATACTAACTGTTTCAATAAAGTAAACACGCCATCTATCACATCTTGCAAACTGTTACAGTCTTAATCCCCGATTAACTGTTCTCCCGCCCTAACTGGCTAAAAAATGATTAAAGAAGAAGAAGAATCACAAATATTTTCACAAAATGCTTAAGTAGAGACCGATCTCCGGATTGGGCGAGACGGGTGCCTTAAAACCCTTCCCCTCTCGTAACCTGGCTCCCGAACCCAGATATGGTTATGACGGACTGGTTTCCTTTACTTTTTCAAATCAAATGGCACGGCAGGTGCTTCAAAATACGGTTCCATGGGTGACGGACCTTCAAACACAGGTGGCGACTCTGTATTTTTGCGAGCGCCTGCCTCTCCGCTCGCGCTCCCTCAATTACGGGCCCTTGCGCTTTGGAATCCGGAAATTCCAGGGCATGCTGCCCACAAGTATACGTTGATGACATGATCGTCAAGGCTAAAGAGAGAGGAGGACATCTCCCCGCGCTCTGGAAGTTCTTCGAAAGGATCAGGAAGTACAAGATGCGCTTTAATCCGGCCAAATGCACATTTGGAGTCACTGCAGAGAAAATGCTTGGGTTCATGATTACTACTCGCGGTATCGAAGTTGATCCATCAAAGATCAAGGCCATCCTAGAAATGGAGCCGCCGTGATCTGAGAAGGATGTAAGGAGTTTCCTTGGCAAAGTACAGTTCATCAGTAGATTCATTGTAAAGTTGACTTCGACTTGCGAACCCTTATTCTGCCTACTCAAGAAAGGAGTGCCGTTCACTTGGGATGATAGGTGCCAGAAAGCTTTCAAAGCCGTTAAGACCTACCTACGCAAGCCGCCAGTACTAACACCGCCCGCAACAGGGAAACCTTTGATCCTATACCTATCAGTCACCCCGTCTTCGATGGGGTGCATGTTAGCACAGGAAGGAGATGATGGGGTTGAAAGGGCTGTTTACTACCTCAGCAAAAAGATGGTTGGACCCGAAGAGCGTTATACCCCTTTAGAAAAGACATGCTGGGCACTCGTATGGGCTTCCAAGAAGTTGAGACATTATATGCTGGCCTACCCGGTAAAGCTAATATCTCGAATGGATCCCCTAAAATATCTATTAGAGAAATCGGCTCTCACAGGTAGGATGGCGCGATGGTTGCTAATGCTGGCCGAATTTGAGTTGAAGTATGTCACCCGAAAGTCAGTAAAAGGAAGAGCCGTCGCAGAATTCTTGGCCGATTGCCCAGTCTAGGGAGGGGAGGATGCCGAATTCAATTTCCCCGACGAAGACATAATGACGGTGGCCGAGGACGTCTGGCAGTTGTATTTCGATGGAGCAGCCAACCAGAAAGGGTTTGGAATTGGTGTGTTGCTAATCTCACCCGATGGGTCGCACATCCCATTGGCATTCAAGCTTAACTTCGAAGTCACCAATAATCAGGTGGAATATGAGGCTTGCATCGTGGGCGTGGAAGCAGCCATCGAGATCGGCATAGAAAAGCTGGAAGTTGTGGGAGATTCGAACTTGGTTGTATCCCAGGCGAATGGTGACTGGAAAGTCAAGGAAGAAAGGCTGAAACCGTATCATCAGGATCTGGAAGATCTTATCCCCCACTTCAGCAAGGTGACGTTCACTCATGTCCCTAGGCTCAAGAATCAATTTGCAGACGCTTTGGCAACGCTGGCCTCTATGGTTGAGATCCCCGTTGGCGTAAAGTTAAGACCGATCGTGATAGAACAAAGAGATACGCCGGTACACCAGCATGTCATGGTGGTTGACGAGCCCGACGATGGCCACCCATGGTATTATGACATTTGGAGATATGTGGAAAGAGGAGAGTATCCCACGGGAGCAAGTAAGAAGGACCGAGTCGCTCTTCAAAGGATGGCTGCTCAGTACATTATCTGTGGAGGAAACTTATACCGAAGATCGCACTGTGGCACGCACAAGCTGTGCATCCATAGAGAAGATGCAAAAAGGGTAATAGAAGAAGTTCACGAAGGTGTGTGCGGTCCCCACATGAATGGCATAATGCTCGCCAAGAAGATCCTCAGGCAGGGATATTTCTAGACCACTATGGAAACGGAATGTGTAGAGTACGTGCGCAGGTGCCGAAAATGCCAAATTCATGCCAATCTCACGCATGTTCCGCCGCACGAGCTACAGCAAATGACCTCGCCATGGCCTTTCTCAACGTAGGGAATAGACGTCATCGGGAGAATTGTGCCAGTAGCTTCCAATGGCCACAAGTTCATTTTGGTAGCCATCGATTATTTTACGAAATGGGTAGAAGCTGCCTCTTATGCCACCTTGAGTGCGGTTCAAGTTGTACATTTCATCAAGCAATATGTCATTTATCGGTATGGGGTTCCTCAGGCTTTTGTATCCGATAATAGGGTTCATTTCAAAGGGCGAGCTCGAGAAGTATTGGATGAGTTCCAAATCCAAGTACACAAGTCAACAACTTACCGGCCGCAGACTAACGGCGCCGTGGAAGCAGCTAACAAAACGATCAAAGCCATTTTAGAAAAGACTATTCAATCTGCGAGGGACTGGCATGAACAACTACCCCTAGCTTTGTGGGGGTATCGCACATCTGTGCGAACACCAATGGGAGCAACCCCCTACTCCCTGGTTTACGGAATGGAAGCAGTACTTCCCATCGAGTTGGAAGTCCCGTCTCTACGAACTATGATTGAATGTGAAGTCTAAGAGGCAGAATGGTTAAGCAATCGATTCGAAGAACTTATGTTGTTTGATGAACGTCGGTTAAGGGCTCTTTACCACATTCAAGGGTATCAACGAAGGATCGCACGGGCATTCAACAAGAAAGTGAAACCCAGGGACTTGGCAGAAGGTGACATGGTTTTGAAGGAAATTCGGGCTCCGGTTTACGACCCACGAGGAAAGTTTCGGCCAAAGTGGTCTGGACCATACATCATCAAAACTATTCTATCTGGAGGAGCTACGCAACTTATTGACCTGGACGGAAATGAATTCTCAACCTTGGTTAACTTGGATCAACTCAAGCGCTACTACCCCTGAGAGAAGCTCGCTGGGCTGAAAACCGCAAAGGCGGGCAGTCCCAGGCAAAAATTAGAGCAAAAGCCTGCTAGGATGAAAACCCTTCAGGGCATCCTAGGCAAAAGTTAAGGCATATGATAAATGAGCTTGCTAGACCGAAAACCCGAAAGGGCGGTTCTAGGCAAAAGTTAGAGCGCAAAAGGAGAGTGTCAAAACCAGAGCGAACCCTACCCCTGAACTACGTCATGACCTGATTCCTTCTCCAGGAGGATACGTAGGCAGTCTCATACCGAGACCCGGTCACAATCGATTAAAATAAAAATCCAGGTTGAGAAGATTCAAAGAACAGAGTCAAGGAGGGGGAAACCCTCCAAAACTCATTTTTATTAACACAATTACTTCTACTACATAAGGCTGAGCAAAGCTTTCAAAAACAAAAGAAGCACGACATGATAATAAAGGGTCCTCAGTTTATTCAACGGTCGGGGTGGTAAGGTCGAGTCAGTTTCCTTGAGCTCCAGCCCTTGCAGCAATGTCCCTCTTG
Source organism: Rhododendron molle (assembly GCA_025413875.1). Classification (NCBI taxonomy): domain Eukaryota; kingdom Viridiplantae; phylum Streptophyta; class Magnoliopsida; order Ericales; family Ericaceae; genus Rhododendron; species Rhododendron molle. Next base: position 47,373,110 of record CM046398.1, read on the forward strand.
AGCCACTTACGATAACCCCCGCGTGTTAACACAGAAGGGTAAGGATGTGCATCAGTCACCTCGCACGTCCTCCAGAAGCGCTGGTAATGACAAAGGACCGAATGGTTGAAGAAAGGCAGAACCACATCCAGAAGAACTTCTGCAGGAGCCTCCTGCCTCAAACCTAGCTGTCTCTGGATACGATAAGGAATGTAGAAGGTGAAGGCTCCCAAACCAGCAAAAACGACCCACTGAGGGCCCATATAATGCACTGTCATAGGAGGAAGATCCAGCCATCGACGCCTCCAAGAAATGGTCTCCGCTCGCCGGCGCCTGAGAAAGTCAACCCACTCGGCCCTGCTCCTATCGGCAAACTCGAAACATCGCTGAGAAAGTAACCTCGCCTCATATGACCAGTTGCTAGGAGGAACAGTCAGTACATTCACCTTGTCACAAAGCCAAATCTGAAGAAGAGAGAGAATACAAGTAAGAAACCATAGAAAGCCCAGCTGAGTGTTGAGGTAAAATGAGAACGTGGGAGAAACTCGAAAAAGGAGAGTTGAGTGAGAAGCCAACCTATAGGAGGAGAGGACTACCCCCGAAAGTCTCAGTCTCTCCAGAACGAACCTTATCCAAACCTATCAACGTCTCAGCCAAAACCATCGAAATCACGTCCTTTCGGGCCTTAACCTGAGCGGCGACATTAACCAATGACGAGCTAGCATGACCAACAGAAGGGGCCAAGAGGTAGGCCGCAAGCAAGCACATGCAGAGAGCGGTCATGCGCCGAGTCTGATAAGTCACATCCACAAGATCACCAGGAGGAGAAAACAGCTCGATAAGGCGCATAACATTGAGGTGGCCATTTCTAACCAGGTAGCGTGCGGCGCCATCACTTAATCCAAGGGCCACGGCCAAGACTCTGTAAGCGCTCTCACGCACAGGGGGGACAATGACCTCCCCCGAGCCAAAACCCCCGAGGTACGCACGGAACTCCTCGACAGTGGGGCAAAGCTCCTGCTGTAAAGACCCGTATTTTCAGAAACTATTAAAAAGTTTATTCGATATTATAAATGAGGAAAAATATGGAATTTGTTGAGTTTAAATGAGTTGGGGTTAATGTGATGAAATTATTTGTAGAAGGGTGCAAGTGCAATATGTATTTATGTTGGTATATATATGTGTGGGTGTGTATGTAGAGGAGCATTTTACTCCACACATTCTCTCTCTACCTCCCGATCTATCTCTCTCTCTCTCTCGGTTCTCTCTCACTCTTCCCATCTCTCAACCAAAAATCCACCACAATCAAATGAAACCTACACAAACCAACCTCAATTTGTTTTCTAAATGCGATTCAAGCTTCAAATTTCGTGGGTCAAGTTCGGGGAAGGATTATTCGGTTGAGATTGAAGAATTTGAAGTCTAGGGCTTGATCAATCTCGAAGGGTTCGGCCTTGAAACTCGAGGTAGGGATTTCTTACTCTCTTTACATGTTTATGAGAAGATTTGGCCTTGAATTCATGTGTTGGATTGTTGTTTTGTTACTTGGAATTCACCCTTGAAATCTGAAAAATTCGTCCTGTGAAACCCAGCTAGTACATGTACCTTGGTTTGTATTGGTACATGTACTGTCAAAGAAATCTCAGCTCTGTTCAGCTAGTACATGTACCTCAGTATGTATTGGTACATGTATTGTCACAAATTCTCAGCTCTGTTTAGCTAGTACATGTACCTCTGTTTGTACTAGTACATGTACCACCTGGAAATTTTCAGCAATATTCCTTCTTCCATGTTTTGAACCCCGATCACCTCAAATGCTCTCTAAACCTCCTCAAACCACTTCTAAACTTGATAGTTCGTATCTTGAGTGATTCATTGATCAATCTCTCTCCTTTGACTCCGTTATGTAAGGGAAACGTGTCGAAGCTAAAATGTGGAATGTTTAATTGCTTTTACGTTTAAGGGACTACGCGATCATAGTAGTAATGTTAAGGTGAATGATATGGACTCGTAAATAGCTATGTGATGGCAAGGTTGATCGTTGAATTAAATGGTGGGTGAACCGTGGGCGAAAAGGGATAAGTTGACCCATGATGCCATATAGTGCAAGGAATGGGTTTAGATAACAAGTTTGGGATCGGAATGGAAATGCGAGTTGGGAGCGAACTGTTTACCTAATATCAATGTCCCTCATAAATTGTAGCTTGCAAACTAGAGTCCTAAGAACACTTATGGTGGAATGCAATACAAACGAATCGGAATTGGCATACGGGGTCTTGGTACTCGGAACTTAAAGTAGATGTATTGTGGGTATATGGGGCCCTAAGACCCGGAACGTAAATGGATGTACGGGGTCACGAGACCCGGAAATGTATTGTGGGTATATGGGGCCATAAGACCCGGAAACTTTCTTAGTTCACTATTTGGTATGTTAATTGAGGGAAAGCTACTTGAGTTCATATTGGCGATCAACGGGAGATGTACGGTGTCCTTAAGACCCGGAATGCAAGGCACTTAATGTAGAAATGAAACTTCGAATAACTACAAAGGGAAATGCAGTAGATGGTGGATAGATTGACTAGATGGATGAGCTAACGACAGAGAAGTATTCCTTGAGTCTTGAATGTTCGGTACGATATTGGTGTCCGATTGTATTCTCCTTGCTATACGAGACTTTGCTTCTTAAATGTTCTTCTCGGTGCATTATCTATCTCATATGCATATAGTTTGAGCAAAGATTTCTCTACTGGGCTAGTGTAGCTCAACCTATTATTACTTTCAGGTACACCTTAAGGGCATTGATATGGAGTGCTTGACGTGCATACGACTTCGTTCTTTTGAAAGCTGACATTGAAGAAGTTACCTTAGCATCTCGTATAAGCTCTACTTTTGGAAGATGTAATCGCAACCTTACATTTGTACTTATGACGTATTATGGAAAAGCTTTTGGGGTATTATGACGTATATTGGCGATGATTTTTCTTTGAAAGGCTATTATTTTTATGTTCACAATCGAGGGCGTGACAAATTGGTATCAGAGCATCTAGGTTTGAATACTTGTAGACCGTGGGGAGACTTTAGTCTCATGGGTTCAAAATCATAGCAAAAATTTTTACATGACATGTGTGCTTGCATAAATGAGTCAGTGCATTGGCATGACATTGCATTTATGATAACGTAGGTTGTTATGGTATTGTCGACTTGCGCTTGGGTTAGTTAGAGGTTTGATCTCATGATGGAGCCATGGTTGTTGTCATTGAAAGTGGTCATCGTTGATAGTCGCTGTTGTTGATTGTGTTATGTTTTCAATTCTTGTAGCATGATGCCACCGAGACGTCAGAATACCCTTGCTAGGGAAATTGTAGCGGCACTTGCAGAGTCAAATCTTTTGAATCCAGCACTTAGGGCTAACACGAATGACCGTGCCATGGAAGTGATGAAGGCGTTCTGCCGCATGAAACCACCTCAGTTCGATAGGGAGAGTAGTGATCCTCTTGTGGCCGATCATTGGCTTTCATAGATTCGTAAAACCTTTAACGCTCTTAAGATTATGGAAGATGACCTTCGAGTGAGTATAGTAGCATGTCAACTTATCGGTGAAGCGAATGAGTGGTGGGAATCGGTTTTAGGAGCAAGAAGAGACGCTAGGAGAGTAGCAAGGGTGGTTAACCGAACAAATGAGCCAGACTTAGAGAACCTGACTTGGGCTGAGTTCGAGGAACTCTTCGAAAACCAATATTTTCCAGAAACGTGTCGTGAGCAACTTAGAGAACAATTCGAGAAGTTAGAGCAAGGAAATATGACCGTCTCCGATTATGCTGTGAAATTTCAATCTTTATCACGTTTCGCTCCAGAATTAGTGGCAACGGAGGAAAGGAAGTGTAGGCGCTTTGAGAAGGGGTTGCATTCGTCTGTTAAGCTGTTGGTAGTAAGTCAGCGTATTGGGAAGTTTGCTGAGATTGTCGAGTGTGCGAGGAGTGTTGAGATTTCAATAGGTATACAGGGAAGTGTGGAAGTGTGGAAACCTAGGCCACCGATTGCTAGTGCAAGTTTGCCTTCGGGAAGTTCTGGGAGCCAAGGAAGGAAAAGACAACGGGAACCACCCCAATCATTGCAAGTTCAGCAGAGTTTTGGACCACCTACTTCAACGAAAAGTCATGGAGTTTTCGTCAAACCACAAATTGTGTGTCATCGGTGTGGTCAACCGGGTCACTTTCGTGCTCAGTGTACACAGCAACGGAAGGCATGTTTCGTTTGCGGCGCACCTGATCATCTTGCAAGAAGATGTCCTCAGAAAGTAGGAGAGCATAATGGGCCTAGTTCAGTGAGACCAGGCAGAGTTTTATTCGACATCATTCACAGTTCCAGTCTACTTCGGGTCAGGGGTCACGTGTTGAGCAAGGAGTGAGTCCTACCATTTCTCAGGCTCCAGAGACACCGGATGTATGGGGTAATTTCTCCCCTCTTGATTAATCATTTTGCTAGAAATCCTTTCAATTTGGGAATGCCATATTTCTATGATTTGCATCCTTCCTTCGACTTGTATTTGAACACCAAGGAATTCTAGACCATTCTTATTTGTTGAGTAAGCCCTCCCGATTGTATTTGCCGAGACTATGAGTTGGTTATTTTAGATGATCGTTTGTCTTTGACCTCGGTGTTTTGCGTGAGGCAAAGTTTGATCTTGTCTAGAGAAAAGATTGGCTACACCAATGATTATTTGCTATATGTCGGGTATGTCTCCATTTAAGTTGTTCTTTTATTGCTCTTTTCTCTATAGTCTAATTGAACCTTGATTGAAATTTGAATCTAAGCTTGTTATCCTTGAGGTCATTTGTTCATTGGCTTGAATAGATTTTGACACCTGCATCGATTACCACACAATCATTTCTAGTGCTGCTTTGTGCTATACGGATCCTTGTTATGAGATATCTTGTGGCGTATATACTATTGATTTTGATATATCAGCTTTTGAAATCAATGAATATTTCTCGTCTCACTCTTATTCTACTCCTTACGTTACGATTCATGGTATAAAATCTCGCTAGTCAATTTGAGATTCCGTTGCTATGGTTACAAATTTCTTGGTTTGCAGTTGCTATTCTCTTGATCTCTGATGTTACGGCCTCTACCTATTAAAGATAAGCTAATAGTGATGTCTTCCATGACATCGTATCCTTTTGTGTCGTCAAATTCAAATCTTGTTGTGATTGTTGCCTCTTTTGGGCGTTTAAAAATCTGATATAGTCCTCAGCCTTGGAGGTACATTGTTTGTTCTATACTGTTTCGTTCAAGCTTATCAACAGTCATGCACCTTTTGTCAGTTTGGGCCATATCCTTGCATTCTGCTTGTCATTTGTATCAGGATATTCTCTTTTGCTAGGGCATATGTATTCGTTCCCTAGACTTGTGGAATAGTAGAGAAGTTGAAGTTATTTTTTCAGATTTTTGGGTTTGTTATGGAGAGTTGGTGCATTGAGTTCGTAGCTACTTCAAAAAAAAATCTCACGTACTTCACGTTATGCAAATTCATATGTACCATTAAATGCGGACCTTGTTACTATTGTTGCCTAATTTGGCGTCACAGCTTGGGATGATCCCTCAATCTTAAAGTTTTGTGATTTGAACTCGTTTTCGCTTCGCATCATTTCTGCGTGTCTAGATTTCATTGGTTGGTTTGGATTTCATTGTTCCAGCTACTAGTCTATTTCTGGAGGCGCAAAACTCATTCTATGTTGCTCGAGTCTACCCTGTTAGAAGCTTTGCTTATCCTTGGTATTGGACACATTATCGATCTTGCATCAGTTCGTTTACTTAGTGGGTTGTCCTGTTGCTATGTGTTTGTCCTTAGTATTGAAATCTTTCATTTGCAAAGGGTTGTTCACAAACTCATTTGGCTTGTAGAGCGATAGGAAGGTTATGATTGGTCATTTTTAAGTTCCTCATATTATTCTGGAATTGGTATGTTGAGTTTGTTGCCTAGAGATTTTAAAGATTCCTTGTATCCTTTGAATTCCAGATACCTCGCCCCCGTTCTTTGAGTTTTGATCGATGTTGTTTGAGTTTTGGAGCTCACTTGTTTCGTTTGAGAAGGCCGAAGGATTGAGCTAAACGTTGTCGTCACCTATTGTCATTTGGAGTGAGAGAATTCACGTATTTTGTGAAGTATTGCCGCGTTGAGGTTCGTCTTGTTAAGGGCAAAAAAAAAAAAGAGAGTTTATATCACTAGAAAGATGGGTTATGTATCGGATACGGTGTGTGTCCATCGGATACCCAAGCGACAACCGATGAAATCCAGTTAGAGGAGGCGCTTGATCACCGCACCTTCTAGATGGAAGTCTCGGGAAGTCAATTGGACTACCGGATTACGTTTAGAGGCAAGATCTTTGTGTTTGCATAGATAATCGTATATAGAAATTTTGGAATAAAAGGAAGTTTAGAAATTGCGTACCGTTTAGCATTGCCGCCAAAACTTTTAGATATTCGTGATGCGCTCTATGTATAGATATTGAGAAAGTACGAATTGAATCCTTTGCATGCGTTAAAAAGGTCTGAACTTGAGTAGAGGCCGGTATGTCTTATAGTGAGGAATTGATACGTATCCTAAATTCGTGCGATCAGGTGTTGAGGGGTAAGACGATACTGTTTGTGTGAGTTTTGTGGAGTAACCAAGGCAAGGAAGTCATCTTGGGAATGTGGAGATGAGGTTCGGGAGAAGTGGCCGCACTTGTTTCTGGTGTAAAAAAAATCAATGTGCGTGTTTAAGTTTGAACTTTTAGACTTATTACCATTGTTGCATAATGATTGATGTGATGACTTGGACATCTTTATATGTTGCATACCATGTAGATTATGTTTATAAATTTCGAGGACGAAATTTCTTTAAGGAGGACAGGGTGTAAAGACCCGTATTTTCAGAAACTATTAAAAAGTTTATTCGATATTATAAATGAGGAAAAATATGGAATTTGCTGAGTTTAAATGAGTTGGGGTTAATGTGATGAAATTATTTGTAGAAGGGTGCAAGTGCAATATGTATTTATGTTGGTATATATATGTGTGGGTGTGTATGTAGAGGAGCATTTTACTCCACACATTCTCTCTCTACCTCCCGATCTATCTCTCTCTCTCTCGGTTCTCTCTCACTATTCCCATCTCTCAACCAAAAATCCACCACAATCAAATGAAACCTACACAAACCAACCTCAATTTGTTTTCTAAATGCGATTCAAGCTTCAAATTTCGTGGCTCAAGTTCGGGGAAGGATTATTCGGTTGAGATTGAAGAATTTGAAGTCTAGGGCTTGATCAATCTCGAAGGGTTCGGCCTTGAAACTCGAGGTAGGGATTTCTTACTCTCTTTACATGTTTATGAGAAGATTTGGCCTTGAATTCATGTGTTGGATTGTTGTTTTGTTACTTGGAATTCACCCTTGAAATTTGAAAAATTCGTCCTGTGAAACCCAGCTAGTACATGTACCTTGGTTTGTATTGGTACATGTACTGTCAAAGAAATCTCAGCTCTGTTCAGCTAGTACATGTACCTCAGTATGTATTGGTACATGTATTGTCACAAATTCTCAGCTCTGTTTAGCTAGTACATGTACCTCTGTTTGTACTAGTACATGTACCACCTGGAAATTTTCAGCAATATTCCTTCTTCCATGTTTTGAACCCCGATCACCTCAAATGCTCTCTAAACCTCCTCAAACCACTTCTAAACTTGATTGTTCGTATCTTGAGTGATTCATTGATCAATCTCTCTCCTTTGACTCCGTTATGTAAGGGAAACGTGTCGAAGCTAAAATGTGGTATGTTTAATTGCTTTTACGTTTAAGGGACTACGCGATCATAGTAGTAATGTTAAGGTGAATGATATGGACTCGTAAATAGCTATGTGATGGCAAGGTTGATCGTTGAATTAAATGGTGGGTGAACCGTGGGCGAAAAGGGATAACTTGACCCATGATGCCATATAGTGCAAGGAATGGGTTTAGATAACAAGTTTGGGATCGGAATGGAAATGCGAGTTGGGAGCGAACTATTTACCTAATATCAATGTCCCTCATATATTGTAGCTTGCAAACTAGAGTCCTAAGAACACTTATGGTGGAATGCAATACAAACGAATCGGAATTGGCATACGGGGTCTTGGTACTCGGAACTTAAAGTAGATGTATTGTGGGTATATGGGGCCCTAAGACCCGGAACGTAAATGGATGTACGGGGTCACGAGACCCGGAAATGTATTGTGGGTATATGGGGCCGTAAGACCCGGAAACTTTCTTAGTTCACTATTTGGTATGTTAATTGAGGGAAAGCTACTTGAGTTCATATTGGAGATCAACTGGAGATGTACGGGGTCCTTAAGACCCGGAATGCAAGGCACTTAATGTAGAAATGAAACTTCGAATAACTGCAAAGGGAAATGCAGTAGATGGTGGATAGATTGACTAGATGGATGAGCTAACGACAGAGAAGTATTCCTTGAGTCTTGAATGTTCGGTACGATATTGGTGTCCGATTGTATTCTCCTTGCTATCCGAGACTTTGCTTCTTAAATGTTCTTCTCGGTGCATTATCTATCTCATATGCATATAGTTTGAGCAAAGATTTCTCTACTGGGCTAGTGTAGCTCAACCTATTATTATTTTCAGGTGCACCTTAAGGGCATTGATATGGAGTGCTTGACGTGCATACGACTTCGTTCTTTTGAAAGCTGACATTGAAGAAGTTACCTTAGCATCTCGTATAAACTCTACTTTTGGAAGATGTAATCGCAACCTTACATTTGTACTTATGACGTATTATGGAAAAGCTTTTGGGGTATTATGACGTATATTGGCGATGATTTTTCTTTGAAAGGCTATTATTTTTATGTTCACAATCGAGGGCGTGACACCTACTCACCGAAACGGAATACATGGACCTCCGGATCCCAAAAACTCACTGCTGCCCTCAAAAGCTCGGGACGAAGGCGAATGTTACGGAGGTACCTCATGGAATAGAGACCATGGGCCCGGAAGTTGAGCCAATCAACCCCTTCCATGGAAGCCAACCATGGACGGAGTGAACCGGTGAGAGAAAGAGCCATTTCAAGGAGCAAAGAAAGAAGATAAAAGTTGAATGAGGTGTGGAGGATGTGGAATGAGGGAGCTTGAATTTATAGGAAGGGTGGAGAGGACAACTTCAACTTTCAAAGAGCCTCGGGTTTCAAAAGTGCATGTTTTCCATGAGTCCTACATAGGGAAGAGCTTAGTCAAGCCCAAAAAGGTTCAAAACAGACATGCACTGGTTCAGAAATGCCATTACATGGGTCAAACCTCAACCCCCGAGCAATCTGCCTTGAAAAACAGCAAAACTGGAATCTGTCAGGAAATCTGTCACGCGCGGTACCTTGCCGCGTCGCACGGCACGTTGAAACCAAGGAAACCCCACGGCACATTGTTTAAGGTACCGCGTGCAGAATCTAGGCCCGCACGGCACCTTGGAGCATCCGCGCGGCACCTTAAGTCTGCATTTCTGCAGTTTTTGGCAGCAACACACCAAAATGGAATCGGGACACTACGAAGCACCAGCAACCACCAAAACACACTCTAACGGGTATTTGGGACTTCGAGTATGTTTTGTTTCAAGACAACTCCCGGGATTCGTCGTCATGGCACGAAAACTCGATAAAATCCGTTTCTTAAGCTATGTCAAGGTGTCAAAATCCGTTTCGAGTCGTTTCAAGCCGTTCTTTCGTGTCCTACAGGTCATGATGGTCGAAAGTGACTTAGTCCAAGTTCCGGTTCGTGTCCAGAGTCAAAACTCGAGAAGGTCACATGTTAAAATCAACATTTTCCTACTTTTCGAGTATATTCCAAAAGCAAAGTGGAATTTTTGAGTCCCATATCAAGATTTGAGGGTCGTCATTGTCTCATACCCGTGTCCAAAGTCGGCTATGAGGGTGCCTGTGTGAATTCTCGTGTACGGAGTCAACCTTTCAAAGGTGTACCTAATTGCTTTCTTTGATTTCTATTCCATTGTCAATATGCTTTGGTTGTTAATGTGCCGCTCACCACAAATCTCACATTCAGCTCAATCCCTCGAATCAACGGCCAGTTGCACGTTTCAGTCAATGTTTTAGTTATTCAGTTTTCTTCATGTAAACAAAAAGGAGATTGAATGACGTAAACAATGAAAGAACAGATCTCTATATATCCCAAAAAGGCATCCATGAGTCGAAGTACAAGAGGTGCAATAATCAAAATCCTATCTACCAAGGGCAAACAGGTGCCCTACAAAAGGAGCACGCAGGCTCTATCAAAAGAGCAAAACAAAAGAAGGAGCTCAACTCTCATCATCCCTGTCTTCGCCCTCCTCCTCGTCCTTCTCAGAGACCTCCTCGTCCGCTGGAGAGCTGCTCGCCTCCTGAGTGCCAGTCGCTCTGGGCACGGTGCCCCCTGAGGTAGCCTCCAGGTCGACGTCTGTAGGCTCGGGAGTCTCATCCTCAGAGACGTCAATAGGCTCATCCTCGGTCCCTGTCGAGTGCCATGTCCTCTTCAATGGTGGCTCCTCCTGCGAGCCGGCAGAGGAAACCTATCGTACTGGAAAACGGACAGACTTCCGCCGTAACCCTCGTGAAGCTCCTCCTCTAGCCTGCAATGGTATAACATTCATATAACATTGCATCATAATCATCATATAAGCAATAGAAGTAAAGTAAATAGCTAAGGTTCGAGAGTTTACCATAGTCCCACCAGTGCGCGGCAACACCTCCGGAGGGTGGCCCATGGCATACTGCCGCACCAGCTGCTCCAGGCCCATCATGGCCTCCGCCATCTCCTTCACGTACCCAGGAGGAGCCTGCAATGGAGAAGTGGATCAGAATACGCAAGCAAGCGAATTTACGAAAGAAGGAAAGCATGTTATACCTGAGCAAGGTACTCTGGAGCCTCAGCTAGAGGGCGTGGCACCACAACCAGGCCCAGGGCTCCCTGAGGGGTCATCACGTCCACTGTCCAAGAAAGGGCAGGGAAGCTAGTACCACTCGGGCCCGCACCCTCGCCGTGACCTCTGTCTCCGTGGCCTCCGCTACCACTGCCTCCGTCACCTCTGTCTTGCCTCCTCCCATTTCTTCCTCCTCTACCGCCTCGCCCGAGCTACCACCACCATCGTGACCCTCCATGGTCCTGTCCCCCACACCAGTCGCCGCCTCCGACTGGCCCAAAACCTCGGCGTCGCCCCTCGACTCCACTGCACCCGGAGTCTCCGCCTCTTGACCGTACCCGGCCAATACCGCACTGCCATCATCATCACCGCCACTACCAACCACCGCAGCGGCCGGGGCCGTGGCCTTCTCGGCCAATGTCGCCTGGTCCGAGACCCTGTGGTCTCCGGAACGCTCTCAACCATCGTAACACCCTCCGGGACGATCGGCGGTGATGTAGCCTCGACCCGCGATGAATGATCGTCACCGGGTATCTCACCGCTATCCATGTGTGAGGAAGAGAGAGAGAGAGTAGCGAGAGAGAGAGAACAGCGAGGGAGAGAGAGAGTGATCGAGAGAGAAGGTGATCTCGAGAGAGAGAGATAACCGAGAGGGAGAGAGATAAGCAGAGACCGAGAGAGAGAGAGGGAAATTCGAACGTGTGGGGTGTACTGTATACACCCCGCGTATATATATATGCGTGACCCCCCTGAACTGTTTCACCTGGGAACCAATTTTGGACCAGGTTCGAAGCCAGCCAAGCCGCACGGCACCTTATGGTAGGCGCACGGCATGTTGAACGAACATGCAGTACTTTCGGTTTGTGGTACCGTACGTCTCTTGCTAGCTGCGCACAGCACGTTGGCCTGTTCGACAGTTCTAATTCCAGAAAACAATTTGTGACGATTGGGGAGACCATGTTCGATTCATTCGAAACCAGTGGATTGAATGCAAGCAAGTGGAAGAAGGAAAGGGCTTTTCATTAATAAAACCCCGGGTAACCCCCGGGATTTGCCATTACATTTCAAAAAAAAAAAACACAAAACAAAGCAAAAACAACAAAAACAACAAACTGGGCCTACTGCCCTCTTCTTCCTTCTTCTTCTTCCTACCCCTTCTTCTCCTCAATCGCTCCCGCCGTCTGAGGCGTCATTCGCCCCGTCCGAACGGTCATCCGACCCATTGGGGTTACCCTCGGAATCTTCCGCGGACTCCTCCGGCACACGCCCAAGAACGGAATCCGGGTCATCTTTGTCATCCAGTTGGTCGAATGCGAAGTCCTGCAGGTTCGACACCGCACGGTGAAGGGTCCGAATGGTGGAGATAAGCCTTGCGATCTGCTCATTCAATTGTTCAATCTCCCTTCGGTAGAAACTCATCTCCGCCTCCAGAGATTCCACTTGCACTGTCAGGTCGTTGTTCGCCATGCTTGAAAAGGGATTGATTTTGAGAGTTGTGGAGAATGTAGAAAATGTGAAAGGGTTTGTTGGTGGTGCATGGAATGAAGCACCACCATCCTTATAAAACCGTCCCAGTCATCGAAAGGGCACGCCTGAATTTATGGCACCCTTAAACCAACCAACTGTTCTCGGAAATCGAAGGGATGCCTGGAAAAACGAGGTACCGTGCGCCGTGACCATTGCCCGCGTGGCACCTTGACTCCAGGAAATTAAATGCTTTTCCTTGGAAATTGATCCACTCAGCCACCAAATCCTCTTGGAAACTTTATCTTCCAGCCGTTTTGCAGCCATAATCCCCTGGAATGTTGTGCATTGGTTATTGTACCATTTGATTCTCGCCCCCATAGGATTTCGCGTTCCCCGAAAATCCGCCGTAATTCACAAAATCCATCCTCTGAGACTCGACATAATCTACCATCACTGTTTGGCATCTAAAGCCTCTTCGTCTCTCGAGCCACGGTCTAACGGACCTAACTTCTCTTCGTCTTTCGAGCCACGGTCTAACGGACCTAACGTCTCTTCGTCTCTCGAGCTACGGTCCAACGGACCTAACGTCTCTTCGTCTCTCGAGCCACGGTCTAACGGACCTAACGTCTCTTCGTCTCTCGAGCCACGGTCTAACGGACCTAACGTCTCTTCGTCTCTCGAGCCACGGTCCAACGGACCTAACGTCTCTTCGTCTCTCGAGCCACGGTCTAACGGACCTAACGTCTCTTCGTCTCTCGGGCTATGGTCGAACGGACCTAACGTCTCTTTGTCTCTCGAGCCACGGTCTAACGCCTTTCGAGGGCTCGTCTCAAAAATTCAAGATTCAACTTTTGCCTTCCGAGGGCTCGTCTCGCTTTTTCATCTCTCGGGCTACAGTCTAACGGACCTAACGTCTCTTCGTCTCTCGAGCCACGGTCTAACGGACCTAACGTCTCTTCGTCTCTCGAGCCACGGTCTAACGGACCTAACATTTCTGCTCGTCTCAGTTTTTCGCCTTCCGAGGGCTCGTCTCGAGTTTGTCACGGCATTTTGCATGACACACGGCACCGTAAGCACTCTATTGTTTTTCTCTGCATGATTTTGTCCCCCGGGACTTGTTTTCTTGCATTTCGCTATCCCAATTGAACTATGCTGGTCTGATCCCTACAAAGGGGTACGTAGGCAGCTCCCTGAGCGCAACCACCATCATTATTTGCTTGCATTTCTCGTTTTGCCTGCGTTAAAAGGCTCTAGAGCAACGGATTGGGATGCCTATTCTTTAAGCGTCACTCGTATCAACCAATGGTATCCGAGTTACGTTAAAGAGGGACTACTGTAGACACCCCAATCCAGACCTCGGAGAGTCTTTGTACGCCCTGATGATGAAATAAAGGAAACAAAATCTTTGTGAGCTTGAAAAAGGATTTATCTCTGAACCAATGTAAGCCCAAAAGCCCAAAAGCCCAAAACCCCAGATAAGCCCAGATAAAGCCCAAAAGATCCTGGACCGAAAGAGGAGGTACCGTGCGGAGTGGCACTGGAGCGCACGGCACCTTGAAATTCAAGGAACCGTGCGCGACAAAACTGCACGCTACACTCTTGAGCAAAAGGCCGATCGCTCAAAAGCTATCGGCCACGCCAGCTTGAGCCATACCAGGACTGCTCAAATTAAATGCACTTCTGGCCCGCCCAGAAAATACCTCCACCATTTGAAATTCAAAATCCTTGGCCTTTGCCTATAAATTGACCCCTCCACTCAAGGAAAAAGGGCCCTTCCTTTAAGTCCCTCTTTGGCCTTGCTCTTGGCTCTCTCTTTCTCTCTCTAGTTTTCATACCCACTTTCCTACTTCCACTACCATTTCCAAGTCTTAAAGGATGTCATTCCCGAAAGACATTCTTTAAGTGCTTTCACTCACTCTCTTCTCATCATTGAAGTTGATCTTTCATTAACTTCAAAGCCTCATCACCCAAAATACCTAACCTTCACTCACACCCACACTCCCTTTGTCTCATTCAACCTCCTCCATTCACATCCGTGACGATCCATCCGCATCCTTGCACCAACGATCCTTGATCAAGCTCGAAACCAAAGGTAAAACTAGTTTCCTTGGACTAGACTCCGTTCTGGTCCTGAGGGGACTTTTCTGTCAGCAGGTCTAATCCCTTTTGGTTAGATCCTGACTTAAAACTCATTTTCACAAAACAAAACCAGCACTGTTGATCAGACGCGCGACACCCTGACTCTCAGCGCACGGCAAGTACATGCTGATATTGTTGTAGGCAGGCTGTCTGGATCTGAGTTTTCCTCTGTTGTGGTTGTCTATATCTGTTATTCACTGTTGCTGTTGCTTTTAAAATAAGATTATATCTACAAGCCATGTTTTGGCTATTTTAAAAGCTTTTCTAGATCATCCCGAATGATCAAATATGTCAAAAACCGTTTCAAAACCTTGCTTTGAGAAAGATAACAACATTTTTGGGATGATCTGACTGCCGCGAGGCTTCTGATGAATTTTCCAACGAAATATAGAGAGAATAATGAGCTAAATGATCTTCTGGAAGTCCACAATAGTCTGACAGCAGAACAGATACCCCGCACGGCACGTTGAGGAGCCGCGCGCGGCATCTCAGGGTGCCGTGAACAGTATGACTGAGATCTAGACAGTTTGCTGAATGTTATTTGTTTCATCCGCTCACATCATTTCATCACTATTGTACAAACAACACCACATGCACGTCAACGTGATATATTTACTATGTCCCTCCCCCACTATTTGCTTTATTAAAGAGCTTGATATTCCAAATGATATTGAAAATTCCCCCTTTTGAAAATATTAAGTAGAGACCGGTTTTACCGGGCGAGTGGGGTGCTTTTTAAAGAAAAACCTTCCCCATTCGTAACGTGGCTCCCGAACCCAAAATCTCAACGTTTTCGCTAGACCAAAAGCCTTTTTCAAACGAGTTCTCGGTTTCTCGGATCATCCATCTCGAAAATCCGGGTGGCGACTCTTTCAAAAAAAAGGGCACGGTAGCCCATAATTTGGCTCACTTTATTTAGTCCATCTTTAGAGGAAATTACATAAGTGATCAATCGAAAAAGTCCCAGATCAGATTGGCTAGACACGGGGTCCTGTTAAATCACCATTCCAACCTTTGGCAGCGCGAAGCTCACCGTTTTGACAGACTTTTAAGGGATTGTTCACAAGCATATTAAACTCTAAGTATGGATTAATATTGGTTTGATTTTCCCCAGCAGAGTCGCCACTGTGGGCAGCATGCCCTTGCAAAAGAGAGGATTTCCTTCCCCATTTTGCTAAAGCGGCTCGAAAATCGAGGGAGCGCGAGCGGAGAAGCAGGCGCTCATAAATACAAAGTCGCCACTCGGGTTTTGAAGGTCCGACACCCAAAGAACCGTATTTTGAAGCACCTGCCGCGCTATTTGATTTGAAAAAGTGAAGGCACCAGTCCGTCATAACCATATCTGGGTTCGGGAGCCAGGTTACGAGAGGGGAAGTGTAATACCCGTCTCGGATATTAGAATATTTAATTCATCTTTTAATCTAATTATATGCTTTCGGGGTTGATTTGCATATAATGGAAGTTCGGGGATCTTGTATGTGATTTATGTGTGGAGCATAAGTTAGCTTCGCTTCACTTGTATTGGATAATTTTTCCTTGAGTCATTACTAAATATCCTGGGAGATATTTCTTTCCCAATTTCATTCCATTCTAACGTTTGAGAGAGAGAGAGAGAGAGAGAGAGCAGCCGTAGAGAAGAAGAACAACAACAAAGAAAGAAGAAGAAAATTAGGGATAGGTGGAATTGAAGACCTTGTGTGGTAATTCATGTTTTTCTCTACTTGAATATATGATTTTGTTGTTCAATTTCATACTTGGCATCTAGTTAGAGTTGGATTGAATCCATGGGAGAGGGTTTTTGAGGTTGGAGTTGGGTTTTTATCTCAGAAAATTCGTGGATCTTAGGGTTATGCAAAACTGTGTTGAACAAAGTTGAATCTGTCCTGTTTTTGACGAATTTATTCAAGATACCTAGAAACCTTCTAAAATCTTGAAATAAATCCTAAATGTTCATCTGTGAGTCTATTGCACCGTGGTAAAGTTTCAGAAAATAACTCGAAGTGTGTTGGCCTACAAAATTCGTGGACTGAACTGGTGTCAGATTCGCGTCTGTGCAGACAGCACAGACACGTGTTGGAAAAACGGACATAACTTTTTGCTCGGGTATCTATTTTGCGCACCGTTTCTTGATTCCGAAACTAGACTTATATATCTTTCTGAATATCTATGGGTTGTGCCGTGGTTCTTCCTAGATTATAGCAGTTTTGAAATTAAAGTTCAGGTTTTGGAAAGTTCTAGGATTCTGGACAGTTTTTGGCCTGTGTACTTCATGAAATTCCTCAAGTTTAAGCATGTTGGTGGTCATGGGCTCTCATGAGTCTTAAACATTGATTAGTTGGTAAAGTTTTGGTGTTGGAATCATTGAAAATTATTGAGTAGGTAATTTTTAATGGGTTTTCGACCGCAGACTGTTCTGCTGAAACTGTGAGTTCTGTTTTAGTTGTGTAACTTCGTTTGAGCGTATCTTGGTCATCCAGAATCTATTTGGGACAAACTTTATATCGATATTGGTGTACTGGAGGTGTTCTTTCTAATGGTGATGATTTCATGATCCAACTGTTAACCTATTAAATGTTATGATCATTCTAAGATAGATTGGTTGTGGAATATGTTACCTTTTGGAGAATTGGGTGGTGTTTGAGTTTCACATTTATTGTGAGACACTTCTAGGTATTAACATGGATATGTTTGTATCCGTTAGACATTGTTTAGCTTCTTGTTAGCTTTATAACCTTGTGTCGAGTATTTGTTGAATTCGTAGCTAATATGAGTTAACTTGTGGCTAGGTAACGAGCCGGTCTTTTAGGAGGTGCCGAAACCGTAAGTTTGGCATACTCCAGTCGAATCAAAGGTGAGTGTGTCTGATATGGTTCTTCTCAATAAAATATTGCTGTGGTGGTGAGTGTATATCTTGCTAATGGCGTTTAGCTTTCGATATGAGTATCGTTAAATAGATAATGAGGTGGAGGTGATTGCATATCATGCTACTATTGTTTAGCTTTTGATATGTTGTGAATGTTTGCGTGTGAGACGCACCATGTCGTAAGTCATATCGTTCAATGGACGATGGTTGGGAGCATGGTGTGTGGGACACGAGATTCGATTGTGTTGTACGTGTTTGACGGATATGCATGCTGTTGAGTGTTGATTTAACCGCCATGGTTAGCGTGTGAGGTATACCATGTCGTATGCCATGCCGACTAATGGTCGGTGGATGGGAGCATGGTATGTGGGACACCTCTCCTTGGGTACATGGGATGTGGCAGACGTGCCACTGCATATTGAGTGAATTACATTCACGCTTGTATTCCTTGAATTATATACATGTGGTTGTTCATTGATTATTACTATTGGGTTTGGGTGATATGTAGGTTAACTACTGTATGCAATCGGGTACTTTAGTTATGTTAGTGATTCATGTTCATGTTCATGATCATGCGATTGTTCTTTCAGGTATTGTGATATTATGTTGAGCTCTTCTATATCTCACACACTCTGGCTTTCCTTTTTGGACTGTCAGGTAGCAGGTGGCTTAGAGTGGGTCCACTACTAGTCAAAGCTTTGGGGAGTGCTGAGACCAGCGTCAGGTGACGTCTTTGGTTAGATTATTGTGTAGTTGATTCATTTAGAGGTTAACCTTAGTGTTTTGTAATTAATCGAAGAGAGGGATATTTATTGTAACTTGTGAGTTGAGGTTTTAGCGTTGACTTAGTTGTATTTGTATTTTATGTGAGAAGTCTTCCGCTGAGTTTTATTCTGATTGATTGTGGAGTGTGGTGTGGTCTTTTGCATGGAATGCCACGTGGCCGCGCTGACTCGGTCCCTCTATTGGTGCCGTTTGCGGGGCGGAGCGTGACAGGAACGGTTTTAAGGCACCCCTCTCGCCCAATCCGGAGATCGGTATCTACTTAGGCATTTTGTGAAAATATTGTGATTTGTATTCTTCTTCAATTAATTTTAAGCCAATTAGGGCGAGAGAACAGTTAATCAGGGATTAAAAGCTGTAACACATTTGCAGGATATGTTTGAATATGGCATGGAATAATGGAATACTATGAAAATGGGGCAAAACTTGACACTCCGATCAGAAACAAACCAAGCTGCTCGTAAAATGAGCTTGCCATGCATGATGGCCACCTTTGCATGCATGGATCTACGTACATGCAAAGTGAACCATCGCGCGACACACCCACTCCATCGCGCAAGGGTTCATGACTCACCACAGGTTGTGTTTTATCCCCTTATAGGCTCTGGAAGGACCAGTGCACACCCATGAGGCAAACCAAGTAGTTTATATGTACTGAAATGTAACTAATTATATTACAAATTAATACAAACAGGAGCCTAATGATGCAAAATACAACCCCTAAACAGAGGGGGCATCAAAACAGAAGCTAAGGGCTAAGCTACTCATGCAAGGGCAGCCTCTGGAAAAAATAGAGGACCATCGCGCGAGACAGTGACTCCCTCGCGCGAGGGTCCTGACTGGACTTCCAGGAATTGCTTTGCATGTCCTGGGCTCTGGTGCATGTCCAGAAACAACCCAGGAGCATTCCAACAAGGAGAATAGACACTAAAAGCTAATTTATGTATTTTGACTTGCACAACAGTGAACTAAAAGCCGTAACATGCATTAAACAAATGATTACATGATAAAACAAGAAAAGCCAGCATCCCCAAACCCCACGTGGACTGTCGCGTGAGACAGAAGACTGTCGCGTGAGACAGAAGACTGTCGCGCGAGAGAGTGAGTCCATATCGCGAGGGTATGCCAGAATCCAGTTTCTTGTAACTCTGCTGACTTTAGGACCAAAACTGTTATTGATTACCAATCTTGGCCTTGACAGCTCCCCTCAGGGATCAAAACAGTAAGCAGAAAAGGTGTTATACCTTTGCTTGTGAGGTTTTGGAAAAGATTGAACAAGGTAGTGAAGCTTGCGATGGAAAATGAAGTGAAGAATGGATGAACAAGTGTGCTAGGGTTGAGGGCCTTGGTGTTTGCAAGAGCTTTTGAACTTTCAAACTTGTGAGTTAGTAACTTGATAACTTTTTTTGTAACCCTTTTAATAAAAGACCAAGGGGGAGTATTTATAGGAGGCTTGGAAGACCAAAGGTGGTGGCAAACAAGGCCCAAGGACCAAACTTGGTGGTGAAGCTTGGTGGAAAGTTGATGGGAGAGGTTGTGAAAGGGTGGAGTGTCCAAGCCTGTCCAGCACACTATTCTGGGGAAGAAAACGGGGTTCAGTAGCCCTATAGCTCCCCAGACAAGTAACTACCAGACTGGCAAAAGGTGAAAGGGACAGGAGAGGACCATCGCGCGAGGGTAATACCTGTCGTGCGTGGGTCAACAGTCAACACTTTGACTTTGACCACACCTGGCAACAGATGACCCTCGCGCGAGGGAGTGACTTCCTTGAGCGATGGTCAACCCCAGACTAGGATTTGACTGTGGTTTTTAGAGGGTTTAAAAGGTTCGAAAGGGGGTTTCACACACACCGAGCTCAAACGTTTCCAATCTCAAGCCCGCTTTTCGATCTGGTTCATCATTGGGGAAACAAGAAACCGTAAAACAATCGGGAGATTCAGATTGAGGTGTCTACACATTCCAAGCTAGGAGCTGGTACTCGTCCTGGGTCGGGTCCCATCTCCATTCAGGCGTATTTTGAAAAACTTGGTAGCCTCCCTCTCGATTTTCAAACAGCGTATTCAAAGAGAATCCATCAAGAGGATCAGCGTGGAGGTTCTGCCAATCGACTTCCCATCCAGGCTCGAATAAGGGTTCAACATTTCTTTGAAAATTGGCAGCTTCAAATTCGTCCCAATCAGTGATCAGATCTCCCCATGTGTCCTCCCAAGTCCATAGGAAACAAAGGCCAGTCTCTTCGGGAATTCCCACAACAGGCTTTGGTTCAGTATCAGGGACAATGGAAAGGGTAGGATTGAATTCTCGGGGGTTCAGGTTTTTGTCCAGGGTGATTTGGTTAATGCGAAAGGGAGTGTTGTGTTGCGGTAGAGGGTTTGATATAGTGTTTGGTTTGTCTGGTGGTGGAGCGTCGACAACTTTGCTGTCAATAAGGTTTTGAATCTCTTGACGAAGGCGAATGCAGTTGTCAGTGGTATGGCCAGGCATCTGGTGGAAATCACAATAGACACTTTGGTTTAGGTTTGGTGGGATGGTTTGTGGTGGCGGAAGAGGTTTCAATACTCCGATCTCTGTGAGTTTCTTGAGAAGAGTGGACCTGGGAGGGCTGAATTGGGTGAAGACTCGGTTTTGGAATTTTGGTTTTTCAGAGATTTGGTTTACTTCTACGGGTTTGGTGGACGAGGTCCCTGCCTAATTAGTATTCCCGAAGAGGACATTGCTATTTCCTGAGTATGCCCTTTTAGATTTTGATCATGACCCGGACTCTTTCTTTTCCAAAGTACCATCCCGCAAGGCTTCTTCCACAGCCAGTCCAGAATCGTAAAAGGTTTCGAAATTCGGGGCAGCCTGGGAAAGAACCATATACGAAGCGAAGGAGCTTGGCGAGTTCTTGGTTATGATTCGTATCTGTTCCTTCAGATCGGGCTTATTCTGCATCTGAGCAGCCTTGCCCCTCCAACGTTTCACAAAGTCAGCGAAGCTTTCCTTCTCACCCATCTTGGTACTTTCCAACTCCCTCGTGGTCATTTTTAGATCGATATTGAAGTCATATTGAGCCACAAAAGCTGTCCCAATGTCTTCCCAAGTCCTTTTCTTAGATGGTTCAAGAGTGAGGAACCATTGCAGGGCTGGACCAGACAAGGACTCATGGAATAATTGGGCCATAGCTTCCCCCTCGATTCCACGCATGGTGAGGGAACCAACATAGCCTTGGAGATGGGCACTCGGATCACCGGTACCATTAAACTTTGCAAAGTCTACTCCTTTGAACTTTTCCGGCAACTTGGCATTTGGAAAAAGACATATCTTGCTCATGTCAATCTCCCCTTTTCCAAGTTGCTTACTTTCTTGAACAGATTCTTCCTACTTGCCGATTTTAGCAACGAGAGCGGCCAGGTTGGGGTCAGCTGCTGGTATCTCTTCTTTAGGTTGTTCAAGCCATGGGGGTGGCCTAGTCTGAAGCTTATCGCCGATTTCCTGCATACTTTCCATTATCATGTTCGTGTCATTTTTCATGGAGGTGACAGAGGCCTTGAGTTGTGCATCGACGCCAACGAGGGACTGTTTTAATTGAACATCCATGTTGGCCATGTTTTGCCTGGGTTCTTCCACTTCATTTCCTTGGTCAGCCATGGGTAAAAGATTTTTGGGCGGGATTACAACTATGGGTTCTTCTACCACTGGTTCTTCCAGCAATGATTGTTCTTCCTACTCGATTTGGACTTCGAACAACTGGGTTCCTTCTAGGGTATCTATGCGGACTAGTCTTTGGGATGGACGAAATCAATTGGGTATAGCCTCTTTTCTTAGCGGGCGATCAATGTTTGCAGCACTGGTAATCAAGTCAAAAGGGAGCAACTCATAACTGATCCGAATGCTCGCCCTACCTCCTACATACCCCTTAGAAACTAGTCCTAGGACCTACCGTGATTTGAATCTCACTTAAGGCATTTGTACAGAAGATTTTCGATAGTCCGGGTAGGTACTGTCAGGTAGGTTAAATTCCAAATGATTCGGAAGCAGAGCCAATCTCCTTATTGTGACCATCCGGGACAGAGCAATGTGACTATCGGAATCCAGATACGCACGCGTTTAAGGCTAGACCCAAACCAAGGGGGCCGTTCGGGCACGGCAAACACCGGAGGTATCGCAAACTCCATGGATTTAAGGTCTCCTAGACCGTCCTAGTAGACCTACCGTGGTTCAAATCTCACTTAAGGCGCTTACACAGAAGATTTCCGATGACATGTATGTACAGGAAAGAAAATGCACATAAATAGAGTATAACACGTAAGTCCTAGCCACGGGTTCCTGTCCTAGTTGGGAAGGTTTTATAGTTATGTACAAGTGCAAAGGCTGGTTTTGGTCTCAAAAGGGTTTCCCGGACTAGAGCCAAGATGTACTACCCCATGTCAAGTGTATTACAAGACAATGGTCGAACAGCACGATGACCCATCATAGTCGAGGGTTGCTAGGCATCCCGAGAGAGCTTGTCACCGGTAAACCGGGCAAAATAGCCAAAACACACTAGCGAGGCTTGTGCAGTGCAAAGTGTACAGGATAAAAGAGTTTAATTTTCCAAATGATACTAAAAATCCCCTTTTGAAAATACCTTTCAAGCTTGGCCCTTTTTGATTATTTAATACTTTTGTACATTTTTTTTTGTAGAAAAAAAAAAGTATTGAATAAAGTCGTCTCCAGCAGAGTTGCCACTGTGGGCTTCCGCGCCCTTTTTCGAAGAGTCGCCACCCGAATTTTTGAGATGGATGATCCGAGAAACCGAGAACTCACTTGAAATAAAGGCTTTCGGCCTAACGAAAACGTTGAGATTTTGGGTTCGGGAGCCACGTTACGAATGGAGAAGGTTTTTCTTTAAAAACTACCCCATTCGTCCGGTGAAACCGGTCTCTACTTAGTGTTTTCAAAAAGGAAAAATCTCAAATATCTTTTAGAATGTCAAGCTCTTTAAAAGAAGCACGAAACGGGGAAGGGACAGGGGAAATATATCACATTGGTGTGTTCATGGTGCGGTTTGTACAGGGATGATAAAAATGATGCAAATAAATGGAAAAACGCTTGACAAACTGTCTGGATCGTAACTTCTTCAGGCACGACACACTACAAGGTCGCGCGCGGCCCTCCAGTGTGCCACGTGTGATCCCTGTTCTGCTGTCAGACTGTTAAAAGCATTTGAAACATCATTTGGCGTATTGTTTTCATCGCGCATCTTTAAGAGACTTATTAGAAGCCACATAATGGTCAGATCATCCCAAAGGTATCGTTATTTCTTCAAAACAAAACCCCAAAACAATTTTTAACATGTTTGATCATTCGGGATGATCTAGAAAACCTTGTTTAAGAAACAAAACATGGCTTGTAGATATGGTCTTGCGTTGAAAGAGACGAAAACAGTAAACAGCAAACACAGACGGATCCCAACAAAGAACAACTTAGATCCAGACAGCCTGCCTGCAGTAATATCAGTAGCCAAGGTGCCGTGCGCTAAAGATCAATGTGCCGCGCGACTGCTTGAACAGCCGTGTGGTACGTTGACCTCAGCACAGTACTGGCTTTATTTTCAGAAAATGATTTTTAAGTCAAAAGTCTAACCAAAAGGGTTAGATCCGACGACAGAAAAATCCCCTCAGGACTAGAACTGAGTCTAGCCCAAGGAAACTTATTTTTACCTTTGATCTTGAGTTTGATCGAGGATGGTTGATGCAAGATGAGAACGGATGACGAAGGATGTGAGTGGAAAAGCTTAAATGAGATAATAAAAGTATGGGTGGGAGAGAGAGTTAGGTATTTTGGAAGAAGAGGTCTTGAAGTTAGTAAGAGACTAATTTCAATAATGGGGAGTAAAGGAGTTGAAATGCTCAAAGAATCTCTTTTGGGAATGACATTCTTCAAGACTTGGAAATGAAAAATAGATATATAAAAGCTAGAGAGAGAAAGCTTATGGAGTGAGAGTGCCCAAAAACTAAAAGAAGAGGCCCTTTCCCTTGAGTGAAGGGGTTTATTTATAGGCAAAGGCCAAAGATTTTGAATTTCAAATAGTGGAGGTATTTTCTGGGCGGGCAGAAGTGTGCTTTCGGCTAAGCCATTCAGCAGCTGTGGCTCAAACTGGCGTGGCCGACAGTTTTCTGAGCCAGTCAGAACTTTAACCAAGATGCCGTGCAGTAAAAGTAAAGGTCGCGCACGGTTTATCTAATTTCGATGTGCCGTGCGCTACAGAACCATCCCGCGCGGTGTCTCAAGTTCAGTCCAGGGGGACTTTTTGGGCTTATCTGGGCTTTTTGGGTTTGTTTGGTTTACATGGGTTTAGGAAAATCCTTCATTCAAGCTCACAAAGGTACCGTTTCCTGTATTTCATCATTGGGGTGAACAAAGACTCTCCGAGGTCCGGATTGGGATGTCTACAATTCCTTTGAGTGAAACCATTTGGGTTAGAAAGATGACTCAACAAGCTTTCCAACGCTTCGAACCGCGTCTAAATCCGAGTTCGGGAGTGTCCGAGGCGCCCTCGCGAAGTTTGGTGTGCTGAGCTGTCATACAATACCGTGCGACACTTTCAAAACGCCACGCGGCATTTCAAAACGCAGCGTGACATTTCAGAAAATTTCAAGAAATCACTCCACCGCACAAGATTTCAATACTTTGAATGTCACACCGCGCGGCGTTTCGGGAAAAGTTCTGACAGCAGCAGAAAGTTATCGGCCACTCCTGCAAAAGCAATGGCTCGGCTAGAGCACATTTTGCACGTTTTTTTTTTTATCGTTTGGGTGCACTCCAAGCATCTTTTTGCTTATAAATACACCTTGATTCTATCTCTACAACTCCTTACACCCATCACCACTATACACATCTCTTTCTCTCTCTACATCAACCCACAATCTTGGCTATTACAAAATCAATCTCAAGTTGATCTCTCTCTCTCTACACGCATTTACTCTCAAGTCTCTCAAAACTCAATCAACTTTCATTCCTTCATCTCTCAAGCACATCCAAATTTCGATCAAAAGGTATTAATAAATTTCTTGGGCTAAACCATATTTTGGCTTTGAGGAGAGCCGATCGAGGCCCTTCTCGATCTTTCTATACCGAGTTTGGGTCTCAAACGAGCTTTATATTCAAAAAGTATAAAAAATAGTTTCTGCACTGGATACGCTACATCGTGCGGCGTTTTGCAACACCGCACGGCGTAGTGTATTACACCGTGCATTATTTTATTTCTTGTACATATATTACTTCTTGTGTTGATCTGTTTAATTTGTTTATTACTTTTCGGTGCGAGTACATTCCAGATTCAAGTTTCATGTTAAAAGTTTTTTTTTACTTTATTAAATCTTTCAACATTTCAAAAAGCTTTTAACATTGTTTTACATGATAAGATGAACAAAAAGGATCTCGTAAATCATTTTGGAGAGATTCAGAAAATATAAAAGGCTATTTTGCGGAT
The DNA here is from genome assembly GCA_025413875.1 of Rhododendron molle. Lineage (NCBI taxonomy): Eukaryota > Viridiplantae > Streptophyta > Magnoliopsida > Ericales > Ericaceae > Rhododendron > Rhododendron molle. Next base: position 47,398,728 of record CM046398.1, read on the forward strand.
CTATGGTTTGTTTTATCATGTAAAAGTGAACTGATTCTGAAATGCGTAGACAGGTACACCGCACGGTGTTTTAGTTACACCGTGCGATGTATACGGTCCGTCGCTCGGTATTCCACGTGATCTTGACAGACTGCTGTAATGCTGTTATTTCACTTTCTGTACATTGTTCATCCCTTTCATACTGTACAGTTCGTACCACAAGCACACCAATGTGTTATATTAAACCCCATGTCCCTTTCCCGTACATGTTTTAAAGTTAAATTTTTCAAATGATATTAAATTTCCCATTTAAAATGCTTAGTAGAGACCGGTTTTTACCGAACGAGCGGGGTGCTTTTTCAACAAAACCTTTCCCGCTCGTTACGTGGCTCTCGGATCCAAAAACTCAACGTTTTTGCTAGATCAAAAGCCTTTTTCTCTCAAACAAACTCTCGGTTTCTCGGATCATTCATCTCAAAAATCCGAGTGGCGACTCTTCGAACGCGCTTTTGGGCCTGAGAGCCCACACCGTCTCAAATTTTGCCTCCCGAAGTTTCGTCTCAAATTTTACCTCCCGAAGGCTCGTCTTGAATTTTGCCTCCTGAAGGCTCGTCTCGAATTTTCGCCTCCCGAAGGCTCATCTCGAAATTTTTGCCTCCCGATGGCTCGTCTCGAATTTTATCACGCTGTTTGCATGACACTTGGCACTACAGGCAGTCAATCTTCTCAAGTTTATTACATGGCTTTGCTAGTTGTCCTCCGGGACTCGTCTTTCTTGCACTGTCCCAATTGAACTACGTTGGTCTGATCCCTGCAAACGGGGTACGTAGGCAGCTCCACGAGCGTGACCACCATTGACATTTGCTTGCATTTCGATTTTCATGCGTTTTTGTCTCCATTCAAAGACTTCAGGGCAACGGATTGGGATGCCTATTCTTTAAGCGTCACTCGTACCAATCAATGGTATCCGAGTTACGTTAAAGAGGGACTACTATAGACACCCCAATCCGGACCTCGAAGATTCTTTGAACGCCCCGATGGTGAAATAAAAGAAACGGTACCTTTGCGAGCTTGAATAAAGGATCCCCCTCAACCCAAATAAACCAATGACCTAAAAAGCCCAAGAGCCCAAAAAGCCCAAAAGCCTTAGACTGGACCTGAAATACCGCGCGGAACACACCTGCAACGCGCGGCGTCATAAAACTTATTCCACCGTGTGACGCTCAAAGGTCAATCGCATGGCATTTTAGGTAAAGTTCTGACTGGCTCAGAAAGCTGTTGGCCACGCCCATTTGAGCCATAGCTGCAAAATGGCTTAGCCGAAAATGCACTTCTGTCCCGCCTTGAAAATACCTCCACCATTTGAATTCAAAATCCTTGGCTCTTTACCTATAAATACACCTCTCCACTCAAGAGAAAGGGGCTTTTCTTGGGCCTTTGGCACTCTTGCTCCATAGTTTTTGTTTGTTTTTTTATCTAACGGTTCAAACAAAAACTGCTCGGATGAAGCCCTACCCGGTCATTTTTTTTGCCGATTTCTCGCGAGTGCCCTTAAAATCACGTTCTGGACACATTGAGCGGCTCGGATCATCGAAATTCGATCGGAAAATGAGAGAAATGAGGAAGTCTGCATTTTAGCTCCCTCATTTGAGACTGACCCCATATATATTTGTAAAAGAAAATGGAAATGTTTCTTATATCTTCATTAATCTATTTATTTTCTAAGTTTTGAAAAACAAATGGAACGACTGTAGATGATCTAGGTTTTAAACTAAAGCCTGACTTTCACCAATTTGATGTTGGTAGTTTGCCATCTGTAGATGATCTAGGTTTACAAACTAAAGCCTGATTTTTGTTATCAAACTGCTGTTTTGAAAGTACGATCCTAATGGTCAGATCCAGCCATGGTAAGTCCCGCTTTAGCCAGGGAGGCGTCTAGGGCAGAAGAGTGTTGGAAGCAGCCAAAACGGGTAGTAAAATAGAAACAGCAGCAAGGTAGTAAAGATTTTAGGATCCGTTTGTTTAAACAAGATATAGGTCTATACAGGTGACAGATGAACAATATTTAAGAAGTGAATTTAAAAGGATCCGTTTTTAACATGTTATAGGTCTATATAGAAGTGAAAAATGAATTTCAAAATTAAGTTTAAATAGAAAGATTAATTTATATATAAGTCTCGGATCAGTTTCTTTTAAGAAAAGGAATAGATTATCCAGGTATCATTCATCCACCGGTCTCTCTCTTATTCAGGTACAAGTTCATCCACCAGTCCCTCGATCCACTCCAAGGCTCTAATTATTAATCTATGGATTATTATCCTGATTATCGTGTTGTTTCTTATGATGAATTTAATTATGATACTCAACCTGCTTATGATAATTATGATAATGATTATGAGTCATTTGAGAATTCTGACATAGTAAATTTTGGTGAACAAGATCATGAATTTGATCATAATAATGATGATACTAAGTCTATTTTTGAAAATAGTAAATATAGATATTTTTATGATAATCATGCTGAAAGTTCTTATTCATATAATAAATATAATAATTACTCACTCCCTTCCCTAAGGGAAATAGGATCTGTAAAATCACCTAGTAAACAAATTGATAAACAAACTTTGTTAAAAAATTTAATAATAGAGGTCAGAAATATTAATAGAGAAAATAATATTGTTAAAGACACTAAACCACTTTCTTCTATTAAAAAAGATCTCTCAGAAGAAGAATTAATTATTAAATGGAAACAGTTTATGAAAGAAAAGGATGTTGAACTTCCTTTCTCCAGCTATTTAAAGTTTCATAAACCTAGTAAAAAGACTGATAAAACTGAATTAAAAGTTATTACTAAATCTAAATTGGAAAAATCTGATAATACTGTGGTAAATTCTGGTCATCCACCCCTAGAACCAATTATTCTTGATTATAAAGGATCAAGTATAACTGCTTCTCCTTTTAAATTGCCTAGTGATAGATCTGATTGCAAACAAATTATTGAGCAAGTTAATTATACTAATCAATGTTTGAAAGTCATTGGTGAACAATTAGATAAAATTGAAACTAAGATCGATGAAGGTGAGACCAATTGTACATCATCATCTAGTAAAATTATTGAAAAACCTTTGATATTATTGCCTGAGAAAAGGTCACAAATTAAATTAAATTCTGATAAAAATATTCAAAAAATTGAAGATATGTTACAAAAATTAATGGTTAAGTCAGAACCTGTAAAAACTCAAGTAGTTGTATTAACCCAAGCAGATGATGATTCTAGTCAACCCTCATCCACTGACGATGAGATCTCCAATCTCCAAGCACAATTTACTAGTCAACCAGGTAATCCAGGTAACATTAAACGATTGGTTTACCCAACTGCTAATCCAACTAGTCTTACCAAAAATTGGTATTCTAGACCTACTCCTCCTGATTTACAGTTTGAAGAAAATAACCTTGCTAATCAATTTTCTGTTTCTTCTAGTAAATTGTATGAATGGAATATTGATGGTCTAAGTGAACATCAAATTTTAGAAAAATTAAATCATATGTCTATGGCTGCTAATAGTTACCTTAGTAATACTGATCTTGATCAAGCACAAATTGTTGATTGTTAACTTCTGATTTTACCGGAATGCTAAAGGCCTGGTGGGACAAGTACCTCACTAGTACTAACAGGCAAGAAATTAAACATGCTGTTCAAACTGATAATAATGGAATGCCCATTTTTGATCATGAAATGGGAACTGTAGAAAGGGTTATCTTAGATGGGGTAAATACCCTGATTTACACAATTATTAAACATTTCGTTGGTCAGCCTAGTAATATTACCTCTAGGATTCATGACCAGTTAAGCAATTTACATTGCCCAACGTTGAGTGACTTTAGATGGTACAAAGATGTATTCATCTCTAGAGTCATGATAAGAGATGATTGTACTAAACCTTTTTGGAAAGAAAAATTTATTAATGGTTTACCCAGCTTATTTGCTCACAAAATTAGAGATGTCCTTAGTCAACCTACTGGAACTATTGAATATGATAAATTAACTTATGGTGATATAGTTAGTACTATTCAAAAAGAAGGATTAAGAATGTGTATAGATATGAAAATTGCTAAACAGAGTCAAAAGGATAAAGATAAAGCTAAATATGAGCTTGGTAACTTCTGTGAACAATATGGTCTACCCCCTGTAGCACCATCTCGCAGGAAGAAAAAGATTGAAAAGAAAAAGCATGATCAAAAGATTAAACCTGAACCTTCTAAAGATAAGTTTTATGATAAACCTAAATCTTCTAAAAAAACGACTAATTTTTCTGATAAAAAGAAAACTGATTCCCCTGATAAAAAGAAAACTGGTCCAACCAATGTAACCTGTTTTAACTGTGGGAAAAAGGGACATTATAAATCCCAATGCAAGGTTAAGGAAAAAATTAATCAACTATTCATATCTGATGATGATAAACAAAAAATTTTAAATATTTTTAAAATGTCAAATTTAGATGATTCAGAAGATAGTGAAACTACTAAATCCTCAGAATATCATTCTATTAGTGATAATTCTGATAGTGATCAAATTAAGATAGGATGTACTGATAATTGTTGTAGGAAAATAAATGTGCTTACTAAAGAGTTATCTGAAGAAGAATTGCTCATTGATCTCATTAGTAAAGTTGATGATATTATATTAAAGCAACAATATATTAAAAAATTAAAGCAAGTTTTTACTCAACAAAGTCAAAAACCTGTTTATAATAAACCTATTGTAAATCTGCATACAACCTTGGAAAGGTTTGAAAAAACTACTAAAGAAATTACTTTGCAGGATTTGCAATTAGATATTGAAATATTAAAAAATGAAGTCAAATTGTTAAAATCACAGTTTCCAAAATGGAAACAAAGAAATAAAAAATATGTCAGATTAAGCAGTCAATCCTCTGATGAATCTGTTGACAAAGGTAATCCTGAGTTACCATCTCTTGATACCCAGGATGATCTTCGGTTAAAATTAGTTAACCAAATTTTTGTTCAAAAATGGCATGCACAAATCAAATTGTTAATTGATGATTTTGTGTTAAATATTACTGCTTTAATTGATACTGGAGCAGATTTAAATTGTATTCAAGAAGAATTAATACCTAGTCAATATTATCAAAAAACAACTGAAAAGTTAAGCTCTGCTAATGGCAGTAAAATGATAATTAGTCACAAATTACCTACAGTTAATATTTGCCAAAATGAAGTATGTTTTAAAACATCATTTGTTTTAGTTAAAAATCTAACTGATAAAGTCATTTTAGGAATGCCTTTTATTTATCTACTCTACCCATTTACAGTTAATTTTGATAAAATCACTTCTACCTTCTCTGGTCAACAAATAAATTTTGAATTACTTTCTGCACCTAATCAAAATGATTTGTTACAATTACAAAATTACTCTATTAACCATTCTGCTTTGTCTACAGATGACGTACAACAGCCTGAGATTTGGCTCAACCAGTTTGCCAGTCCTTCCTGAAGGATCCAGCCTTCAATTTAATAAATTAAACCATTTGCAAAATATAGACGAAACCCAACAGTGTCTCCTAGATGCTCTATGGAACTTGTGTGGGGAAAATCGTCATAGTAAACAATTTATTGAAAGCCTGAATTGCTTGAATTATTATTTTTGTGAACAAAATTCACTGCTAAAAAACAATGATAATGCTTATGCCTCAATGGCCTCTGAGTTACATCATTTATCTGTTAAATATTCAAAACTACTTGAAGAAAATATTAAAACACAGGCTAAACTGCATATCATGCATCATGATTTCAAAAATATTAAAAAGGAGTGTTTCTCATTGAGAGAACAGAAAAGTGAGCATAGACCCGCGAGTGATCGTGAGCTTCTTGTGATTAACCCCAGAGACCCTAGATGTAGGGATCATGCTAAGCATATTGCCTCTATGAGGAACTACTTCTCTAATCTCTTACAGGGTCTTCCTAAGATCCCTGTCTCATTAAAAAATCAAATTGTTTTCCCACAGGATTTTCCTGTTGATTTAGTCAAAGATATTCAAAATATGGCTAAAAGGGGCGGCCACTATTTTCAGGAATTTCTGTTCCAATTACTTACTGATTTATCTACTAAATCTACTCCTGGTTTGGAAATATCTTGGAAAACTCTTTACAATAAAGACCAAGATAGGGTTATTTGCCCAAAAACTAATCCTATTTGCTCAAACTATCCATTACACAGAATTGATTGTCCCTGTAACTTAATATATAGTGTTCCACGTGCTTGCATTGACATGCAACAATTCAAAAATATTAATGTTGAATATAATAAAAAATTAATTGAAATTACTCCAATGACCCTATTGGATCATGGACTGTTAAGACAAATTATTTTTACTGATCCGGAGCAGACTGATATTTTTGGTAGAAAACTTTCTGTCTCCATTTTAAACCTGTTTGCTAAATACGGAGATTTGAGATGCCAAGTTCTGATCAAAAGCAAAATGCCAGAATGGACTTGGACTGGAAGCATTATTCCAGCTCAACACGTTATGCACATCACAGTCAACTGGCCATTCAGTAGGGTCCATCTACCTATTCACCTTGTTGGAGATGAGGAACCCTGGCCCTGTTCAAAATCAATCCGCAGTCAAATACGCCATTACAGGGCTTACTCAATTGCCACTAAACTTGGAGAGATGGATCTCAGTGATGACCTCCACGTTTATGCAGACCCCAGACTAAATTATTTGATTTGCGAAGATTCAATCCAGAAGATTCGTTCTACTAAACCTATTCAAGAAGTCCCATTCATCCATCATACTCAAAATAAAATATTAGTAAAGGCATATCAAGATCGACTTGCCGATGCTCAACAAGATTCACCTGCTACTACTCCAGATATTGATGACGATGATTATTGGAATAACTTGTCCTCTGAAGAATTACATAACCTCGATAATATGATGGAATACTAACCATCTTGATTAAACTGCTAATGCATTCCAACAACTGGTCACCTCAACGCCAGTCCCAGTCACAAACCTGCTCAACAGCTGGCACTTCTTTTACCAGCCTATTAAAATTATGAACAGTAAAATACTGTTCACTTTTTTACTGTTCATCCAGCCGACAACGGTACTATTCATCCACATGCTGACACTGTTTATTCACCTGCTGAAGTCCTGTTTACTTTTCCACCGAAAGTAGAAGGTCCAAAGGGTTCACAATGAACCCCTGATAATTGTATTGCCTCTCATCCTTCATCTATAAAAGGATAGAGTTGGCTCTGGGAAAAACATCCCGAATTAGACCAGGATCTAATTCTCTCTCTTCTCTCTCTCTTCTCTCTAAATGTTAAACTTCTGAATTGAAGTTCTCTCTCTCTCTTCCCCCTCAGTCACGGAGGTTCTCCTCCTCCCCCTGTTAAACCAGTACGTTTGTTACTGGTAATGTTCACTGATGAGTTGATCCTCTCTGATCTTTATCTATTAAACTGATGTTTTGATTTTGTTCATAATTCTCCATGGTTGGCTTTGCCACCTAATTGTTTAATTTCTGTTCATGGTCGGCTCTGCCGCCTTTACTAACTGTTTTACTTACTGCTAATGGTCGGCCCAGCTATATATATATATATATATATATATATATATATATATATATATATATATATATATATATATATATATATATATATATATATATATATATATATATATATATATATATATATATATATATATATATATATATATATATATATATATATATATATATATATATATATATATATAACAACACAAATCTTAATCTCATAGTTCCCGATCAAATTTTTATGATCCGAACCATTCAATGTGTGCAGAATGTGATCTTAAGGGTGTACGCGAGAAATTATCAAAAAATATGACCGGAAAGTGCTTGTTTTGTATAGTTTTTAGACATGCAACACAGAGTTACTTCTTTGTGTTGCATGTCTAAAAATCCATCTAATTCATTTGCAAGTTTTGACAAGAAAATATTGATTCGTTTAGCGGAGTTTTATCCAAAGGACTTCTCAGATGCCGAGCTTTGGGTACTTCTGAATCAACTAGAGAATTTCATCATGGATGTGCGTTCTAGTGAGGAGTTCTCCAATTTGAAAGGAATTAGTGACCTTGAGGAAAAGAACGTTGAGACCCAAAGAGATGTGGCATACTCCTCGGTTTGTAGGCTTCTTACTTTGGCCCTTATTTTACCGGTTGCTACTGTAGTCACAGTAGAGAGAGCGTTTTCCGCTATGAAGATTATAACAAGAAAAATGAATTACACATAGTTCAAATTTCCGACCTAACTTATCGAAAATTCTGGCTCCGCCATGGGGGGCCACTTGGTTGGGATGCCGACTTTCTCGTTGTGACGCCATCATGCCCGTGATCCTTTCTTTTAATCGTTGTGATCCTATGTCAATGATTAATGAATTCCTCTTGCCAACCAATAAAAGAAAACTCCTAGTACTGTATTTTAGCTTAAGCTATTCGTCAGTCAAGTTAGATTTATTAGCTTGACTTGTAGAATCAAGTCTATAGCATAACATAACCTTGAAGAAATGGTAACATTTGGCGGGCAAGAAATCCAGATGCTTTAATGCGGACGAGATGTGGTTGCCAAAAATTAAGAGTCTTCTTCTTTCTAATTTATTTAGTTGGGAGTCCAGGGAAAGCTCCTTCCCTGATCAATTTCTTGACATGTTAAATATATATTTCTGGTGCTTGGAATTGCGTGTGGGCTCTCTAGACGGAGTATATTTTTTGGCCATTTTTTCTTTGCTTTCGTTTGTCCATGGGTGGTATATATCCCTTTGATATCTTTTCAAAAAGTTACTTATCCACACAAAAAAAAGAGTTAAAAAAATTGTATATTTCTCTTCCCAAGTGTTGAAATAATTGAACAGAATGATTATGCATGTTCATTTTCAGTACAATTAAACAAAAGAGGACCATAACTATCCCAATTATTCGTGGTTATATTGTTGAACAATAGCGATAGCAGGGGTGGCATTTACTCACGATTTAATGGGTGGGGAAATGATTCACAATACTTGTACATCGTAGGCCATGATCTTGCATGAGAATATTCAAACCTGCAAAGAATTCTCCAAGTCTAGATGCATGCATCTTTCGACTTGAATTCCAGCCACCTGTATGATTCCGATTGATATGGCAGTTGAATTGTTCGCGACATTTAGGTTTGGCATGCTGTATTTTGAATTCCATGACTTTACGACTACACTTCACTTTATTTTCCAAAGAAAAGAAAGGGAAAACAGATCGTAAGAAAGTTTTGGTTTCAATACGATTTTACCTCATGTTGTTCCAAACAGTACTGTTATTAGGCAATAACAAGTACCTATGTAACCAGCTGACAATTGCTTTCCAAGAAAGTCCACACACAACATATACTTCCATGTAGAAATAGCAAAATCTGCTGATATAAAGCACAAGGAAAACAAGGCACTAGCTATACCCAGTACATGGAATCCTGTTATTACGGTGACCTCTAACACTAACAAAAACAAACTACTCTAGTGGATTTTGAGTTCCTTGGCGATTTTCAGAGCAGAGCTATACACCGTGAAAAGAATGCCTGTGGGCAGCATGCCCTGGAATTTCCGGATTCCAAAAGCGAGCCTCCGGGAATTTCGTTTCCCGGAGCAAGGGCCCGATAGATCGAGGGAGCGCGAGCGGAGAAGCAGGGACAAAACGAAGCAGGTTTGAAGGTCCGTCACCCAAGGAACCGTATTTCGAAGCACCTGCCGCGCTATTTGATTTGAAAAAGTGAAGGAACCAGTCCGTCATAATCATATCTGGGTTCGGGAGCCAGGTTACGAGAGGGGAAGGGTTTTAAGGCACCCCTCTCGCCCAATCCGGAGATCGGTCTCTACTTAGGCATTTTGTGAAAATATTTGTGATTCGTTTTCTTCTTTAACCAATTTTAAGCCTATTAGGGCGAGGAAACAGTTTAATCGGGGATTTAAAACTGTAACATTTTGCAAGATGCGATAAAATATGATAACAATGGAAATAGGGTAAAATCCAACCCCCTGATGAGGAATGAACCAGGTTGCACAGGGAATGTCTTGGAGTGTCGTGCACAAGAAGAAACCAGTATGCACTGATCAAGTCAATGCATGCTGACTAAACCTGCGCATGCTACTACAAGACCTGCGCGAGCCAGTAAGCCTAAGCCCACAGTTCTTATTCTCAAACCCTCTGGGCTCTCGAAGGACCAGTGCACACAGAGGACAAACCAAGCAGTTGATAAGCAGTTATAATATACAGTTTAAAGGCTAAAAAGCCCAACAAATAAACAAAACAGTCCATAAACAGTGTGGACAAAACAGAGACCAAAGGCCTAGTTACCCATAGTTATCCATGCAAGGCCAATCACTGGTCAGAAGCAGTCCGTCGTGCGAGTCAGTCACTCTGTCGCGCGAGGGTGCGCCTCAGGCGCGCGACGGTGCGCCCTAGCGCATCATCGCGCGATGGAGTCAGTGTGTCACGCGAGGGTTTAGACCAGACCAGTGCTTGGTTTACATGTTTCTGGGTTCTGAGACATATTCAGAAAGGTCGCAGGGGTACTCCACAGCAACAGAAATGAATATTGAAATGTAAAACTAGCATTTTTTAACATAGGAAAGCAGTAAACTGGTTTTTATCATGCTAACAGTGAGTTAAACATAAACAAAAATAACATAGTAAGTACAAACAAGTAACTAGCATCCCAAACCCCACGTGGACTGTCGCGTGCAACCCAGGAGGGTCGCGCGAGATAGTGAGTCCATCGCGCGAAGGAGTGCCAGATCCCAGTTTCTTGTAACTCTGCTGGCTTTAGGACCAGAACTGGTATTGATTACCAGTCTTGGCCCTGCCAGCACCCCTCAGAGATCAGAACAGAGAGTAGAACAAAGGTAAGCTATACCTTTGGCTTTTGGTTTGAAAAGTATTTGAGCTTTGAATCGAACTTGAGATTGATTGAGGTGTGAAAATGGAAGAAGAAAAACAAACTATGTTCTTGGGGTGCTTAGGGTGTAAGCCTTTCAATATCAAAAATTGTAACCCTTTGAAAGAGAGACAAAGGGGGGGTATTTATAGGAGGCTTAGAATGGTGCAAGGGGTGCCAAACAAGGCCTAAGGCCAAGACTTAGTGGTGAAGGCTTGCAAAAGGTGATAGGAAAGGTTGTTGTGAGGGTGTAGTGCCCCCAGCACGCTTTGCCTGATGCTCGAGGAGAAAAGCGGGGTTGATAGCCTGCGGCCCCAGGCAAGCAACCAACTGGCTGGCAAAAGGTGAAAGGGACAGTTTTGGACCCTCGCGCGAGGGAGTGGGACCGTCGCGCAAGTGACAGCTGTCGCGCGTGGGTCAACAGTCAAATCTTTGACTTTGACCCAGGTTGACTCTCGCGCGAGGGAGTCAGTCTGTCGCGCGAGGGTGCGCCCTGGCGCGCGATGGAGTGAGTCTGGCGTGCGAGGGTGCGCCCTGGCGCATCATCGCGCGATGGAGTCAGAGTCTCGCGCGATGGTGCTCCCTGGCGCGGGACGGTTGCGCCCTGGCGCAGGATGATTGCGCTCTGGCGCGGGTCAGTAGGTTTGGCTTTTGGAAGTGGCTTAGGTTAGGTTAGGTTCAAGGGTTTTTCAAACATTCAAAGCTCAAACACCCGACATTCCCAAGGTGTTCTTGATCCGTTTCATCATCGGGGAATCAAACACCGTAAGTAAAGTAATCTGGAAGCCCAGATTGGGGTGTCTACAGTAGCCCCCCTTTGACGGCACTTGGAGCACCATTGACTTGGTACAAGTAACGTCAAAGGTTTCTAGACACCCCTCAAGGCAATCCAGAGCAGAACATAGTAAAGTAGACAAGCGTACTTACAGAACCTGATCGGTTGGATGAACGGACGGACCGTTGCTGGGGATGGAAGTAGATGTGGACGATTGCATCGCCGCTTGTTGATTGAATTTGGATAGGACTGGCTGTCGCTGCAGATTTGGACGGGACAGGCCGTCGTTGTTGGGGATCAAGCTATCCTCGGCACAAAGTATTCCAACAAACACGGGTAGGTCGTGTCAGGCATGTTGAATTCCATCTGTTGGGAATCAGAGCCAATCTCCTTATCAAAGACCATCCGAGACAGAGCAATAAGCCTGCTGGAAGATGCACTTGCGGCTAGATTGAGGGTGATTGTCGTTCGGGACAGGCCAAGACGGACTCTCCTGGGGAACAATCAGTTGCGGATGAACGGACCGTTGGACGATAATCTGATCGTCGTTATGGCTGAATGGACGATGTGCTGATCACTATTGAAGGATTAATCGCTGTTGAGGATTAATCGGACAACATGGCTGATTGGTGTTGATGGATTTGACAGGACTGGCTGCCGTGAATGCGGACGGGGAGATCAATGTGCTGAATGATCAAACTGTTGAGGAACTTTGACAGGACCGGCTGTCGTTGATTTGACTTGCCAATGTCACAACACTGACGGTTGAACGCCACAACGTGCTTTGAATTGTCAATGCCTCAACACTGACGGAAGAACGTCACAACGTGCTTTGATTTGCCAGTGCCTCAACACTGATGGAAGAACGCCACAACGTGCTTTGATTTGCCAGTGCCTCAACACTAATAGAAGAACGCCACAACGTGCTTTGATTTGCCAGTGCCTCAACACTGATTGGAAAACGCCACAACGTGCTTTGATTTGCCAGTGCCTCAACACTGATGGGAGAACGCCACAACGTGCTTTGATTTGCCAGTGCCTCAACACTGATGGGAGAACGCCACAACGTGCTTTAATTTGCCAGTGCCTCAACACTGATGGAGAACGCCACAACGTGCTTTGATTTGATTTGATGCACATTCTTGCTTTTAACATGACATACAATATGCAATGATAATGTATGATATACTGAAAAATGCAGATGCAAGCTAAGGGCGGCTCCTAGGAGGACAATGACGCCTAAGGACTATCACTGAGCCCCATTATTTTACCGTCTTATATTTCTGAGATGTGCACCCAGATAGAGAGAAATTGAACGGGCTGACATGCCCCAGTTGAGAGAGTAACAGCATTGGACCTGCGTGCCCAGTCTTCAATGCTTGGGCAGATGTGCCAGACAGATATGCTTTGCTTGGCCATGGGCTGACGTGCCCTTGCTGTTCATGAGACTTCCACAGCTTGTAGATTACAGAAGCTAGGGTAGCAATGTAACAATTGCGTTTTCTAGCCGCTAATATCTAATTTGCATTGACAAGTGACCTAAATTGACACACAGATGCACGCACATGTACAAACTCGCCTAGCTCAAAAGAAAAGGGAGAAAAGAGCCCCAGGGTACAATGCGAACCCTTAGACACACAGAAGACAATGAAATTTTGGGCATTAACGTGCCAAAACTCATAACATTCCTTAGACAGGTGAAACTGACACTTACGAAAGTGCAAAAGGTACAAAGACCTGTACAAACAGAATCGAGAAAAGCATCTCGACATGACAATTGATTGAAAAACTGAAAAAAAAAATGCCACAAAGACGGACATAAGACGCAAAAGATGACTCATATAGGCCCAGATTGAAACCGACACCCCCGTGCAGTCACATGAAGTCCAGATGACTTGCATGGTATGACAAGACTTGGCAAAAGCCCCTGGAACAACATTCGAGGGCAGTAGCAAGCTACCGCTGGAGTTGAAAAAGCACGCGCAGGACTGAAACCAACGCAAATCACTTCGAACAAACGCACTGCGGTTGCTTACATCAGACTTCGCTGAACTTAGAATAAACTGTGAGCCATTAGGCTTCTAGCATTTCGTTCTGTTTTTGATGCTTCAAATATTTTTAAGACTTTATGCTCAGCCTGTAAATAGAAATAGCAGTTTTGCAATAAAATTGAAAGACAAAGGGTTTCCCCCTTTTGGTGCCTCCAATGCAGCTTGATCTTTGATCCTCTTCGACCTTTGATGTGTACCAAAACGTCAACCATGGATCCAATTTGATAGATTGTGACTGAGTCTCACAGAGAGACTGCCTACGTATCCCAAGCCAGGGAATCAGGTCAAAACGTAGTTCAGGCTAAGGGTTAACTCTCGAGTATTTACCTCTCCTTTTGCGCTCTAACTTTTGCCTAGTACCGCCCATTCGGGTTTTCGGTCTAGCGAGCTTTCAAATATTGCCTATTACTTTTGCCTAGACCCCCTTCATAGGTTTTTGGTCTACCAGGCTGCTCTAACTTTTGCTTGGAACTGCACACCCTTGGGGTTTTCAGCCCAACGAGCTTCTCTCAGGAAAAAGTTGCTTTTGAATTGATCCAGGTTGACCAAGGTATTGAATTTGATGCCGTCGAGGTCGAAGACCTTTGGCTGCAACCCCGGATAGAATGGCTTTGATGACGTAGAGTCAAAAGTGCTTCGGTTGGAAATGCCTTGCTCCGGGCCGTTTTTACACTTTCTCATTTGTGCTTGGCGGAACGCCACTGTTGTTGCTTTTGAACGTAATGAGAGGCCCAAAGCCTTCTAAACTTCTGCTTTTTGGCTTGGCACCCGGTAGCAAGGGGATTTGATGCTTCTTTATCTCAGGATCAACGCTAGGCGTGACTTGATGAGACCACGCCAAGACGTCGATAAATTCTTCGTGCCTGTCTGACAGAGCGCAATGCTCCTCTGGGAACAACTTTGAACCAACTGAACCATTCGGGGGGGTATACTTGTCTTTCAAGTTTATTGAAAATTACTTCTTCTTTCAATAGGCTGAGCATGCCCTTCGTCTTCCCTTTCAGCGAGGGAACATATTTCCTTGGGAATGATCCCATCGAAATCTATCCCTTCGTTGCCAGGGTCGACACAGTTTATATAAAAGCTAGCGAAGTACTTAAAAGCAGAATAATGCATATCATAAAAACCCACGGGGTTTGCCAAGTACAGCAGACTCAAAACTTGAATCAAAAGCTACGACGTGGAGGGCCAAGAGGCACAACCTCCGACTCAGAGCTAGACTAGACAAATGCAAAAGACTATGTCAGACTCAGACAAGATGCCAATGCAAACTAGACGCGGTTTTAAAAATGCAATTGTTAAGAAGCTACCTGTAGACACCCCAATTTGAATCTCCCGATTGTTTTACGGTTTCTTGTTTCCCCGATGATGAACCGGATCGAAAAGCAGTCTAAAGGTTGGAAAGTTTTGAGCTCGGTGTGTGCAGACTCCCCCCTTGAACCCTTTTAACCCTTTTAAAAAGAAAAATAAAAATCAGTCAACTCTGGGTCTGCCCTTGACCCTCGCGCGTGGAAGTCACTCCCTCGCGCGAGTGTCCTCTTTGTCCAGGTGTGGTCAAAGTCAAACATTTGACTGTTGACCCACGCGCGACAGGTGGAACACTCGCGCGAGAGTCTCACTGTCTCGCGCGATGGTCCTAGGCTGTCCCTTTCACCTTTTGCCAGCCACTTGGTTGCTTGCCAGGGGGGCTACAGGGCTGCTGAACCCCGTTTTTCTCCACAGGGTACTGTACAGTGCAGGCCTTGGGAACACACCCTCACACAACCCTTCCCATCACCTTTTCACCAAGCTTAGTCACCAAGTTTGGTCCTAAGGGGGTGTTTGCCACCACCTTTGGCCCTTGGCTTCCCCTATAAGTACCCCCCTTGTTCTTCCTTTGAAAAGGTCACTAAGTCACAAAAATTCACCAACTTGGAAAGTTTGGGAGATTGAGAATCCTTGCAAGCACAAAGGCTCTCAACTCTAGCTCATATCCTATACCTTTCTTCACTCCATTTTCCATCACAAGCTTCTCAATTTGTTCAAACCTTTCCAAAACCTTCCAAGCAAAGGTATAAACACCTTTTACTGCTTACTGTTTTGATCCCTGAGGGGGGCTGTTTGGGCCAAGATTGGTAATCAATACCAGTTCTGGTCCTAAAGTTAGCAGAGTTACAAGAAATTGGTTCAAGCATACCCTCGCGCGAGTGACTCACATACGCGCGCGACAGTCCACTGTCTCGCGCGACAGTCCTCGTGGGGTTTGGGGATGCTGGGTTTTCTTGTTTTTCATGTTGTTATTTATTTTACAGCTTTGTAAGCCTTTTAGATCACTGTTTTGCATGTTAAAACAAATAGACTAGACTTTTATTGCTTATTTACTTTGTTGGAATGCTCCTGGGTTGTTTCTGGACATGTACCAGAGCCCAGAGTATGCAAAGCAATTCCTGGAAGTCGGTCGGGACACTCGCGAGAGATTCACTGCCTCGCGCGAGGAACCTTGATTCCAAAGTGATTGCCCTTGCATGAGCGAACTTGACCTTTGCCCTGTTTTGACACCCCCATTGTTTAGGGGTTGCATTTCAATTAATTTGGCTCTGTTTGTAATAATTTATAGTAATCATTTACTTACAGTCAATATAAAGCTGCTTGGTTTGTCTCTGGGTGTGCACTGGTCCTTCCAGAGCCGAGAAGGGTTGAGAATAAGAATGGAATTAAATCTGTGGTCGCGAGTGAATGGGTGTCTCACGTGACGGTCCGCTTTGCATGTATGTAGATTCATGCATGCAAAGGTGGCTGTCATGTGTGGTACACCTATTCCAGTTGTTGTTGGGTTTATTTTTCATCAAGGGTTGGAATTCATCCTACTCTTTATTATTCCATCCATCCGCCATTTTTCACATCTTGCAAACTTGTTACAGTTTTAAATCCCGATTAACTGTTCCCCCGCCCTAATTGGCTTAAAATTGGTTAAAGAAGAAAACGAATCACGAATACTTTCACAAAATGCCTAAGTAGAGACCGATCTCCGGATTGGGCGAGAGGGGTGCCTTAAAAACCTTCCCCTCTCGTAACCTGGCTCCCGAACCCAGATATGGTTATGACGGACTGGTTCCTTCATTTTTTCAAATCAAATAGCGCGGCAGGTGCTTCGAAATACGGTTCCTTGGGTGACGGACCTTCAAACCCAGGTGGCGACTCTGTGTTTTGCAAGCGCCTGCTTCTCCGCTCGCGCTCCCTCGATCTATCGGGCCCTTGCTCCGGGAAACGAAACAGCATCCTGGAATCCGGAAATTCCAGGGCATGCTGCCCACAGTGGCGACTCTGCTGGGGATAATCGAACCAATATTAATCCATACTTAGAGTTTAATACGTTTGTGAACAATCCCTAAAAAGTCTGTCAAAACGGTGAGTTTCGCGCTGCCGAAGGTTGGAATGGTGATTTAACAGGACCCTGTGTCCGGCCAATCTGATCTGGGACTTTTTCGATTATTCACTTGCGTAGTTTCCTCTAAAGATGGACTAAATAAAGTGAGCCGAGCTTGAAAAGGGCATTTTGTGATTTGTGATTCTTCTTCTTCTTAATCAATTTCTAGCATCTCATTTGCATCGATGTGGGATAAGCCTCGTTGGATCGTTTTGGCAATCCGGCACGGTTTACCGGAGCCCGGGGACCCCGAATGACCAACAACCTTCGACGATGATGGGTCATGCTACCGTTTGACTGTTGCTCAGCGATATCGCGGGCAACGGGAGGTATATCTGTGGCCTTAGTCCGAGGAACCTGTTACAAGCCAAAACCAGCCTTTGCATATACAAAGCTCTAGCACTTGCCAAACTAAGACAGGTACCTACAGGGTAAGGTTTATTTGCATCTAACCCCGATATATTGTCTACGTGTTACTGCTTTCCCTATCGCATGCACTGTGCATCATACCGTCTTGCGTAGGAGCATGTTTAGGGCGGCTTCTAGGGTCCCGTTCTTATAGGTATGTCTTGAGCTGCATTGGGCATTGTTAGGCCTGATGAAGAGTCATGCGTCCAGGTGATGCATGTTTTCAGCTTTTTCAAAATCCTTAGAAGCAGTAGGAACTTTAGGAAATCAAAAGTTTCCTACACCCTTATCTATACACCTGATTAGGGTTTCAAACAGAATATTAGGAACAACAGAGAGCATGCCATGATGCTTACACCAGTCAGGTAACAAGTGCCTCGTCACTTACACCGCCTGGCTAGTAGCACTGTGCCACTCATGCCATTTCTGGTTATAGTATCATGACGTGTCCACCGAGTTGTTCCACCTTCAAAGTTGAAACCCCAATTAGCGGAATGGCTGAAGGTTTAGGATTCTTTCGACATCCTTTAGTTTTGTATTGGCTTGGCTCAAACAGGGATACATCTCTAAAAGGAATTCTGAGGATTTTAGCAGTGTTTGAAACAGTTCGAGACATACTTGTTTTCTAGTCTTAGAGTCTAGGGGCGACACTGACGACGCTGGCTGCATACTTTTAGTCTTTTATTTAGATTAAAGTTGCTGCAGGATCCCTACTGAGCCTTCTGTTTTGTTGTCAAGCAAAGTCTTAAGCCATTGCACCGCCAAGGAAAGTATCGAGGAAAGTTGGCAAACCCACTTGGGAACGTCTGCAACGGAATCCGGGTCAAAGGCTTGTCAGGTTACATTCCCAATCACTTGCAACGGAAGACTCTCCGCTCTCTTCGTTGGCTGCCTTACGGTTAAGCTCATCGCCGATCTTGGAAGAAGTTATTCAGCCAACATCACCTGGTCTCTCTTCAGTGTCTGAAACTTCCAACATGGCCGGAAACCCCGAGGTTCAGCCGCTTACTGTGGAACAGATGCTTATGAACCTTCAGACTAGCATCACCGCCATGCAGCAGAGGGCCGCCCAAACTGATGCTAATGTCACCCGTTTGAATGAACTCTTCGACACTCGCATTCCACCACCTCTTGAGGAGGAAAGCGAGGCCGAAGACGATCCGCACGTGCACCGAGTTATGGTGGAAGATCCCAACAATCCCGGGCGCGTCATTGTTCAGCACAACCCCCAAATTGTTCAGGCACTTGCTGGTAACCCTGCAGGCAACATCCTGGTTGGAAATCCAGACATCACTGCTCTCGTGGCCAAGATGGCCCAGCTTGAGGAATCCATTGCCAAAGCGGAAAAAGTCAAAGCTGGAGGCATTGACTTAGATCGTCTATGTCTGTATCCTAATGCCAAACTCCCTGAGAAGTTTAAAATGCCAGACTTGGCAAAGTTTGATGGAAGTGGTGACCCTCGGACCCATCTCTATAGTTACCATGCTGCGATGAAGCTGCTGTCAGTTGAGCCTGAGGCCATGTCACAGCTTTTCCCTCAGACTCTTTCAGGCCCCACCTTCCAATGGTTTCTGTCACTCGACATTGCCAAAAGGAGGACATGGGAGGACATTGGGATTGCGTTTATTTCGCAATACAGTTACAACTCTCAACTGAAGATGACCACACGAGAGCTGGAATCCACAAAGATGGAGGCAAAGGAGTCCTTTGCCGATTTTGTCAAGCGATGGCGAGCTAAGGCTGCTCTCATGATTGATCGCCCCAGCGAGAAAGACCAGCTCCGCATCATCTCTCGAAATCTCCAGCCGGACTATGCCAAGCATTTGGTTCTCGCTCAGGCATCTGCAAACTTCGACACTTTCTATGATTCCGGCCTGGCCATTGAGGATGCACTCCAAAGCGGAATTTTGACAAAAGGGGAATCTTCTAATCCCCCAAAGGCAAAGCCCCGTGCTTACTCTGGAAATACCAATGCTCTGTTTGGGACGGGAACCTACTCCAATACAGCAATCAGTGGTACCAACACCTCTGCTTCCAACACCACAAACCACATCGCCGATGTCCATCAGGTTCAGTCGCCACAAAACAACCGGCCCCGTGGACAGCAACGTAGCTTCTCTGCAATTGAGGCACCTCTGTCCTCAGTTTTGGAAAAGTTGGTAAAGTCAGGGCATCTCAAGCCCCTGGATCCAATGCCTTTGCCCAAGACCCCTTCGCCTGGCTTCAAGGCCAATCTCTATTGTGCCTACCATCAGGGTGCCGGCCACCTTACAGACTCCTGCTTTCGTCT
The DNA here is from genome assembly GCA_025413875.1 of Rhododendron molle. NCBI lineage: Eukaryota > Viridiplantae > Streptophyta > Magnoliopsida > Ericales > Ericaceae > Rhododendron > Rhododendron molle. The sequence continues at coordinate 47,418,611 of CM046398.1, forward strand.
TCGGCATGCAATTCAGGACCTTATAGACGAAGGAACTCTCTCGGCACCGCCTCCACCAGCCCAAAAGCCCAACATCTTGTCCAATTCCTTACCCAACCACAAGGCTGTTCCACATATCAGCCAAATCTCCCTCAGCTCCACTCAAATCAACCCTACCTCCACTATATTTGACCCTACCGACCATATAATCCCAATCAATCAACCAAAACCCATTGTGCTCATACCTGCAGAATCCGATGCCGAACTCATGTTTATAGGGCAAACCTATAATCCGCCTACCCGTTTGGTGCAAGCAGGCTTGAATTTCCTCAACGACAATATCAGTGATTTGCACGACGGTCCTTTTCCGTGGATCCGACTTGATCCTACATCAACTCGTAATCTTCCCATCTTTGGTGTAGGTTCTCCTGGTTCTGCGCAGGACTTTGCAAGTCGATTCAGAGCTATGATGCCAACCTTACCTGAGCCAGAACCAGAACTTGATATGCAGGCAGTAGGCTGGGCAATAGCTGATAGTGAGGATTATGATGCCCCTCTCATCCAAGAATTGTTCCAACTCGAGTTGGAGGGTTTTCCGCTGCACCTTGAGCAGATTCCACCCGACCCGGCATGGGAAGCAGAATGGATCGCTCAGCACGAACGAATAGCACTTGACCCTCTGGATGGCATCTCCTTGTTCATGCTTTTCCAGGAACCTCAGCCTCAGATTCCCGAGGAAGAATACTTTTGGGATCCTGAGCCCGCTTGGCAGGTTCCAGTCACTTTTCCTGGGCCTCTCCAAGGATTTACTACTCCTGAGTACATGACACACCTTGATGAAGACAATCTGTTCCAAGAGGAGACCCGTGTATTGGGAGAGTGTTTCTTCCCTTCTACCCTCAACAGGCTTGTTGACTCGGTAACTGACCCTGTGTATGACCCTGTGCTCAGTATCGTAGATGAAGATCAGCCACACCCGGTGATTTCTCCTCCAGAAGACTTCAGCGTCATGGTTACAGGTCTGGTTCCGCCAGCTGACCTTTGGGATGTGGATGAGATAGTCGATGTCCAGGTTGAAGTGAGGTTTGGTCGGCCGTTCTCTAGCTGATGGTGGCCTCCGGGATGTTCCTTTCACTGCAAATCCGAAGAACACGAAGTTGCAGCGGTTCAAGATCTGCATTTCGGGACTCACTTCTTGATGAAGGATCTCGGCCCGGCGACCTAGGGTTAGATCTGAAGCGCCCGTAGCTGCGCTAGCCGAAAGGAAGCGTAAAGCCCGGGTGAAGTCCGCCACGATCTTTGGGACGTGAATCAAGACCCTCAAGCCGTGCCTTCTTTGGGAAACGTTCTTAACGTTACAAGGAGTGGACAAGTCTTTCAGCCTGCTAATCTGCAAGTTGGGACTTCGTCCAACCCTTCTAATCAAAGGAATTAACCTGTTGCTTTCCCAGGGTCTGCACCACTTGAGTTGCCAAGCACGGATCTCATTCGGAGGCAGCTCGAACGGGTTCCTGCTGCAATATCTCTCTGGGGCCTAATTTGTTCTTCCCGTGAGCATCGTCAGCAGCTTTGCCAAACTCTTGCCCGTCTAGAAGTTCAATCTGATGTCACTCCAGAGGCTATGGTTTCCCTTATCCTCCCTCCTACCGCTAAGCACACCGTGGTCTTCACCGACAAGGATCTTCCTATGGAAGGAACTGATCATAACCGCCCTCTGCACATTACAGTTAAGTGTCGCGGACTTTGGGTCCCGACAGTCCTCATTGACAACGGTTCAGCCATCAATGTTTGTCCCATGAGAGTGGCCTATCGTCTGGGACTGGCCAAAAAAGACTTTGCACCTTCTAATTTGGCTGTCAAGGCATACGATGGCACTCGTCGTGTGGTTGAGGGCACTTTGATGCTCAAACTCGACGCTGAGGGTTTCAAAATGGATGTTGAGTTCCATGTCGTCGACATACCTGCAACCTTCAACCTGTTGTTGGGTAGGCCATGGCTCCACCGTTCAGATATCATGGTCGTGCCATCCACTCTTCACTAGAAAGTCATGCTGTTGGGACTGCCGTCTGGTACGCTCACCATTTGCGGGGACTCTGAATCCGGCCGCTCAAAGAAGATGGAACACCAGTTTTGGGAATCATGCACGGTGAAGAGGACGTTGATCTTGGAGGTTTCTCTTTCGACACATCCGCTCTGTTTTGGCAATCAACGTGGACGGGGACTTTCTCATCAGCTCTGTCGCTATGGACATCATGCGCCGGATGTCTTACTTTCCTGATCTGGGCTTAGGAGTCCATCAGGGAGTTCCGGAGTTTCCTGTCTTTCCTTCTTCCGAGGGCCGTTTCGGTTTGGGGTACTCTGCCTCTGCCGGAAATGCCAAAAGGAGGAAATACTCGGGAAAACCTCGAACTCTCTATGGTGATCCCGACAGCTACTTTGTGCGTGAAGCGGGGACCGCTGACACTGGACAATATGAGCCTTTCATCAATCCGGAAACTGGGAGTTGCTGCCTGGTTTTGAGGTCTTCGCCGATGACACCTGGTCTGAGAGTGATGGAGCCAGCAAGGGCCGAATTCAAGAGGAAGCTTAATCGGCCAAAAGTAGAGACTGAGCTGGGGACTTTTGATTTGGGGAGCTTAGAGCTATTCTTCAAAGAGTTCTCTCGGTGGGTTTGGCCAAGGAAGAAGCCGAAGTGCTCATGCTCGGGCGGACGCTCTCGAGGATCCCACTGCTCTTATCATCGAAGCCAAGGGTAGTGTTAAAATTGCATTTTCAAACCACGCCTAACTTGCATTGATGACACTTCAGAGTCTGAGTCTGCGTCGTCAGAGTCAGAGTCTAGTGTGTCTTCTAAGTCTAGCTCGAGTCGGAGTTTGTGCCTCTTGGCCTCCACGTCATAGCTTTTATTTTGAGTTTGACTCTCTTGTACTTGGCGACCCATTGGGGTCTTATGAAATGAATGAGGCATCTTCTGAGTACTTGCATGATCTTTATATAAACTGTGTCGACCCGACGATGAAGGGATAGATTTCGATGGGGATATTCCCAAGGAAATCCGTGCCCTCATCGAGAGGGAAGATGAAAGGCATGCTCGACCATTAAAAGAGGAAATAGTTTCTATAAACTTGAAAGATGAGAATGATCCCGAATGGTTCAAGTGGGCTCCACGTCACCGGAGGAGCATCGTGATTTCAAGGAGCTGCTCACCGAGTACGGTGATGTCTTTGCATGGTCTCATCAAGACATGCCAGGCATCGATCCGAGATAGTGGAGCATCGGATCCCTTTGTTACCGGATGCTAAACCTGTGAAACCAGAAGCTTAGGCGGATGAGGCCGGATTGGTCCAGAAGATCAAGGAGGAGGTTACGAAACAGATCGATGCCGGGTTTCTCATGGTTTCTCAGTATCCCACTTGGGTGGCCAACATCGTTCCCGTTCCTAAGAAAAATGGACAAATACGAGTCTGTGTCGATTTTAGGGACTTGAACAAAGCAAGCCCCAAAGATGATTTTCCCTTGCCCCACATCGATGTGCTTGTGGATAATACGGCGGGGCACGCTTTGCTTTCGTTCATGGATGGTTTTTCAGGCTATAACCAAATTCTTATGGCACCCGAGGACCGTGAGAAGACAACGTTCATCACAGAATGGGGAACTTACTGCTACCTGGTCATGCCTTTTGGGCTGAAGAACGCTGGACCTACCTACCAACGGGCTGCCACAACCATTTTGCATGACATGATCCACAAGGAAGTCGAGGTCTATGTGGATGATATGATTGCCAAATCAAAGACTCGAGAGGGACACATTCCTGTGCTAAGGAAGTTCTTCGAGAGACTCTGCAAGTTTCGTATGCGTCTCAATCCACAGAAATGCACCTTCGGAGTCACAGCTGGCAAGATGCTCGGTTTTGTGATCACTTCCCGTGGAATAGAGGTCGACCCATCAAAGATCAAGGCGGTGCTTGAGATGAAGCCACCAGTGTCTGAAAAGGGAGTGCGGAGCTTTTTGGGAAAGGTTCAGTTCATCAGCAGATTCATCGCCAAGTTGACTTTAACTTGCGAGCCGATGTTTCGTCTACTCAAGAAGGATACCCCGTTTGTATGGTCAGACAGGTGTCAAGCGGCTTTTATGACAATCCAGAATTACTTGCAAAATCCTCCAGTTTTAATGCCGCTAGTGCCTAGGAAGCCCTTGATACTTTACTTGTCTGTCAACCCGTCTTCTATGGGGTGCTTGCTAGCTCAAGAAGGAGATAAAGGAGTCGAGAAGGCCATTTACTACTTAAGTAAGAAGATGGTTGGATGCGAAGAACGCTACATTGCTCTAGAGAAGACGTGTTGGGCTCTCGTTTGGGCTTCCAAAAAGTTGAGACACTACATGCTGGCTTACCCAGTGAAGTTGATTTCTCGGATGGATCCTCTCAAGTATCTATTCGAGAAGCCAGCACTTACTGGTAAGTTAGCACGTTGGTTACTCATGCTAGCCGAGTTTGATCTTGGGTACGTCACCAGGAAGTCTGTCAAAGGCCGTGCGGTGGCAGAATTCTTAGCTGATCATCCTGTCGATGGGCCGGAAGACTCAGACTTTACGTTTCCAGACGAAGAGGTGCTAACAGTAGTTGACGATGTATGGACTCTCTACTTTGATGGGGCAGCCAATCAGAAAGGATTCGGAATCGGGGTTTTATTGATAACGCCCGACGGTTCTCATATTCCTCTAGCGTTCAAACTCAATTTTGATGTCACGAATAACCAAGCCGAATATGAGGCCTGCATTGTCGGCATGGAGGCTGCTTTAGCACTCGGTGTTGAAAAACTCGAGGTCATTGGCGATTCCAATCTGGTTGTATCTCAAGCCAACGGGGACTGGAAAGTTCGGGAGGAAAGGTTGAAGCCTTACCATCAAGACTTGGAAGATCTTATTCCTCGTTTCAACAAGGTTACCTTCACACATATTCCTCGTCTGAAAAACCAATTTGCCGATGCCTTGGCAACGTTAGCCTCCATGGTTGAACTTCCATTGGGTGTCAAGCTTCGTCCTATTCTAATTGAACAGCGGGACTGCCCTGCTTATCAACATATTAGCACCATTGATGATGTCAATGATAGTCTGCCTTGGTATCACGACATATGGAATTTTGTAGAAAGGGGCGAATATCCGGCTGAAGCCTCTAAAAAAGATCAACTCGCATTGCGGAGGATGGCTGCTCATTACATCATTTGTGGAGGAAAGCTTTACAGGAGATCTCATTGCGGAATGCACAGACTTTGTGTCAACAGTGCTGAGGCCACTACAATAATGGAAGAGATTCATGAAGGAATCTGCGGTCCTCACATGAGCGGAGTCATGCTTGCCAGGAAAATCCTTCGTCAAGGTTATTACTGGTCAACTATGGAATCTCAGTGTGTGGATTATGTCCGTCGCTGTCATAGGTGTCAGATTCACGCCAATCTTATGCATGTCCCTCCCTCTAAGCTGTTTGGTATGACCTCGCCTTGGCCTTTCTCTGTCTGGGGCATTGATGTTATTGGCATGATCAGGCTGTCTGCTTCCAATGGTCATCGATTCATTTTGGTGGCAATCGATTACTTTACCAAGTGGGTTGAGGCTGAATCCTACAAAACTCTGACTGCAGTTTAGGTTGCTCAATTCATCAGGAAAAACATTATCTATCGATATGGTGTTCCTCAGGCCTTTGTATCGGATAATGGAGTTCACTTCAAAGGCAGGGTTTTGGAGCTTTTTGATGAATTCAAAATCCAGATCCACCATTGAACGACCTATCGCCCTCAGACGAATGGGGCAGTTGAAGCAGCCAATAAGAACATTGAAACAATCATCAAGAAGTCTGCAGAGTCTGACAGGGACTGGCACGAGCAGCTGCCTTTAGCCTTGTGGGGGTATCGCACGTCAATTCGAACATCAACCGGGGCGACACCCTACTCCCTGGTCTATGGGATGGAAGCAGTACTCCCTATCGAACTAGAGGTGCCATCTTTGAGGATCATGACAGAATGTGAACTCACGGAGTCTGAGTGGCTCAGCGGGAGGTTTGTTGAACTCATGCTCTTTGACGAGAGGAGGCTCCGTGCCTTGTATCATGTTCAGGGATATCAGCGAAGAATTGCTCGGGCGTTCAACAAGAAAGTCAAGTCTCGTGACTTGCTCGAGGGTGACATGGTTACCAAGGAAATCCGTGCTCCCATCTTTGATCTCCGCGGGAAGTTCCGACCAAAACGCGCAGGACCTTACATCATCAAAACCATCCTTTCGGGTGGAGCAGCTCAACTCATTGATCTGGACGGCAACGAGTTCAACACTCTGGTCAACCTGGATCAACTCAAGCGTTACTATCCCTGAGAGAAGCTCGCTGGGCCGAAAACCACAAGGGTGGGCGGTTCCAGGCAAAAATTAGAGCATGCCTGCTAGACCGAAAACCTAAGGAGGCGGTCTGGGCAAAAATAAATAGGCAAATATCAAAAGCTCGCTAGGTTGAAAACCGAAAGGGCGATTCTAGGCAAAATTTAGAGCGTAAAAGGAGAGATAAACACACGAGTGAACCCTAGCCCGAACTCGTTTTGAACTGATTCCTTGAAAAGGGATACGTAGGCAATCTCTCTGTGAGATTCGGTCACAATCAATCAACTCGACCCACGGTTTCTTGTTCCAGTATACATGCTGACATACAAGACCGGCTTGGTGTTCAATACTTGGACCAAAAGGGAAAAATTCTTGACTTTTCACTTTTATTCAAACTATTATCTCTATGGCTGAGCAAACCTTAAAAACAGTTAAGCATAAAAACAGAATACATGCTGGAGGCCTTGACAGGCTCACAGTTTATTTTAGATCATGTAGGTTTCGGTCAGGAGTCAGTCTGCATTTTGTCTTCTTGCAACTTCTTTCTGTAGCCATGCTTTGTAGCGACGTTGCAGGATGGCGTTGAAATCAGGATCCGCTCCTCCAAGTTGTCTCGGGCCCCAATTGTGTGCATATCCGTTCAGGTTTTGGACAGTGAATGCAGGAGTATGGAAGGCTTCCATCCCAGCTCGGTGTAACCCCTGGCTCATCCCTAGCTGCTGAAGGATACAGCCTGGAATATAGAAGGTGAAGTTGGACAGTCCAGCAATCACCATTCTTTCATAACCTGCGGAGTGTAGAGCCATGTCTGGAATGTTTAGCGCCCTGTGCCTCCAAACTATTTCCTGTGGTGACAGGTTGTTCATGAATGCATACCAGTCCTCTGTGGACATTTCTGGGTATAGCATCCCTCGTTGCTGCATTCGACCGGGCAAGTGCGGCCAATTCGCCTCTGGAGCTTCAACCAATCCCAGCTTGTCTGATAACCACAGCTGCATGAGTGGAAAGACAAGTAAGGAGCTATATAAAACTTGAGCGGAAAAACAAGTCAGAAACTCCGATATTTGCCTTAGCTGAGTGTTGAGGTAAAAGCAGAATGTGTGAAAGCCAGAAAAAGGTGAGCTGAGTGAGTTTACCTGCAGTAGGAGTGGACTGCCGCCGAACGTCTCCGTCTGGCCGGTAGCTATCAAATCCAAACCCATGAGCGTTTCCGCCAGAACCATAGGCATAATGTTCTTCCGGACACCTAGCTGAGTGGCCACGTGAACCAATGAAGGATTAACTCGGCCATCGGCAGGCACCAGCAGATATGCAGCCAGCACACAGATTGTTAGAGCAAACCGGCGCCTGGCCTGCACAGTGGTATCCGTTAGGTCACCTTCAGGGCCATACCACTCCATCAGGCGCATTATGTTTATCTGCCCTCCGCTTAGCAGACCCTCTGCTGCGCCTCTTGAGATTTTCAGCGCAGACTTCAGGAGTTTGGACATGCTTTCTCTATAAAGAGGCACGATGATCACGTTGGATGTAAAACCTTGGAGGTATGCCTGGAATTCCTCCACTGTTGGACATAACTCGTCATCTCCAAAGCGGAACATGTGGACGTCTGGATCCCAGAACCGCACTGCAGCCCATAGGATTTCAGGACGCAGTCTTACGCTTCGGAGGTAACGAAACGCGGCCAATCCGTGAGTCCGGAATGATAGCCAATCGCCTGCAACGAATGCTTCAAGCCATGGGCCAATTAAGGTGGGGAGGTGGTTTGCCATTTCTTAAATGTTGTCTGGAGTTTTAGTCTGGAGACAAATGCCTTATGTTCATGGAGGTTTAAGCTTTTATAACCCAAGAAAGGTAGGATATTTCCCTTATTCAAAAGAAAATATCTCTGGAGGTGGGTATACGTCCTTTCAAGAGAAGTGGTATGCTTTGGAACTGTCTCAGGCTTGTACTCGACGCCAAAACAGTGATAACAGGGCCTACAACGCCTCAGCTTTCTGAAAAGTGTCCAACTTGGCATCTGAGCTAAATGACACCATCGCGCGACACACTGGGTCACTCGCGCGAGAGTCTGTGATTTCCACGATTTAAAATCAGTCTGCTGGATTATTCGGAGTAATTGCTCATGACTTGTCTCGGGCTGGATTTTAGAGCTCTGTGCTTTGCCAACAAATCAAGACAAGTGATTCTGGACGGGGATACAAAACACTTATTTTATTTGGTGCGCCAAGTAAACGGTACATTATAACGGATCCGTGGATCGAGCAAAAACAAAGAAAAATGTTTGGGTGGCCCAACGACTCTCGAACTTATTCTCAATTACAGGCGGAATCCTTTTGCGTTCAGTAATATCCCCCGGGCCTTGCTTGGATTTCGGCACGAAGCCATGCCACGTAACGGCCATCTAGCCAATCCACGAAATCTGGGCTAGGGCCCTCAAGCACCCCCTGTCTCCAAAGTCTTCGATACTCACGCAGTGAGGGCACATTGAAGTCAGGCAAGTGGAATTCCTCGATCCCGGCTTGGTGCAGCCCTTGGCTTATGCCCAATTGACGAAGGATGCGACCCGGGATATAGAAGGTGAAGCTTCTCAGGCTAGCAATTACCACTCTTTCGAGGCCTGTTGTATTGACAACCATATCGGGCATGATCAGCCATGGACATCTCCAGACAAAATCATCAGATTGCATGTCGTGCAAGATCATACTCCATCCTGTTACGTCCTGTTCAGGATACAGCAGGGGCCGTTCGAGCAATCGCCTCGGGAAATGTTCCCAACCCGCTTGTGGAGCTTCAAGTAATCCCATTTTGTCAGAAAGCCACACCTGTGAGCGAAAAGACGAGTAAGGAGCTAGATAAAGCCAGAGCGAAAAGACAAGTAAGGTCCTAGAGTGATCCTTAGCCGAGTGTCGAGGTAAAATGCGAAAGTGCGAAAACCGGAAAAAGGTGAGTTGAGTGAGTATTTACCTGGAGCAACCATGGGCTGCCACTGAAGACATTGCTCTGTCCGCTTTTGAACAAATCCAAGCCCATCAGTGTCTCGGCCAGGACCGTCGGGATAATGTTTTTTCGGGCTCCCATTTGTGAGGCCATGCTCACCACGCTGGGACTTACCCTTCCGTTAGCAGGAACCAGTGCGTAAGCTGCCAGCACGCAAATTGAGAAGGCAAAGCGTTTGTGAGCTTCTTCAACATGATCCGTCAAGATGCCGCCTGGCCCGTACAACTCAATCAAGCGCGCAATGTCCAATTCATCATCGTGGATAATGCTGGCCGCCAGCCCCCCGGAAATGTTCAGTTTCATCATCAGTAAATGGCTCATATTCTCCTGTACCGGAGGAACGGCGAGGACATTGGGATTTGCAAAGCCGGGTAGGTAGGCTTGGAACTCTTCCACTGTTGGGCACATTTCGTCGTCATAATTACGGAAGACGTGCATGACTGGATCCCAGTAGTTCATAGCAGCTTTGAGGAGCTCGGGGCGTGGCCCCACGTTTCGAAGATCTCTGATCGAAGCCAGCCCTCGAGTCCGAGGACTCACCCATTCATAGGTTTCGGTTCTTGCCAACCAAGGATCAAGCATTGCAGCAAATGGACTCTCCATTTTCAGATAACCGATGAGATCGTTGGAGGGCCCCCCTAGCATCTCCTGGTGTCTTCAGAAGTTTATTCCAGTCAAACAAAGCCAGCCTGACAGGGGTTGACTCTCGCGCGAGAGTCTCACTCTCCCGCGCGACACATATTCCTCGCGCGTGCATGGCACTCTCTCGCGCGACAGATATTACTCGCGCGAGTGTTCCACTTACTCGCGCGAGGGTCCTTTCTGCATTTTGACAGCTTGCAGCAGCTACTGGTTTGGCTTGGTCATTTTGGGTTCCAGGGGTATTTTGGCACTTTTTATGGTTCCTACAAGTCTTAATGGGCATATGTGACTGTACCCGGGCATCGGTTACGGAAATTCGCGCTTAACGAAGATTTTGGACCTTCGGCGGCCCGTTTCAAGTTCAAATGGAGGTTTTGGAGGTTCAAATCCGTTCTAGGGGTTTTGCCAAGTTCTCTCATGCCGCACAGATGTCATATGGAGCGTATGTGACTGTGTATGGAGGTGTCGGTTTCAGTCCGGGACATAATTGAGTCTTGTTTCGCTGTCTCGTGTCCCTTTTGTGTCTTAGGACACTTTTTGACATATTTCTAGCCTCGGGATGTATTTCTTGATTCCGTCAACTCGTGCAAGTCACATTATGCGTGCTTGACCTTACGGAAGCGTCGGTTTCAGTCAAAGTCAAGTATTTTGAGTTTTGACCTATTAATGCCCAAAATTTCATTAAAACTGCCGTATCCTCGTATCCTGGCCGTGTCCTAGGGTACGTTTTCCATTTCCTTTCGAGCTAGTCACTCTTACATGCATGTGTGTCTGTGGACAGTCTCGGTGTGTCATCAATGCAAGTTTGGTATTAATGGTGCGTGTTTTACCTCTTTTATGCACATAAAGAGCAAATAAACCATGAAAATGCAAATTTTATAACTAAATGGTGCTGTGTCAAACCGAATCAAAGGAAAGCGCTGTGCGTGGCGCTCCGGCCAATCAAAACCACCAAAGTATACCCGGGACATACTCGCCCACTATCACAAGGCACGCAGGCCTTCAAAAAGCAAAGTAACAGTATCTAAGGCACGCCGGCCTCTATATCTAACTACTTGGGCACGCAGGCCCGAAATCAAATACAGGTCATGGAAGGAAAAAGGAGCTCCTCAGTCATCCTCATCCCGTCCGAGCCAGTCGGTATCTCTCAAGTCCTCCTCGATATCATCACCACCATTGTCATCATCACTGTCATCTTCGTCGGCAGCAGCAAGCTCGTGCGGATTCTGCAAGTACTGAGGGTCATCGACAGTGTCGTCGGAGTCGCTTCTGGCCTCCTCGTCCTCCTTATCTTCTCCCTCCTCTTCCTCCTGGGGCTGGACCAAGACGAGCTGCTTCTTGCGGGCCGGCTCGCCTTGGCCCGACCTGTCTCGCCTCTCTATCCTGTACCTCTCCTCAGCACGCGCCGCCGCCTTCTTGGCTGTCTCCTTGCTCACCACGGCAGGCTGTGAGCTCCTGGTGTGTCGAGTAGTAACTGGAGGTGTGGTGGTCTGTGCTCGTGGTGGAGACCGTGCTCTCTTCCTAGAAGCCGCCCGTCCCTGTGCCTGCATGTTTATATGTTGTATTAGTATATGTTTTGCAATACGTTTGTCTATCAAATGTTTAAATTGACAGGTACATTCTATCAATTGGAAGCTATCAGCAATGTATTGGTATCAAAGCAAGCATGCATGTATCAAAAGCAGGCATGTATCGTACGTATTGAAAGCCAGAAGGAAGTGTATCGTTTTGTATACCTGAGTCCTCCGGGACGCCGCCGCCTGAGCTGGCTGAGCTGCGGGTGCTGGATAACGCAACTGCAATGGCATGCCTTGAGCTGCTCTCCTCACCAAGTTCTCCAATGCAAGCATGCGACGTAGGGCTTCGTTCACCCACTCAGCAGGCACCTGTGAATGTTTTGCAATCATCAGATATTCTAGGTACAGTTCAAGGGTTTTGAAGTTATGCAAATGGAAGTTAGCTTACCTGTACAGTCACGGCCGCAGGCTCTCTAAGGGGAGGCACGAGCTCTACCTCAGCTGTATTCCCCTGATGGTCCACTACTTCTACCTTCCAAACCAACTCCGGAGGCCCACCGACTACTGGCCTGCTCTCTCTACGTCTCACGCGGCACTCTCCTCCTCTCTGTACCTCAGCAGCGGCCCTTCTCTCGGCACCAGCCTCGCGTGCCTGCTCCTGGATCTCTCTGCGGGCCCTGACACCAAGTGGTCGCGCCAAGCGATCTCTCTGGTAAGCGGCATAGTCCATCGTCGGACGCAGATGGCGTACCAGCTCAGTATCCGGTCTCGTGAACCTCTCCAACTCAGCCAGTGTGTAGTCTCCTGTATGGGAAGCTCGTGGTGGGAGTGGCCCTGGTACTTGAAACTCCGGAAGACCGAGTGACTGACGGATCACTCGATCCCCTAAGTACCATTGCCAGCCAAAGGCCGACTCCAGTAGTACCCTGCTGGCTGTGACTGTCCTGCTCTGTGCCAAGTACTCTGGCTCTGGCCCACTCGTCCTCCAGGGATTCCACTCGACCTGCATAAAGAGATAAACAAGCAATATGCACAATTGATCAGCGACAGCATTAAGGAAAGCATGCATGATAGTTCATTTGGGTTCTCTTGTTATACCTGTGACGCTCTCAGCTCGTCCAGATACAGCCTGTAGGCGTTGAGGCTGCCTCTCCCTTCTTTCGTCCCCCTGTACTCCTTACTCCATTTCAACGCACGAGGGAGGATACTCAAATCTGGATGCTTGCACTCCGGAGGGTACATCCTTAGGACCTCGTATGCCCAGAGCTGCAGTATTGTCAAAAAATGGAAATACATCAATCACAAGTGGTACAAGTACGCAGTTTAAAGCTGATACATAATTGTATGCAATCAAGTGATACGATGGAAATTATGCTACAATAATTGAATTCATACCTCCCAGACGCGCCAATAACCGGCCATGCTCTGCCCATTCCTCGAGGCAACGCCGAAGAACTGGTAGGCAGTGCCGAGTGCCGCTCCGCCCCAATCAAACCGCGAGGCTGTCCTCAAATCCCTCAGCGCCGGCAGATATGACAAGTGCACCGTGCTTCCCCTGCCCGGGAATAGTGAAGCTCCAAACAGGTACAACAGGTATGCCCGGGCCATCTGTGCCTCCTCATGCTCATTGGCGGGCTTCTTCTTCAAATATCGTATGAACTGAGCATACCTCGCTGCTCCTCTCTCTACCTGGGGCACTTCCCCTAAGAACCACTCCAGAGCCGCTGGATCGGCGTGTATCCCTGAGTCAAACGGGATGGGCTCTCCCCCAACCCTCAGACCTGTGATTGTCGCAAAGTCTGATGGCGTCACCGTCATCTCTCCTGGAGGCAAGTGGAAGGTATTGGACGTATCCCTCCACCTCTCAGCTAGTGCAACGAGGACAGCGTGGTCATTCCTGACTGGCACTGTCAGGGTCAGGATGAACTCTTGAAAGCCTGCTGCATCCACCAGCTCCCTCACCCTCGCCGGCAACCCTATGTACAGTGCCAGAGAACTGCATGGCCCTCCAAAGCCCCGGATATCCCTCTGCTCCGCCTGTTTCAGACAACAAAGACAAGCAATGGAACATAATGTTAGCATGCAGAGCTTTCATTTTCAAGTTCTAGGTAATCAATGCAGCAGCTTAGCCACGCATGGTAAACAAGCAATGGAATATGATGTTAGCATGCAATGCTCTCATTTTCAAGTTCTAGGTAATCAATGTATCGACATGACCGCAGATGGATGGGTTATGTTATTTGTTCAAGCTCTTGTTCAAGTGATAGCATGCATGCGTCGCAGTATTAGGGTTATCTTGTCATTACTTGGAACTCAGTGCCATTTTTAACAGCTGGTTAGTTCAAGACTTTGCGTACGTAGTATTAATTGCGAGGGCTACATCGTCATGTTTTGGTATCTACACAAGCTATCATGAGATGGTTGGTCCAAGTTACGATTTTGGCGTGATGCGTTCATGGGGCAGCAATGGATTCATTGATGGACGTTCTCGTATGCATGGCATACTTTACGAGCATTCTTTCATCTTGACATGTCTTATACCCAAATCTACAACAGATGGTTGGTTCAAGTTATTGCATGCATGGCGTTTGTGACGTAAACATATATCGTTATTGCATGATTCAATTGCGAGGTATTCCGTGATTTTCAAAAGCTTACGAATATCAAGAAAAAGCATAAACAAGATGTACCTCGCCCAAGTATTGGCAATGTGCACCCCAGGATCCCTCAGTATGAGCTCCGGATCGTAGTCAGTCTGCTGTGGCGGTTTGTACCCCGCAAAGCCTAACGGTACGAACAGGTGAGGCCGCGGAGGCGTATAGGTCTCCTCTGAAAACTCCGGGCGCTCCAGGGCACCCGCCTCAGCCACTGCACTCACTCTCGGCCCTAAGGCCTCCTCGGCCTCTGCCTCCTCAGCCTCTATATCAGCCGTCAGCCCCTCTGGCCCGGCTCTCTCCCTCTCGGCCTCTCTCTCAGCCCTCGCCGCGGCCTCGGCAGCCTCGACCACTCTTGCCCGGTCCTCCTTGGCTTTCAAGATATATTCCCCGATCTCGGGGTGCTGTTCCAGGACTCTCGCCAATATCTCGTCGGGCGTGTGCTCGGCAATATCGTCATAGGTAATGGGCACGTGACGTGACGATGTAGCCGCGGACGCCGGCGGCCTAAATGCAATATCTTCCTCCCGAATCTCAACGGGGGCAGCCTCTGCGGTCTGTTCTTTCTCCATCTGTTCTTCCTCAACGGGCTCCTCTGCAATAACAGTCTCCTTACCCTTCGCCGAGTCCCTCGGCGGGGTTTGGCTTGGCCCGGCGTCATCCCCAACGGCCCCAGCACCAGAACTCCTGTCAACCACGGGCGGACCCTCGGCCACCATACCCGAGACCTCTGGTTCACTACTGGACCCCACGGCCCCAGCATGGTCCCTCGCGCGAGACTCCCCCTCTACCGCGCGAGGGTTCTCTCCACCAGCAGCCTCCTACTCGCGGTCTTGGATGCCATCGCCGCCGTCTGTGAGCACTGCACCTTCTACCCTGGCGAGCTCCGCCACCGTCTGATCCGTTTCCTCGACTGCCATTTGTTCCCCTCGATCACTCGGATGATCAACAACCTCCCCTTCGCCTCCGCCCGTACCGTGGTCTGCCATGGGTGTGTGTATGAGAGTGGGTTCGTGGTTTTGTGGTGAGAATCAAGGATTTTGGGGAGAAGAGATGAGACGAGAGAGAAAAGAGTTGGGAGATGTTCGAACTACTGTGGGCGGTTTCTGTAACGTCTTTCGATGTATATGAGAAGAAGCAGCGTTGGGCCGGGTCTGGGCCGTTTCAAAATCCGGATCCAGAAACAGCTCCCTCGCGCGAGGGAGTAAATGCCTCGCGCGACACACCTTTGGGCTCCAGGCCCATTTTCCCCAGCAAGCAGGCCCAAGTCAATTATTATCTCTTTTAATTGAAATCCCAGGTGTAATCATGGTCCTAATTTATTTTTGGGATCATATTTGGATTAAATTCCCGCCATCTAAAGCACTTATATCCTCAGCGACGATCTATCCGTCCACTTTCAAATCAGCGACGATCTATCCGTCCTATTTCAAATCAGCGACGATCTATCCGTCCACTTTCAAATCAGCGACGATCTATCCGTCCACTTTCAAATCAGCGACGATCTATCCGTCCACATTCAAATCAACGACGATCTAACCGTCAATCAGCGACGATCTATCCGTCCTATTTCAAATCAGCGACGATCTATCCGTCCACTTTCAAATCAGCGACGATCTATCCGTCCACATTCAAATCAACGACGATCTAACCGTCAATCAGCGACGATCTACCCGTCCAATTTCAAATCAGCGACGATCTATCCGTCCAATTTCAAATCTGCGACGATCTATCCGTCCACATTCAAATCAGCGACGATCTATCCGTCAATCGACGACGATCTAATCGTCAATCAAATCAGCGACGATCTATCCGTCCAATTTCAAATCTGCGACGATCTATCCGTCCACATTCAAATCAGCGACGATCTATCCGTCCAACTCTGAATCAGCGACGATCCATCCGTCCGCATTCAATCAACGACGATCTAACCGTCAATTAGCGACTATCTATCCGTCCAACTCTAAATCCGCGACGATCTATCCGTCCACTTTCAAATCAACGACGATCCATCCGTCCAACTCTAAATCTGCGACGATCTATCCGTCCAATTTCAAATCAGCGACGATCTATCCGTCCAACTCTGAATCTGCGACGATCTATCCGTCCAATTTCAAATCAGCGACGATCTATCTGTCCAATTTCAAATCAGCGACGATCTATCCGTCCAATTTCAAATCTGCGACGATCCATCCGTCTGCATTCAATCAACGACGATCTAACCGTCAATCAACGACGAT
Source organism: Rhododendron molle (assembly GCA_025413875.1). NCBI lineage: Eukaryota > Viridiplantae > Streptophyta > Magnoliopsida > Ericales > Ericaceae > Rhododendron > Rhododendron molle. The sequence continues at coordinate 47,435,003 of CM046398.1, forward strand.
CCATCCGTCTAACTCTGAATCCGCGACGATCTATCCGTCCACATTCAAATCAACGACGATCTAACCGTCAATCAGCGACGATCTATCCGTCCACTTTCGAATCAGCGACGATCCATCCGTCCGCATTCAGTCAACGACGATCTATCCATCAAATCATTCTTCGGTGCACGGTATTTTTACATGCTTGCGCACTTTTTCCATTAAATCGGCTTTTGGGTGGATTTGGTGGGTGTCTAGAAACCTTTGACGTTACCCGTACCAGTCAATGGTGCTCCGCGTGCCGTCAAAGGGGGACTACTGTAGACACCCCAATCTGAATCTCCCGATTGTTTTACGGTTTCTTGTTTCCCCGATGATGAACCGGATCGGAAAGTCTAATGGTTGGAAAGTTTTGAGCTCGGTGTGTGCACCCTTGAACCCTTTTAACCCTTTTAAAAGAAAAATAAAAATCAGTCAACTCTGGGTCTGCCCTTGACCTCGCGGCGTGGAAGTCACTCCTCGCGAGTGTCCTCTTTGTCCAGTGTGGTCAAAGTCAAACATTTAACTGTTGACCCACGCGACAGTGGAACACTCGCGAGAGTCTCACTGTCTCGTAGCGATGGTCCTAGGCCGTCCACTTTCACCTTTGCCGACCACTTGGTTTGCTTGCCGGGGCTCTGAGTGCTGAACCCGTTTTCTCCACAGAGTACTGTTGCAGTGCAGGCCTTGGGAACACACCCTCACACTACCCTTCCCATCACCTTTTCACCAAGCTTAGTCACCAAGTTTGGTCCTGGAGTGTTTGCCACCACCTTTGGCCCTTGGCTTCCTCTAGTACCCCCTTGTTCTTCCTTTGAAAAGGTCACTAAGTCACAAAAATTCACCAACTTGGAAAGTTTGGGAGATTGAGAATCTTTGCAAACACAAAGGCTCTCAACTCTAGCTCATATCCTATACCTTTCTTCACTCCATTTTCCATCACAAGCTTCTCAATTTGTTCAAACCTTTCCAAAACCTTCCAAGCAAAGGTATAAACACCTTTTACTGCTTACTGTTTTATGAGGAGGCTGTCAGGGCCAAGATTGGTAATCAATACCGGTTCTGGTCCTAAAGTCAGCAGAGTTACAAGAAATTGGTTCAAGCATACCCTCGCGAGTGACTCACATACCTGTGCGACAGTCCATTGTCTCGCGCGACAGTCCTCGTGGGGTTTGGGGATGCTGGGTTTTCTTGTTTTTCATGTTGTTATTTATTTTACAGCTTTGTAAGCCTTTTAGATCACTGTTTTGCATGTTAAAACAAATAGACTAGACTTTTATTGCTTATTTACTTTGTTGGAATGCTCCTGGGTTGTTTCTGGACATGTACCAGAGCCCAGAATATGCAAAGCAATTCCTGGAAGTCCAGTCAGGACCCTCGCGCGAGAGAGTCATGGTCTCGCGCGAGGGACCTCTTGATTCCAGTGATTGCCCTTGCATGAGCAGCTTGACCTTTGCCCCTGTTTTGACACCCCCACTGTTTAGGGGTTGCATTTCAATTAATTTGGCTCCTGTTTTGTAATAATTTATAGTAATCATTTACTTACAGTCAATATAAACTGCTTGGTTTGTCTCCTGGGTGTGCACTGGTCCTTCCAGAGCCCAGAAGGGGGTGGAATTCAACCTGTGGTGAGGGATAAACCCTCGCGCGAGTGAATGGGTGTCTCGCGCGACGGTCCGCTTTGCATGTATGTAGATTCATGCATGCAAAGGTGGCTGTCATGTGTGGTACACCTATTCCAGTTGCTGTTGGGTTTATTTTTCATCAAGGGGTTGGAATTCATCCTACTCTTTATTATTCCATCCATCCGCCATTTTTCACATCTTGCAAACTTGTTACAGTTTTAAATCCCCGATTAACTGTTCCCCCGCCCTAATTGGCTTAAAATTGGTTAAAGAAGAAAACGAATCACGAATACTTTCACAAAATGCCTAAGTAGAGACCGATCTCCGGATTGGGCGAGAGGGGTGCCTTAAAACCTTCCTCTCGTAACTTGGCTCCCGAACCAGATATGGTTATGACGGATCGTTCCTTCACTTTTTCAAATCAAATAAGCGCGATAGGTTGAATACGGTTCCTTGGGTGACGGACCTTCAAACCCAGGTGGCGACTCTGTGTTTTGCGAGCGCCTGCTTCTCCGCTCGCGCTCCCTCGATCTATCGGGCCCTTGCTCCGGGAAATGAAATTCCCGGAGGCTCGCTTTGGAATCCGGAAATTCCAGGGCATGCTGCCCACACTACCCATAACTTCCACAAAAAGAGGTAGGATTCAACAGGTGTCAGGCCCAAGCAACAGCACTTCGGCTTTTTCAGCTTCTTCAACCAAACCTACTCGATGCTCCTTTGATCAATGGACCTCAACTAGTCGGTCCTCTCATTTGTAAGCCCCTCATCATTGTCAATCCAGATGTCGGCAGTGAAAACCTCAATTGCCCAACCTACAGCCATCATGTTAACCTCTGGTTCAGACGGGATGGATACGATGGGTTTGGGTTGATTTGCTGGGACGATATAGTGGCTAGGATCGAATATGGTGGAGCTAGGATTGATTTGAATGGAGGCAATAGATATCTGACCAACCAGAGGGTCAGACCCGTGTTGAGGCAAGGAGTTGGTAACGATGTTGGGCTTTGGTGGAACTTGAACCGTGCCATCATCAATAAGATCTTGAATCTCGTGTCGGAGACGCAAGCAGTTATCAGTAAGGTGGCCAGGCATTTGGTGGAAGGCACAGAAAAGGCTAGGATTGTAACCAGCAGGTAAGACTTTGGGTGGGGAAGTTGGGGTCAAAGGCTTGAGATGCCCAGACTTAACAAGTTTCTCCAATACTGCAGACAGAGATGCCGTGAAGGCAGAGAAACTCCGAGGTTGAGTTCGGGATCGGAGGCTTTGAGCGCTTTGAATTTGGCCAACATCGGCAGCGCGACTGGAATTGACAGTTGAAGCATCGCTCCCACTTATAGACTTATTGGAGTAGTTGTTGTTACCAAACAACACACTACTATCCCCTGAATAAGCCCTCGGCTTAGTTTTTTGAGCGGAAGAAGAAGAGGACTCCCCTCTTGGCAGAACTCCACTTTGCAGCGCATCCTCAATGGCTAGGCCAGATTCGAAGAAGGTCTCGAAATTGGCAGATGCTTGAACAAGAACCAGATGCCTGGCATAGTCTGGCTGGAGATTACGGGAGATGATGCGGAGTTGGTCTCTCTCGTTGGGGCGCTCAGTCATTTAGAGCGGCTTTGGCTCTCCACCGCTTGACAAAGTCCGCAAAGGACTCCTTAGCTTCCATCTTGGTGGATTCGAGCTCCCGTGTTGTCATCTTCAGTTGGGAGTTGTAGCTATAATGTGAAATAAACGCGGCCCCAATGTCCTCCCAAGTCCTTCTCTTGGAAATGTCGAGTGATAGAAACCATTGGAAGGCAGGCCCAGAGAGAGTCTGAGGAAACAGTTGAGACATGGCCTCACTTCCCACACTGAGTAGCTTCATGGCAGCATGGTAGCCATATAGATGGGTTTGGGGGTCACCACTCCCGTCGAACTTAACCAAGTCGGGCATTTTGAACTTGTCAGGCAGCTTAGAATTAGGATAAAGGCAGAGACGATCCAAGTCAATTCCTCCAGCGCTGATCTTTTCAGTTTTGGAGACTGCTTTCTCCAGCTTAACCATCTTGGCCATAAGAGCTGCCATATCAGGATTCAAAACAGGCCTGCCACCTGCCAGATCTGGGTTTGCAACAGGTGCGCGAACCTCCTTAGGGTTGGGCTGAACAATGAGACGCCCCTCGTGATTCGGATCTGGGACCATGACAGGCTGCTCCTGGTTGTCCTCATCGTCCTCGCCTTCCTCTTCGAGTGGAGGTGGAAGACGAGTGTTGATAAGGTCATTGAGACGGGTGACGTTGGCATCAGTCTGAACTGACCTTTGCTGCATCGTAGTGATGCTATTCTGGAGATTCATAAGCATGTCTTCAACAGTGAGCGGCTGATGGGGCGGTGTTCCAACCATGTTGAGCTTTTCGGGAGTGCTTGTAGCTAAAGAAGGAGTCGGAGATGCTGGCTGTAAGACCTCTTCCAATATCGATGGTGAGCTTGCCCGTAAAACGGCCAATGAAGAGAGCGGAGAGTCTTCCGTTGTGACTGATTGGGATTGTAACCTGACCAACCTATGACTCGGATTCTGAAGACATTCCCAAGTAGGTTTGGCTCTTCCTTTCGGTACTCTCCTGCTCGGTGCAATAGCTCAGAACTAGACAGTAAAAATAAGTGAAAGCTCAATGGCACTCCTACAGCAATTAGAATGCAATGCATGCGTCGTTGTCGGTGTCAACCCTAGACTCTGCAACTAGAGACGAGTCTGTCTCATGATGTTCAGACGCTGCCAAAATCCTCAGATTTCTTTTCGAGGGTGTATCCTTTGAATAGATCAAACTGATCCTAAGAGATGTCAAAACAGACAAAGTCTTTGACTAGTCCCTTTTGAAGATTCAACTTTGAATTTGGAACAACTCAGTATTGATGGCGTGACACCTTTACCGGGGTGGCTTCAGCGACAACGCGCGTCAGCCGGGCGGTGTACGTGCTTAGCACTATAACCAAAATGACATCAATATCACGACATCAACACTTTGTGGTTCCTTATTTTTGGTTGAATCTTCAATCGGGCATGAGCCAAGGATTTAATAAGGTTTGATTTCCCAAAGTCTCGCTGATCTAAGGACTTTTAAGAATTAACAACGTGCACCATCGAGATGCACGACTCTTCATTGGGTCTAGTAGCATCCTAACAAGCATAAGACAGATTCGAAAGCGAGAGACAACCTAGAAGCCGCCCTAAACATGCTCCTACGCAAAATGACATGTTGTATGTACAGTTCCAGAGACGAGTTTGCCTCATGAATTTCAGACGTTGTCAGAATCCTCAGAATTCTTTTCAGCGATGTGTCCTTGAGTAGATCGACAGATCCTAAAAGATGTCAAAATAGACTAAATCTTCATCTAGTCCCTTTTGAAGATTCAACTTTGAATTAGAAACAACTCGGCATTGATGACATGGCACCTTAACCTTGAACAACGTGGTGTATAGTGACAACGCACTTCAACCTGGGTGGCGCCAGTGACACAGCATCAATACTTTGTTGTTCCTTATTGTCGGTTGAATCCTCAATCAGGCATGAGCCGAGGATTTAGCAAATTTTGATTTCTCAAAGTCTCATTGAACTAAGGATTTTACGATTGATAACGAACATTCGACAGAATGAACGACTCCTCATCGGGTCCAACAACGTCTTAGACAGCGTAAGACAAACTCGAAATAAAGAACTGCCCTAAGCATGCTCCTATGCAAAACAGTGTATGTACAGTGCATGCGATAGGGAAACCAGTAACACGTAGACAGTATATGGGGTTAGATGCAAGTAGATCCTACCCTGCAGGTACCTGTCCTAGTTTGGAAAGTTCTAATGCTTTGTATATGCAAAGGCCGGTTTTGGTTCGTAACGGGTTCCTCGGACTAGGGCCACAGATATACCTCCCGTTGCCCGCGATATCGCTGAGCAACAGTCAAACGGTAGCATGACCCATCATCGTCGAAGGTTGTTGGTCATTCGAGGTCCCCGGGCTCCGGTAAACCGTGCCGGATTGCCAAAACGATCCAACGAGGCTTATCCCACATCGATGCAAATGATATGCTAGAAATTGATTAAGAAGAAGAAGAATCACAAAGTCGCAAAATGCCCTTTCAAGCTCGGCTCACTTTATTTAGTCCATCTTTAGAGGAAACTATGTAAGTGAATAATTGAAAAAGTCTCCAGGTAGGATTGGCCGGACACGAGGTCCTGTTAAATCACCATTCCAGCCTTCGGCAGCGCAAAACTTACCGTTTTGACAGACTTTTAAACAATTGTTCACAAACGTATTAAACTCTAAGTATGAATTAATATTGGTTCGATTGTCCCCAGCAGAGTCGCCACTGTGGGCAGCATGCCCTGGAATTTCCGGATTCCAAAAGCGAGCCTTCGGGAATTTCGTTTCCAGGAGCAAGGGCCCGATAGATCGAGGGAGCGCGAGCGGAGAAGCAGGCGCTCGCGAAAACACAGAGTCGCCACCTGGGTTTGAAGGTCCGTCACCCAAGGAACCGTATTTCGAAGCACCTGCCGCGCTATTTGATTTGAAAAAGTGAAGGAACCAGTCCGTCATAACCATATCTGGGTTTGGGAGCCAGGTTACGAGAGGGGAAGGGTTTTAAGGCACCCCTCTCGCCCAATCCGGAGATCGGTCTCTACTTAGGCATTATGTGAAAATATTTGTGATTCGTTTTCTTCTTTAACCAATTTTAAGCCAGTTAGGGCGGGGGAACAGTTAATCGGGGATTAAACTGTAACATGTTTGCAGGATGTGATTGAATAATGCATAAATGAATGGAATACTATGAAAATGAGATAAGATCTAACTCTCTGATCAGAAATAAACCCTGCTGCTCATAAAATGAAGAAACCAGTATGCACCGATCAAGTCAATGCATGCTTGTAAACCTGCGCATGCTACTACAAGACTGCAAGACGCCCGATGGCCTAAGCCCACGTTCTTATTCTCAAACCCTGCAGGCTCTGGAAGGACCGATTGCACACCAGACAAACCAAGCGGTTGATAAGCAGTTATAATATACAGTTTAAAGGCTAAAAAGCCCAACAAATAAACAAAACAGTCCATAAAGTGTGGGGATAAAAGCAGAGACCAAAGGCCTAGTTACCCATAGTTATCCATGCAAGGCCAATCAGGTCGAAGCGATCCGTCGCGCCGTCGATCACTTTGTCGCGCAGTGCGCGCTGGCGAGCAGTGCGCCTCGGTGCGCGACAGTGCGCCTGGCGCATCATCGCGCGATGGAGTCGGAGTCTCGCGCGATGTCTGAACCAGACCAGTGCTTGGTTTACATGTTTCTGGGTTCTGAGACATATTCAGAACGGTCCCAGGGGTACTCCACAGCAACAGAAATGAATATTGAAATGTAAAACTAGCATTTTTTAACATAGGAAAGCAGTAAACTGGTTTTTATCATGCTAATAGTGAGTTAAACTTAAACAAAAATAACATAGTAAGTACAAACAAGTAACTAGCATCCCAAACCCCACGTGGACTGTCGCGTGCAACCCAGGAGGGTCGCGCGAGATAGTGAGTTCATCGCGCGAGGGAGTGCCAGATCCCAGTTTCTTGTAACTCTGCTGGCTTTAGGACCAGAACTGGTATTGATTACCAGTCTTGGCCCTGCCAGCACCCCTCAGAGATCAGAACAGAGAGTAGAACAAAGGTAAGCTATACCTTTGACTTTTGGTTTGAAAAGTATTTGAGCTTTGAATCGAACTTAAGATTGATTGAGGTGTGAAAATGGAAGAAGAAGAACAAACTATGTTCTTGGGGTGCTTAGGGTGTAAGCCTTTCAATATCAAAAATTGTAACCCTTTGAAAGAGAGACAAAGGGGGGGTATTTATAGGAGGCTTGGAAGGGTGCAAGGGGTGCCATACAAGGCCTAAGGCCAAGACTTAGTGGTGAAGGCTTGCAAAAGGTGATAGGAAAGGTTGTTGTGAGGGTGTAGTGCCCCAAACTTGCACTGCACAGTACTCTGAGGAGAAAAACGGGGTTCAGTAGCCCTGTAGCCCCCCAGACAAGCAACCAACTGGCTGGCAAAAGGTGAAAGGGACAGTTTTGGACCCTCGCGCGAGGGAGTGGGACCGTCGCGCGAGTGACAGCTGTCGCGCGTGGGTCAACAGTCAAATCTTTGACTTTGACCCAGGCTGACTCTCGCGCGAGGGAGTCAGTCTGTCGCGCGAGGGTGCGCCCTGGCGCGCGATGGAGTGAGTCTGGCGTGCGAGGGTGCGCCCTGGCGCATCATCGCGCGATGGAGTCAGAGTCTCGCGCGATGGTGCGCCCTGGCGCAGGACGGTTGCGCCCTGGCGCAGGATGATTGCGCCCTGGCGCGGGTCAGTAGGGTTTGGCTTTTGGAAGTGGCTTAGGTTAGGTTAGATTCAAGGGTTTTTCAAACATTCAAAGCTCAAACACCCGACATTCCCAAGGTGTTCTTGATCCGTTTCATCATCGGGGAATCAAACACCGTAAGTAAAGTAATCTGGAAGCCCAGATTGGGGTGTCTACAATGCCGACAGTAGTTTAAGAGAGTGCTGGTGGATTTCAGTAGATGCTGCAAAATAAGCAGCCTTTCACCGTGCTCCATTCTTGGCATAATGAACAATATCGAAGAATAATGCCCGAAGGGGTAAGTTGGTCATGATTTAGAACGTACTCGCACTTCCGTATAACTATTTGCACGGAATACAGTTATGGGATTTCTTTTCTCTGCTCAAGACTCAAGAGTAACGAGAAACCAAGGCAAGAGAGGAGTATGGACTATGGAGTTGTGATTGAAGAAAAACAAGGGGAAAAAAACTGTACTGTGCTTGGATATATTAAAGATTTGTGGAGTGATTTGTTGATGGTAAAGAAGATGTTATGGATTTGCCTTCACAAATTCAAGGTGCGCTCCACGCACAACCTAAAGGAGCTGTTATTTTCGCATGGAAATCTATGGCCAAACTCCCAAGTCAAGTCTTTGCATCAGACATTTGTGCATTTTACCTATACTATGGTGCACTGACCACGACAAAGAGCGGAATCCAGGGACGGAGCTCCGTGCAAGGGTGGGGTGCCAACGGCCATGGCACCTGGTAGCTTTCAGATTACAAGACCCATGCATGTATATTTCTTATAGAGACTAGTCAACCTTGTGATGGGACCTACAAATGGCATTTTAGTACTTCCGTAATATGAGCAATACTGTGAAATAAACAGTACGTCTTTTTTTTTTTTTTCCGGGTCAAATAAACAGTCTTTTTTGGGCGTGCATCAGAAGCTGATAGTGCAGATCGAGGCTTTATGGACATGTTTCATGTTTTAGTCCATGTCCTGTTTTCTTCCCTTCTTTCGTGTAATCCTTTATTTGTTTTTTTGTTTTGAGTTTCTATTGGTTGGTTTCTTCCCAACTATTTAGAGTCTAGGGTGGCATATGATTATTGGAGTGGGGGGTCCACTTAATTGGGATGCTAGCTTTCTCGTTGTGATGCCGTCATGCCCTTGGTCCTTTCTTTTTAATCATTTGTGATCCTATGTCAATTACTGATGAATTCCTTTTGCCTAAACTTCTTACTACTATATTTTAGCCTAAGCTAGCCAATAAGAAATTTTGTCAGTCAAGTTAGATTTATTAGCTTTACTTGTAGAGTCAAGCCTATAGCATATCATAACCTTGAAGAAATGGTAACATTTGGCGGGCGAGATCCAATATATTTTAATTCGGACGAGTTGTCGTTGCCAAAAATTAATAGTCTTCTTCTTTCTAATTTGTTTGGTTGGGAGTTGAGGGAGAGCAATCCTTCCCTTGATCAATTTTTTGCCACGTTAAATATATGTTTTTGACTTTTTGGTGCTTGGAATTGGGTATAGGCTCTCTTGACGGAGTAGTTTTTATTTTTTTTAGCCTTTTGTCCTTTGCTTTCTTTTGTACATGGGAGGCACCTTTTGATACCTTTTCGAAAAAATTATTACTTATATAAAAAAAAAGTATATTTCCACAAATACAAGGCCGGCTAAATACAACCATAGAAAACTCAGAGGTGACTTTAACTTGGATTCCCGAAGTTTACTTGGAATAATTTAGTTCACACAGCGGTTTTTAATTGAACCGTGTCACCAACTCGAGCATTCTAAAATCTGGCAAACATACCTCTAGTTAGCTTGGCTTGTTAATTGATGAAGAAAATTACAACCAGAGTCAAGTTTCTGCATGACCTGAGAGTCTAATTTACGGGGAGGCAATGAGTGGCGAAATGATTCAAAAGTTGAGAGGCATCAAATCTGTTGGAAACTTTTTCAGTTTCAAAATTCAAAAGATACTTATAACTTGCATGACTGATTTGCAACAATTTTTACTCTCTCTATTAACACTTCCCCCATTCACTTAAAAGCTCTTCATCCTAACTGCCTCTCTCGCTCTTTGGTGTCCATTTTCTCGGGAAAGAGTCTACCTTTCCAATCAAGACAACTACGTCTATGGTGCACGGAAAAACACAAGAAGACTTGGAACATCGGGAAATCCTTTTGAGTGATAAAGTATGCAATGACCGACTCTTGCTATATGTCTTTCCCAGCAATTACCACACGGCCCGCTCCCATCCAGTTTTGTGTGTCTAATTTTGGCTTTTGCGGGCCCATCTGGAGCAAAGAAAACATTTTGCATTTGAATCAGTACAACAGGACTAATTCATCATTTCTTCAATTATTCAAGAGGAGTGATTTAGCCACTACCTTTTTTGTTAATGTCACTTCTCTTTGTGTTTTTATTAGATGATTTATATTGTAATAGAAGAGCAGTAACATTAACAAAAAGGAGTGGCAAAATAAATTTCATTATTTAAATGCCAAAAATTCATTCAAAACAAGGGATAAAGGAGTACGCAGCGGAAGTGAAGAGGGCGGTGTTGTTTCCGCTGATAATATTGGAGAAGATGATATAGAGAGAAGGGCAGTGCTGCCATCTTACACAAAAATTCACCTTTATTTAATTCTATTTTTTAGTCCCAGTCTCAATAAACGCATGTGTTGTACACCTTCCGTCAATTTGGATGGAAAATGTGACGGTAGCACTTTACTCCAAAACCTTAGGGAGGCGAATTAATCATTAGTAAAACTCAGGGAGGTTATCTGCCAAACGGCCGAACTATAGGAAGGTAATCCGTACTTTGCTTTTAATTAAGGGGAAATTATACTTTGCCCCCTTCAACTATCACCCGGCCACACTTTGCCCCCTCCAACTACTCAATCGAACACTTAACCCCCTTTAACTATTATTTCGCTACCACCCCTTTAACTCTGTTAACGTTTTGAGCAAAAATACATAAATACCCTTACACAATACATGTATCTACATACACGATCCTTCTACATAATTTCCCCAACCCCTCTCAAGTAGGTTTCTCACCTTCTGAAGAGGAAAACCCAGAAATCTCTCACCTCAAAATCCAAAACCCAGATCACCAAAACCCCCTAAAATCAACAACCCTCTTCCATAACAAGAAACAAAAACCTAGAACAAGAAGAAAACCAACAACAGGAACAAGAAGCGGAAGAAAAGGAAGAACAATATACAAGATCTTCACAGCCCACAGGGCTTGTTTGGTTGGAGTGAAAAATGGAGTTGTTTCCACCACAACCAGACCTCTCTCTCCAAATTAGCCCCCCAAACAGCACAAAAAACCCCACATCAAGTTGGAAAACTAGTGCTGCTACAGTACAGGAAGACATGGATTTGGGGTTCTGGAAAAGAGCTTTGGGCTCCAGAAACTCCTTCTCTTCGACGGCCCAACCGGATTCCCGCTTCGATCTTTCTCTCTCTAATCCGCGGGCTTCCGGCCCACGGTCTGTTTATGGTTTTTGATTTGCAGGTTTCGGTTTTGGTGGTGGCCTGGTGGGAGGGCGGGCAGTAGATCTGTGGTGGTGATGGCAGCAGAATGGGTTTGAATGGCTTCGGTTCTCTCTAACGGCGAAGTTGGGTCGCGGCAGATGGCGTTGGGGCTCCAGGTTCTGGTTAAGGTTTTGTTGCAGCGGTGGTCGGAGGTGGTTCGACAGGAAGGTTTTGCAGCAGTGGATCTGGTCTGAGATGGCAGCTTGGAGATGGTGAGCGGCGGCACGGTGATGAGCAGGTGGTGGGGTCATTCCCGGCGATGGCAATGGTGGATGTTGGTTGGGATGTGAGGCGTTAATTGGTATGGACTGATCAATGGAGAGAGAGAGAGATGGGTTTGTGTAAAGTAAAGTCTGGAGAGAGAGATGGCTTGTGTAAAGTTTGGAGAGGGTAATTTTGTCAATGGGTTTCAAAAATAATGGCCAGTTAAGTTTTTCCCATCCAAAACCCTAGCTAACAGAAAACAAACGGAAGGGTTAGGGTGGCAGCGAAATAATAGTTAAAGGGGGTTAAGTGTTCGCTTGAGTAGTTGGAGGGGGCAAAGTGTGGCCGGGTAATAGTTAAAGGGGGCAAAGTATAATTTCCCCTTTAATTAATTTGGTTGAAACTTAGATATAAATTGAAGCAAAATGAGTGTTTTCAGTGATTTTATATCGTCATATTAATCGAATTACTTGGTTTATCAAAGTTAAATATTTTAGTACGGAGTATTTACTGTGATTTATTTTATGCGGATACAGTTGATGAATTTGACTTAAAACCTTGAAGCAGAGGAGAAACATATTTCTATTACAAATAAAAAGAGCTCAATGAAATATCAACCATGATGATTAAGATTGGCCTATAATCCATTGTGGAGAAGTCGTAGGAAAAATTATTGCACAAGATTAATTAGTTGATAAACATTCACTACAAGAAAGTGGAAATGTAGCAGCGGTTAAAAGTGCTATTAAACATATCAAAAACCGTTGCGCTATAGACCTCAAGGGGTTATACCAACGCTTTCCAAATGCGCTGGGACATTGGCGCTGGATATGAGAAAAAATTTAACTTGGTGCATCTCGTGGCTTTCGAACCCAGATATTCTGGGAGAACAAGCCACCACGCACAACACTTAGAGTCTTAGACCAACTGCACTACACAGTTTTCAACATATGTTTGAAATGTTTATCATATAACTTATATATTTGACATTAAAATTAGCAATTAAAGTTGAATCGAATGTCATTTTGAACCTTTAAACATTAAAAAATACAATTTTAATAAACATGAAAGTTGTACCCCTTCGTATTATTATTCAAACCCAATTTGAAAATTGGAGCAACTAGTGTTTTTTAGACCATTTGTATATAAAAAAAAATATGATTTGCACTGGTGCGAAAATCTTATTTTTTATAGGGTCATAATTAATTTTTGTCTCTAAGGTTATCATAATTAAGTTATTGCTCTTTATTTGGGATCCTAAAGAACATATATTTAATTATGAGAGCCCTAAAAATAAAAATTAATAATGACACTGTAAAATAATATGATCAAAATAATAAGATCTTCGCACCGGATCAATCAAATTTAAAATTATAGTGGAGTACTTATTTTTTAATATATAAACGGTCTGGGGGGTTTTGTCTATTCCAGCACTTTTTTGGGGGGCGCTGGTAAATAGGGGGTATATTCCAGGTCTTTTGCTTGGGCGCTGGGAAGCGGTCGGCCTATTCTAGCGCTTTTTCTTAGGCGCTGGGAAGCAGTCTGCCTATCCCAGCACTTTTGCTTTGAGCGCTACGAAATTCCCATTCTAGCAGCGGCTAGAAAAAGTGCTGGCGTAGACCTCTTATTGTAGCACTTTTTGGAAGCTTTGGTAGAAAAAGCGCTGGTATTGATCAAATTTCTTGTAGTGATTTATGGGTGTGGATTCCGATACTTCTCCACTACTTTTCCGTGATAGTTTAGTTCCATTGTTTTCTTTTGTCATTATTTATTTAATTATTAATTTACAAATCAATCACAAATTTTGTCAATTAAATTAGCGTTCAGTCAATTTGAACCCTTAAAATCACGTTTTGAACACATTGAGCGGCTCGGATCATCAAAATTCGATCGGGACACTATTTAACGGAGCTTTGGACGAAATCCGTTAGTCATTCTGACGGAAGGGGGCGTTTTGATTAACGGAAGATAACGTTGGGAGTAAAATTGAAGTTTTTAAAAGGTTGGGAGCCTAATTGAATTTTGGTCTAAAAGTTGGGGGGTATTTTGAATTTTTCCCTATTTATTGCCTGCATGTTCTTCCAACAGAGATTCCCATGCATGCCAACATAATTGGCTCCCAATTCCATGGCTAAACTCAAGGATAAACCATGCACCTGCGCGCAGAGTGCTCATAAATATGTCTCATTCTTTATATATAGAACAGATTTATTATACACATGCGGAAACATCCCAACAATCTTGGAGGAAACATGTTCATTATTGCAACCAGTGCTCAAAGATTGCATTTAGCTGCCTCGAAAAGCAGTGGGAATCACCAGTATTCAAAAACTTCAACTCTCAGTAATGAATTGGGTTGAAATACTTAGATAAGGTAAATACAATGATTTTTATCACCATTCTTGTTATTATATCACCTATTTTTGCTCCACTTTTCAACGTTACCGTTCTTGTGGTTATGTAGCACTATACAGACAAAATGTGATGCCCCAGTAATGAATTCGGCAAACATTTTTCTTATTTAAATGCCAAAAATTCATTCAAAACAAGGGATAAAGGAGTACGCAACGGAAGTGAAGAGGGTGGTGTTGTTTCGGCTGATAATATTGGAGAAGATGATATATAGAGAAGGGCAGTGCTGTCATCTTACACAAAAATTCACCTTTATTTAATTCTATTTTTCAGTCCCAGTCTCAATAAAGGCGTGTGTTGTACACCTTCCGTAAATTTGGATGGAAAATGTGCCGGTAGCACTTTATTCCAAAACCTTAGGGAGGCGAATTGATCATTAGTAAAACTCAAGGAGGTTATCTGCCAAACAGCCGAACTATAGGAAGGTAATCCGTACTTTGCCCTTAATTAATTTGGTTGAAACTCGTATATAAATTCAAGCGGAATGAGTGTTTTCCGTGATTTTATATCGTCATATTAATCGAATTACTTGGTTTATCAAAGTTAATATATTAGTACGGAGTATTTACTGTGATTTATTTTATGCGGATACAGTTGATGAATTTAGCTTAAAACCTTGAAGCAGAGGAGAATCATATTTCTATTATAAATAAAAAGAGCTTAATGAAATATCAACCATGATGATTAAGATTAGCCTATAATCCATTGTGGAGAAGTTGTAGGAAAAATTATTGCACAAGATTAATTAGTTGATAACATTCACTACAAGAAAGTGGAAATGTAGCAGCGGTTAAAGGTGCTGTTAAACAGATCAAAAACCGTTGCGCTATAGACCTTTAAGGGGGGGTTATACCAACGCTTTCCAAATGCACTGGGACATCGGCGCTGGATATGAGAAAAAAATTAACTTGGTGCATCTCGTGGCTTTCGAACCCAGGTATTCTGGGAGAACAACTCACCACGCACAACACTTTAGAGTCTTAGACCAACTGCACTACACAGTTTTCAAAATATGTTTGAAATGTTTATTATATAACTTATATATTTGACATTAAAATTAGCAATTTTAATAAACTTGAAAGTTGTACCCCTTTGTATTATTATTCAAACCCAATTTGAAAATTGGAGCAACTAGTGTTTTTTAGACTATTTGTATATATATATATCAAAAAATATGATTTTTCACTTGTGCGAAAATCTTATTTTTTATCATATTTTTTTATAGGGTCATAATTAATTTTTGTATCTAAGGCTATCATAATTAAGTTATTGCTCTTTATTTGGGATCCTAAAGAACATATATTTAATTATGAGAGCCCTAAAAATAAAAATTAATAATGACACTTTAAAATAATATGATCAAAGTAATAAGATCGTCGCACCGGTTCAATCAAATTAAAAATTATAATACTTAATTTTTTTAATATATAAACGGTCTAGGGGGTTTTGTCTATTCCAGCACTTTTTTTGGGGGCACTGGTAAATAGGGGGTATATTCCAGCACTTTTGCTTGGGCGCTGGGAAGCGGTCGGCCTATTCTAGCACTTTTGCTTAGGCGCTGGGAAGCAGTCTGCCTATCCCAACACTTTTGCTTTGAGCGCTGGAAAATTTCCATTCTAGTAGAGGCTAGAAAAAGTGCTGGTATAGACCTCTTATTGTAGCACTTTTTGGAAGCATTGGTAGAAAAAGCGCTGGTATTGATCAAATTTCTTGTAGAGATTTATGGGTGTGGATTCCGATACTTCTCTGCTACTTTTCCATGATAGTTTAGTTCCATTGTTTTCTTTTGTCATTTTTTATTTAATTCTTAATTTATAAATCAATCACAAATTTTGTCAACTAAATTAGCGTTCAGTCAATTTGAACAAAATTTTGTCATTAATTATTTATTGCATGCATGTTCTTCCAACAGAGATTCCCGTGCATGGCAACATAATTGGCTCCCAATTCCATGGCTAAACTCAGGGTTAACCACCTGCGCGCAGAGTGCTCATAAATATGTCTCATTCTTTATATATAGAACAGATTTATTATACACATGCGGAAACATCCCAACAATCTTGGAGGAAACATGTTCATTATTGCAACCAGTGCTCAAAGATTGCATTTAGCTGTCTCGAAAAGCGGTGGGAATCACCAGTATTCATAAACTTCAACTCTCAATAATGAATTGGGTTGAAATACCTAGATAAGGTAAATACAATGATTTTTATCACCATTCTTGTTGTTATATCACCTATTTTTGCTCCACTTTTCAACGTTACCGTTCTTGTGGTTATGTAGCACTAATGAATTGGGCAAACATTTGTCATTGCTGCTTCATCCCGTAATAAAACATCTTGGAATTTTACTCTATCGTGTCCATTTTCTCAGAGAAAATTCTACCTTAATTTCCAATCACGACAAATATGGTGTATGGAAAAGTATGCGAAGACTTGGAAGACTTGTTCCATAACCACAAATCCATCTCCTTTGAGAGAGAAAGAGAGAGGGAAAGAGATAGAGCGGGCTATAGCGAGACTTTTTATGTAACAGTGGCAGCAGTCATGAATACATCTATTACCAAATGATTTGTCATTGGATCGGCACGGTCCGACTTGTTTAGTAATCGAGCAGAGCTTGAGCTCAAACTTTAGACTCGTGTAGTAACCAAGCCGAGCTCAACACTCAAAAGTTCGGCTCAGCTGGAATCGTTTGTATAGGACTTGTTTAGTAATTGAAGCTGCTCAGCTCATTTACGCACCAGCTCGAGCTCGAGTTTTAGGATGGTTTGGTAAACGAACCTAGTTCAAAACTCGGTTCATTTGCACTCTTATGAAGCCGTACGTGTGGCAGCACTCTGTATTTTGGGAGAAAGTACTTGATTGGGGAATAGAAGAGAG
Source organism: Rhododendron molle (assembly GCA_025413875.1). Lineage (NCBI taxonomy): Eukaryota > Viridiplantae > Streptophyta > Magnoliopsida > Ericales > Ericaceae > Rhododendron > Rhododendron molle. Next base: position 47,452,025 of record CM046398.1, read on the forward strand.
AGGATGACGATCCCGTTCGTTTTGGGATTTTGGATTTGGATTTGGATTTGTAGCTAATGAGTATAGAGATAAATAAAATAATGATTGAAAATAGGGGTAAAGATTGGAGAGAAATAGAGAAAAAAATGAGAGTAATGATTTGAGTGAAATAGGATAATGATTAGAATTCAAAATCAAAAACCCTTAAACGAACGGAGTCACATGCTTGTGCAATGTTGCCTCAAATATAATCAATATTTTAGTGGATTTCACCAGAGTTTTTGGTAATTTTGCTTCATAAAGCGATCTTGTGAAAAACAACACCGCCAAGCGTGGTGCAATCTGTTCGCCCTTTATATTTCATTTTTGTATTTGTTGGGATTTAAATCTGGTTATATTTGAGGCAATGGCGGAACGTTCATATCGACGTCTGCTCAAATTGACCCTTTGCAGACGCACTAAAACTCTCTCAATCAGAGTCTGCTACTGGAATGGAGCTTCTTCACCATTGTTTACCCGTCTTGTTATTTTTCGTAGAAAATTCGATATTACTTCCGATTGGCTGAGCTAGAGAAAATTATTGGAATAGCGGTCAATGTAAGGTTGTTTTCATGCTATGAAGGCTGAGTTTGTGGTTGTGCATGGCTTTGCCCTTAATCAGACTTGCTTTTTCTCGTGTTCGTATTAAACATAAATTCACATCTGTGATCTGTCGAGAGAGTGATGGGGGCTCCATTTGCACTAAATTCACATTTGCACTAAATTCACATAAATTCACATCTGTGATCTGTCTAGAGAGAGAGAGAGAGAGAGAGAGAGAGAGATGGGGGCACCATTTGCACTAATGTCGACACTCTAGGCCTGATAGGGACTGTGAATGCATGCGGGTCTGACAGTTGTGAAAAGAGTAATTTACATGAGAAAAACTTCTTTACGGAGTCTCTGTAAAAAAGGTTTTCACGGAGGCGAATAATCTTACCTCTTTAAAAGTGTTTTGGGCGGTTTAGATTTTAAATAAATTATTTGTGCAAATAGTTTATTTAAAATTCGGACCGTTGATTACTGAGACAAACGGCGAGATGGGACGGCGCGGAAACTTTTACGGACCGTCCGTCAATAAGGCAACCTCAATTTACATTCCTATCTTCTTTTTGGCCCAACTCTTGCTATGTCTTTCCCAGCAATTACCACCTAATTAAAGAAGTCACGGCAGGCTCCCATCCAGTTTTGGCCTTTGTGGGTCCATCCGGAGCCGTAAAAAATGATCTCAATCGTTCATTTTGTATTACTCGTCGAATTTTTCAATCACATGAAAAATTAGCTTCATCGAACATTGATAGATACATGATCGACACACATTTGTACAAGAAAAAAAGTACTCCCTCCATCCCATTATTTAGTTTGTCTCTTTTATGTCTTTTGCATATATCTTTTAGAGTGAATCTTGAAAAATATGTAATATAGATCTTATTTGATAGATCTCGATTAGTTCTATAATACAAAGTTTTCAAAATTATGAAAAACATTATAGATTGAAAAATATAAACAATTCAAAACTGGCACGCAATTCAAAAATGAACAATAAAAATGGAATGGATGAAGTAAAATTTAAGTTTCGAATTATTATTATTTTATCTCATTTTTCTTGTACAAATGTGTTTCGACCAAGTTTGGAGGGGTAATAGGATATAAAGAGAGGCAAGAGGAGGAGTTTGACGTTTAGCAGCTTTTGTCCACTTCTCCTCTTTTGGTTAATTTTAGGCCCATCAAAACTTTTTTTTTGCTCGGCAATTCTTCAGCTATTTTCTTTTCTTTTTTTTTTTTTTTTTATCCGCAATGCTTCAGCTATTTAAATGCCAAAAATTCATTCAAAACCCAACTTCAGTACTCAACAGCCATGGCTATCCTCAACTTCAAAATCCTGCTATATTCTCTCTCCATGTTCTTCTTCTGCATTCTATTTCCTCAAACAACTTCACTCACCTTCGACCTGACCGACTTATCCCTTCCAGATCAAAATGTCAACATAACAACATCCCCAAGAGCCTATAGGTCGACCAGAGGCCTAGAAGTCACCCCCAACACACTCGACGCCAATTTGCAGCTAGAAGCTGGTAAAGTAAGCTAGAAGGGGGAGTGGTGTTGGAACCAGAGGAGGGAGCACTGATGGTGGAAGGGGTAGGGCTAGAAGGGGTCGTCCAGTGATTACATCAGGAAATTGAAAGCCAACATGGCCCCAATACTGACCATGGGTCATTGCATTGAATTATGAGGATCACTTTTTCTTTTGTCCAGATCCACTTTTGCTCTCTTGGAACTTGCCAGTAGATATGACAGACTAGTCATTGTGCAAAATTGTTTGTTTGTTTTGGCAAGTAGGTGTATGTATTCAATGGCTTTGAATGGTGCCAGTTGAACTAATTTTTGCTTTTTGAATATTATGGTCAATGGCAATTGGCAAGTAGGTCAATGGGTTTGAATGGTGCCAATTGTTTTTTGATTCATTTATGAGACAATGGGAAGTAGGTATATGCATTGAATATTGTGTGTATTGAAATAGTGTTGGAATTGTTTTTTTTTTTTTTTGTTGTTCAAACTGTGTTGGAACTGTTTTTTTTGTTCGAACTGTGTTGGAGCTTTTTTTTTGTTCAAATTGTGTTGGAGCTGTTTTTTATTTGTTGGAACTGTTATTTTTTTTGTTCAAACTGTGTTCGAAATGTTTTTTTTTTTTTGGTTGAAACTGTGTTGGAGCTATTTTTTTTTGTTGAAACTGTGTTCAAGCAGGTAAATGCACTCAAACGCAAGTAGGCCAATGTGTTGAACTGTTTTTTTGTGGAACTGTTTTTTCTCTTTTTTTTTTTTGGCAAACAGGTGTACCATACCAAAAGGATGTAGTAGTGGTCGACTAGGGGGACCAATTTGGCGACAAGTTTTCCCTCCAAATGGAGCTAGGGTAAGGGAGGGGAGTGGGAGGACGGGAAATGGCAAAAATGCCCCTCAAAAGTGGCCACATGGCTTTTTTCCGTCCAAAAAGTTAACACCTTCCTTCCAAAGGATGACATTGAAACAAAATTAAAAGTCGCAGTATTTGTATGCTGAAATTAAAAGAGAAAGAACCAAATTGAATTTTCGGTGAAAGTCGAAGGGATATAAAAGAAAATTTACCATTGTTTTTAGGAATTGGTAGTATAGTAAATCTAACCTAGGACTTCTTTTGCCACTACTCTGGGCATCCCAAAGTGTAATCTTTTTGAACTAGTGGTGATGAATGTGGGATTAGTACGTATCTTATTCTTCCCAAAGAAGAATTTGGATGTCAACCCCCTTTTGAAAATTCTACTCCCTCCGTCCCTTTTTTAGGGTCCAGTATTCTATTTTGGGCTGTCCCTTAATAAGTGTCCATTTTGTAAAGTTAGTGGGTAAAAGTTGGTACATTGTCTATTTTGTCCTTAAAAGTAGATTCCATTTTGAAAAGTTAGCAAGTAAAAGTGTAATGATTATGGGTAAGTAGAGAAAATGGAGGAAAAAGTTGATGTGAAAAGTATAATGATGATGTCTTTTTAATAAGCTGGAATTACGAAGCAAGACACTTAAAAAGGAATGAGGGAGTATCACCCATTCATTTTTTATGGCAGGATTCTATCTCTGTAAACTGAAGGTGTCTCGCCTTCTTTCTTGCTCCAGCTGATGGGTCGGTTTTCATAGGTACCGTGGTGATGCAATAGGCCTCCAAATTGACCAAGTTACGACAGTACTCACTAGCCCTTTTGTTGCTGGAGTTTGATACGTTTCAAAATAAGGATTTGGACAAGTTCGAAAAATTTAAGCGTAATTTTCACTCCTACTACAAATGGTAGTACCAACATTCATTTCATTATTGATCTGGGGGAACACTTACCTGAATAGGTAACAATTGAGTTCTCAGCTTCAGCATGAACTTATTTTGTGAAAAATACTGTAAAAATATGGGAATTTAGTTTATGCATGGAAACCACGACCAATCGAATAAAATATCCGTTGGAGTTTTGGTGGGATTGGTGATCGTCTCAGGTGTTTTGGTTTGTGAGTTGGTTTGGGTTGGATTTGGCTTGTGGAAGAGAAGCAGACCAAAAGAAGGGGATGGGTTTGAAGTTGAGATGTCCATGGAAAACGAATTTGAGTCCGGTGTTGGGCAGAAGAAATTTTTGTACAATCAATTATCTCAAGCGACAAATAATTTTGAGGAGGAATGATGAGCGCAAAATATTAACACATAGAAGCTCCAATATAGTGGATAAAAAAAAGAAAAGAAAAAGAAGCTCCAATATGCGTATAAAAAAAAGGCTCCAATATGTATTGTTAGTATTTGTAGAACCCGTAATGTGAGCCTTTTGAGGGTAATTTTTGGGGTATTGGGTGGAGAGGGATAAAAAAATGAATAAGAGTAATAAACTAATAATTGAGAAGAGAGTGAGAGTAAAGAGCCTAATTTTGTGTAATTATGAAAAAGTGACTAGCTAAAATAGAAGAGTGATTTTAGAGAATTAATTTGGTCTAAAATTAGCTAATTAAGGCTGATAAGGATGCTCTTACGATAGAACTGACTAGCCCTTGTGTTGTAACGAAACGCTATGAAAGCGAACTAAGAACGAGAAAGAGAAAATTAAACAAGAAATCACGAGACACAAGATATACGTGGTTCTCCAAGATGGATACGTCCACGGGTGAGCAGAGAGAGGATTCACTAACCAACGTAAAGAAGAGATACAAAGAGTCGGCTGCAATCCGTAATTCTAGAGAGGCCACAATATGAGAGAGAGTCCATCCAAAAGATTCTAAGGACAAAATCCTTGAATTCCCCCAAAGTCCTATTTATAATAGGATACCAAAATGGGAACAACATAAATAATCAATGTGGGACAAAAGAATACAAGGCATTCTCAATAATTCTCCACCTTAACTTGAATTCCACTAAGCCAAATCACCAAATATTAGCTCTCTCCTTTCAAATCTCTCACTCGCCAAATGCCCCTGAGGGGCGATCAACTGCAAATACCAAGCAATGCTTGAACTTGGCAATCGGAACCGGTTTAGTCAACATATCTGCTGGGTTATCGAATTCTTATATTGCTGTCAAGAGGATATCAAAGGGGTCAAAGCAAGGGATAAAGGAGTATGCAACGGAAGTGAAGATCATTAGCCGGCTGAGGCATAGGAATTTGGTGCAACTCATCGGTTGGTGCCACGAAAAGAAAGAACTACTCCTCGTTTATGAGTTCATGGAAAATGGCAGTTTAGATTTCCATCTCTTCCAAGGGAAAAGCCTGTTGACATGGGGAACAAGGTATAAAATCGCCCAAGGTTTGGCCTCAGCGTTGCTCTATCTACATGAAGAATGGGAGCAATGTGTTGTGCATAGAGATGTAAAATCAAGCAATGTGATGTTGGACTCGAACTTCAACGCCAAATTGGGAGATTTTGGGTTAGCTAGATTTGTCGATCACGAGAAGCAGCCCGAAACAACTCTTATGGCGGGGACCATGGGGTACTTGGCACCAGAATGTGTGGTGACAGGTAAAGCTAGTAAGGAATCAGATGTCTACAGCTTTGGTATCGTGGCGTTGGAAATAGCTTGCGGGAGAAAACCACTTGATTCGAAGGTGCCAGAGCCTCAAATGAGACTGGTGGAATGGGTTTGGGACCTCTATGGAATGGGAAGGTTACTCGAAGCTGTGGACGCAAAACTAGGCTCGGATTTTGATGAGCAAGAAACAGAACGTTTGATGATTGTTGGTATTTGGTGTGCTCACCCGGATCACAATTTCCGGCCTAAAATCAGAGAAGCAATTCATGTGCTTAATTTTGAAGCCCCAATGCCCACTCTTCCACCAAAACTGCCCGTGCTATCATTTTTTCCTCTTCCATTGAGCACTACCACCAATAGTTCTAACATCAGCCAAAACCAATATTCAAGCTATACTTCCAATACAGATTCTTCCAAGTTCACCTCATCTTCTACTGCTTCGTCTCCATCTACATCACTTTTGAAATAAAGAGTAATTGGGTCAATTACTTTTAGATTATGGATTGTGGATCGTAGATTTTTGGATTATAATGAGAGTCTGTAAGTTTGTTCAAATAGTATGAGTAGTTCACTTTTCTTCCTATTGGTCTAGATGGTTTTTAGATTTCAGTATTCTATTGTTAGAGGTTGTGTAAATTGGCCTATTAATCTCCAGGTTGGGGATTAACTTGCACTTCTGTTGTTGTAACGTTTGCTTTTTATCGTTTATATAAAATCTTTGTACTACCAGGTCCAGTACATGAGTTAAGTTAATAACCATTCCACCATGAGAATTGATGTGCGTACAGCAAGAGTTTCAACAATAGAAATTGTATATAAACATGGCTAAATCTTCACCTTTTCTGTTATGCACCGATGATTCCCACTGTTTTTCGAGACAGCCAAATCCAATCTTTGAGCTCTAGTTAGTAGTTACAATAATGAACATGTTTCCTCCAAGATTGTTGGGAAGGTTCCTCATGAGTACAATTTGTCCCTTTTGTGTGTATATATATATATACACACACTCAGGATCCTATGAGGGATCCCGGAAATTAGCTTTCGTGCTGGACTTCCGTTACATCCAACGGCTGGGAAAGAAAAGGCAAATCTCGCGGATCTTAACGGGTAAAAATGGAACCAGGTCGCCTCTCACGCGGGTACGAATCCGGGTTTTAACAAAACCTTATTACAGCCCGTTCTCTTGCCATTTCACGCGTTACAGAGAGAGAAGAGAGATAAGAAGGAACAAAGAAGAAGAAGAAGAGCAAACGACAGACGACGAACGAACGATCGATCTCGACGTGTTATAACCTGGATTCGTACCCGCGTGAGAGGCGACCTGGTTCCATTTTTACCCGTTAAGATCCACGAGATTTGCCTTTTCTTTCCCAGCCGTTGGATATATCCAACGGCTCAAATGCGAGTCCCGCACGGAAGCTAACTTCCGGGATCCCTCATAGGATCATGAGTGTGTGTGTATATATATATGGGGGCGGTTCCAGGGACAACAAATTTGACAACAAAAAAAACAACACAAATCTCAATCTCATAGTTCCCGATCAAATTTTTATGATCCGAACCGTTCAATGTGTGCAGAATGTGATTTTAAAGGAACTCGAAAGAAATTAGCAAAAAATATGACCGAAAAGTGCTTGTTTTGAACAGTTTTTAACTGAACCGTTCATCAAATCTAAGCTAAAAACTGCTTAGATCAAGTCCTAGCCTTTCCGGCCTTTTTTTTTTGCTGATTTTTCGTGGGTATTCTTAAAATCACGTTCTGATCACATTGAGCGGCTCAGATCATTAAAATTTGATCGAGAACTATGTGTTGTTTTTTTTGTTGTCAAATTTGTTGTCCCTGGAACCGCCTCCTATATATATATATATATATATATATATATATATATATATATATATATATATGTGACATTGTTTTTAGGAAGTGGAAATATTGTAATTAAATCTAACCTCGGACTTCTTTTGGCACTAGTTTCGGGATCCCAAAGTGTAATCTTTTTGAAATAGTCGTGAATAATGTGGGATAGATCTCTTTATTCTTCCCAAAGGAGAATTTGGATTTCAACCCATTTTTGAAAATTCTATCATCCATTCACTTTTTATGGCACCATTCATTTCATTATTAATCTGAGGGAACACTTACCTGATTGGGAAACAATTGGGCAGCTTCAACGGGAACCTATTTTTTGAGAAATTCTGTGAAATCATGGGAATTTAGTTTAAGTTTACATCAATGGAAACCACGACCGAATAACATATTCGTCGGAGTTTTGGTGGGATTGGTAAGGTATTTTGGTTGGTGGGTTTGTTTTGGTTGGATTTGGCTAGTGGAAGAGAAGCAGACCAATAAAAGGGGATGAGTTTGAAGTTGAGAATCTGTCCATGGAAAACGAATTGAGTCCGGTGCTAGGCCGAAGAAATTTTCCTACAATCAATTATCTCGAGCGACAAATAACTTTGTGGAGGAATGATGAGCACAATAAACAGGAGGAAAGATTGGTTGTCACCTATGACATCCCTGTAGGGCATTCATTAACCCTTACACATAGAACCTTTATTTATATTATGATACGACTAGACACATTACCTGACTAGTCAATGTGGGACAAAGATACTATAGAGCAATATTAATAAGCTACTCTAACAATTCCTCCTCAAAGTTTTTTGTCGCTCGAGATAACTGATTGTTGGAAAATTTCTTCGGCCCAGCACTAGACTCAAATTTGTTATTCTATGGACAGATTCTCAACCTCAAACTCATCCCCTTTTTTGGGTCTGCTTCTCCTCCACAAGCCAAATCCAACCAAAACAAACCCACAAACCAAAACACCTAAACTAGGGCCGGCTCATATATTTTAGAGGCTCGAAGCGAATTTCTTACAATAAACAAATCCGTACTCAGACTACCTTTGCACCAATTATATTTTGATGGCCAAAATAGTAGGACTGGTCATTTTTTTCTGCATATTAAATAGTTGAATGAAAATAACTAAGAAGATATTGATAATTCAGCACAATCAAGAACTAACAATACATAAGATTGGAGCTTCTATTGTGCTCATCATTCCTCCACAAAGTTATTTGTCGCTCGAGATAATTGATTGTAGGAAAATTTCCGTGATTTTATATCATCATATTAATCGAATTACTTAGTTTATCAAATTTGATATTTAAGTATGGGATATCTATTGTGATTTGCTTTATGCAGATATAGTTGATGATTTTGGCTTAAACCTTGAAGCAAAGGAGAAACATATTTTTTTTTATTACAAATAAAAAGGGCTTAATGAAATATTATCCATGATGATTAAGATTAGCCAATAATCCATTGTGTAGAAGTCATAGGAAAAATCATTGCATAAGATTAGTTGACAAATATTTATGGGTGTGGATTCTGATACTTCTCCTCTACTTTTCCGTGATAGTTTAGTTCAATTGTTTTCTTTTGTCATTATTTATTTAATTCTTAATTTACAAATCAATCATAAATTTTGTCAACTAGATTAGGGTTCAGTCAATTTGAAGTTTAATTAATTTTTCTATAAATAATCACAAATTCATGTGGGTTCGAATTAGACAAGCAATTCATGTGCTTAAATTTCCCGATCACAATTTCCGGCCTAAAAATTAGACAAGAGATTCATGTTCTTAAATTAGAAGCCCCACTGCCATTCTCCCACCAAAACGTCTTGCGCTATTGTTCTTTCCTCCTCCACTGAACACTACCACGACCAGTTATGACACTAGCCAAAACCAATATTCAAGCTGTAACACAGATTCTTCCAAGTTCGCCTCATCTTCTACTGCTTCATGATCTCCATCTATATGATCACTTTTTGCATATGAAGTGTAAGTTGGTTCAAATAGTATGAGTCGTCCATTTTTCTTACTATTGGTCTTGATTGTTTAGATTTTCTTGATTCAATTGTTAGGCATTGATAGATTGGCTTCTTGATCGAGCACTTTAGGAACATAGATCTAGGCAAAACTGTGTCTGATGCACTCTACGAGTTCCGGATACAATCGTGTTCGAATCTGTACTTTAAATATGTGTTCTTAGATTTTTTTGTTTTTGATCTTTTAAGTTGTGATTTAGCTTACTCTTCAGTAGTCGTAATGTTGGTTTGTTTTTACTTTAATAGTAGAAAATCTTTGTAGTTTTCATGTGCTACCAGGTCCAGGACTTGAGTTAATATCCATTAATTCCATGAGAACTCATATTGGATTCGGCTAGCAATCCCGTGTTAACGGGGTGAGGCATCCAATTGAGATTGATTATGTGACTTTGGAAACTAACCGTTACCAAATTGGATTGGAGGCAATATATTCAGAATGAAAACTTAAAGGACATACGTAGTTATATGCACCCATAAATTTATACAACTCTCACCCTAGCCACCCAAATAAATCAACTCCGCCCCATTTCTTCAATTATATATCCTCTCATGTCTCCCAACTCACACTCATTTACATCTCCCACTGATCATCACATGCAAGATTACCATTCACAGCATTCTTACAGTCATTTAACTAAATGCCAATAATTCATTCACAACCCAAACTCCCAATTTCCCCACCACACAGCAATGGCTATCTTCATTCTTCAACTTCAAAATCCTACTGTATTCTCTCTCCATGTTCTTCTTCTGCATTCTATTTCCTCAAACAAATTCACTGACCTTCAACCGCACAAACATAGCCGACCAAGCTCAGAAGGCTAACATAACAACCTTCGGAGAAGCCTATGTCTCATCCTCCAAGTCACCTCCAACGAACGCAACACCAATCTGCATATATCAAGTTGGTAAAGCAACTTACATTGAATCCCTTCAGTCCTTCACCTTTGGGACAATTCCACTGGAAACTTAACTGATTTCAGTACCCATTTCGTTTTCGTAATTGGTCCGGATGGGAGTCTGGATTTCGCCGATGGGATCACTTTCTTTCTCGCTCCAAAAGGGTTGAATTTCACAACTGGTGGTGGATTAGGCCTCCCAATTGACCCAGTTACGAAAATCAAAACCAGCCCCTTTGTTGCTGTGGAGTTTGATACGTTCGGGAATGTTGACTATTGGGACGGTTGGGACCCGATCAATGTCGGCCGGGCTCCTCATGTAGGTATTGATGTCAATTCTATTACATCAAATGTTACTGCTGTTTGGTACTGTAGTATAACTAATGGCACTGAGAATGAGGCTTGGATTAGGTATGATTCAAGTTCAATTCATACAATTTAAGTGTAGTTTTTTTGCAATTCATAAATTCAAGCGGAATGAGTGTTTTCCATGATTTTATATCATCATATTAATCGAATTACTTGGTTTGTCAAAGTTAATATTTTAGTACGGAGTATTTACAGTGATTTATTTTATGCGGATACAGTTGATGAATTTGGCTTAAAACATTGAAACAGAGGAGAAACATATTTCTATTACAAATAAAAAGAGCTTAATGAAATATCAACCATGATGATTAAGATTAGCCTATAATCCATTGCGGAGAAGTCATAGGAAAAATTATTGCATCAGAGTAGTTGATAAACATTAATTTATGGGTGTGGATTTTGGTACTTCTCCGCTACGTTTCCGTGATAGTTTAGTTCCTTTGTTTTCTTTTGTCATTATTTATTTAATTCTTAATTTACAAATCAATCACAAATTTTGTCAACTAAATTAGCGTTCAGTCAATTTGAACAAAATTTTGTCATTAATTATTTATTGCATGCATGTTCTTCCAACAGAGATTCCCGTGCATGGCAACATAATTGGCTCCCAATTCCATGGCTAAACTAAGGATAAACCACCTGCGCGCAGAGTGCTCATAAATATGTCTCATTCTTTATATATAGAACAGATTTATTATACACATGCGTAAACATCCCAAGTTCCCAACAATCTTGGAGGAAACATGTTCATTATTGCAACCAGTGCTCAAAGATTGCATTTAGCTGCCTCGAAAAGCAGTGGGCTTCACCAGTATTCATAAACTTCAACTCTCAATAATGAATTGGGTTGAAATACTTGGATAAGGTAAATACAATTTTATCACCAAATTTCTTGTTATTATATCACCTCTTTTTGCTCCACTTTTCAACGTTACTGTTCTTGTGGTTATGTAGCACTACACAGACAAAATTATGTGATGCCCCAGTAATGAATTAGGCAAACATTTGTCATTGCTGCTTCATCCCGTAATAAAACATCTTGGAATTTTACTCTATCGTGTCCATTTTCTCAGAGAAGATTCTGCCTTAATTTCCAATCAAGACAAATATGGTCTATGGAAAAGTATGGGAAGACTTGGAAGACTTGTTCCATAACCAACCACAAATCCATCTCCTTTGAGAGAGAAAGAGAGAGCGAAAGAGATCGAGTGGGCTATAGCGAGACTTTTTTATGTAACAGTGGCAGCGGTCATGAATACATCTATTAGCGAGACTTTGGTGTCCATTTTCTCGGGAAAAAGTCTACCTTTCCAATCAAGACAACTATGTCTATGGTGCACGGAAAAACATGCGAAGACTTGGAACATCGGGAAATCCTTTTGAGTGAAAAGTATGCAATGACCGACTGATCATTCCGAGATTATAATGCTAATGCGAGCAGCTCGAGGCTCGGCATAGTTCGACTTGTTTAGTAATCGAGTCGAGTTTGAGCTCGAACTTTAGGCTCGTATAGTAAACGAGTCGAGCTCAACACTCAAAAGTTCGGCTCGTCTCGAATCGTTTGTAGAGGACTTGTTTAGTAATTGAAGCGGCTCAGCTCCTTTACGCACCAGCTCGAGCTCGAGTTTTAGGATAGATTGGTAAACGAATGTAGTTCAAAACTCGGCTCATTTGCACTCTTATGTAGCTGTACGTGTGGCAGCACTCTGTTTTTTGGGAGAAAGTACTTGATTGGGGAATAGAAGTGAGAGGATGACGATCCCGTTTGTTTTGGGATTTTGGATTTGAATTTGGATTTGGATTTGGATTTGGATTTGAATTTGTAGGTAATGAGTGTAGAGAGAAATAGAATAATGACTGAAAGTAGGAGTAAAGGTTGGAGAAAGATAGAGAGAAAAAGAGTAATGATTTAGTGAAATAGAATAATAATTAGAATTCAAAATAAAAAACCGTTAAACGAACGGAGTCACATGACTCTACTCCCGTCAGCACAATATTCCAAAAAAATTTGTTAGAAGGCCACCCGCGCTTGTCTAGGCCTGATAGGAACTGTGAATGCATGCGGGTCTGACAGTTGTGAAAAGAGTAATTTACATGAGAAAAATTTCTTTACGGATGCTCTGTAAAGTAGGTTTTTACGGAGGCGAATAATCTCACTCGTTTAAAAGTGTTTTAGGCGGTTCAGAATTTAAATAAATTATCTGTGCGAATAGTTTATTTAAAATTCGGACCGTTGATTAATGAGACGAACGGCGAAATGGAACAGCGCGAAAACCTCTTATACGGTCCGTCCGTCAATAAGCCAACCTCAATTTACATTCCTATCTTCTTTTTGGCCCAACTCTTGCTATGTCTTTCCCAGCAATTACAAAGAAGCTAGTCACGGGAGGCTCCCATCCAGTTTTGGCCTTTGTGGGCCCATCTGGAGCCCTAAAAAATGATCACAATTGTTCATTTGGTAGAACTCGTCGAATTTTTCAATCATGTGAAAAATTAGCTTTATCGAACATTGATAGATACATGATTGACACACATTTGTACAAGAAAAAAAGTACTCCCTCCATCCCATTATTCAGTATGTCTCTTTTATGTCTTTTGCATATATCTTTTAGTATGAATCTTGAAAAATATGCAATATGAATCTTATTTGATAGATCTCGATTAGTTCTATAATACAAAGTTTTCAAAATTATGAAAAATATTATAAATTGAAAAATATAAGCAATTCAAAAATGACACGCAATTCAAAAATGGACAACAAAAATGGGACGGATGGAGTAAAATTTAAGTTTCGAATTATTATTATTATTATTATTATTCAGTTATTTAAATGCCAAAAATTCATTCATTCGAAACCCAAACTCCTACCCAGCCATGGCTATCTTCAACTTCCAAATCCTGCATTACATGCATTTGGCCCCTGTCCGGTTCTAGCTCCGCAATGCATCAATAGGGGAATCCTGTGAAAGGATTGATCGGATCACTGCGAAGTCCTTTGGAATTTGAAAAGTGTTGGGCCCGGAGTGCCCCCATGGATTTGGTTACACAATGCCACTCCCTGCAACCGCTCTAAAAACAGACTTGCGAGTGCGATGTGGAATGCAATAAAAGACTTAATTGAAACCCTTCCTATCACCAATTGGTTTTAGGAGAGATGGTGGAAAAGCGGTCCGACAAGTGGTATCATAGCCAGGAAGTCATGGGTTCGAGTCGTGGGAGCGTCATCGTGAGGGAGAGATTGTTGGGCCCGGAGTGCCCCCATGGATTTGGTTACACAATGCCACTCCCTGCGACCGCTCTAAAAACAGACTTGCGAGTGCGATATGGAATGCCATAAAAAACTTAATTGAAACCCTTCCTACCACCAATTGGTTTTAGGAGAGATGGTGGAAAAGCGGTCCGACAAAAAGTACGAAAAGACTAATTCTTTTTTTTTATTTTTTTGAAAAGAACGGAAAGACTAATTCAACCAATCAGAGAAGTTGCGAAAAATTACTTATTTGGAAGCGATAAGGAGATTGATTGATTACATGACTTGCAAGGAGGCTAAGGTGAAAGTCAAGGATGGGAGCCACACTCCATGTATATATACGAGTCACACTCCAAGAAAGCACCCGGCAAAGAAACTTTTTTGCATGTGAATCAGTACACAATGATTAATTAATCATTTCACATCCTAACCAAGAAATCAAAACTGGCACTGGACTGGACTGAGTCCAATCAAAAGAACTTTGGATGAATTCTTCAGTTATTTAAATGCCAAAAATTCATTCATTCGAAGCCCAAACTCCCACCCAGCCATGGCTATCTTCAACTTCCAAATCCTGCTATATTCTCTCTCCCTATCCTTCTTCTGCATTCTATTTCCTCAAACAACTTCACTCACCTTCATCCGCTTCAACCTGACTAACGAAGCCCTTCAAGATCAAAATGCCTACATAACAACATTCGGAGATGCCACTTTCTCAACCCAAGGCCTCCAACTCACCAGCCTGGAGAACCAAGTCGGTAAAGCAACTTACATCGATCGCCTTCACCTTTGGGATAATTCCACTTCCACTCGAAACTTAACAGATTTCTCTACCCATTTCGTTTTTGTGATTGATTCGGAAGAGCATTTCACTATTGCCGGTGGATTCACCTTCTTTCTCGCTCCAAATGGGTCAAATTTCGAAGGTAATGGTTCCTTGGGCCTCCCAATTAAATCAGGTGGGACAGAACACACTAGCCCTTTTGTTGCTGTAGAGTTTGATACGTACAGGAGTGGACTGTTTAATGAACATGGTTGGGAACCGGACGATGTCGGCCAGGATCCGCATGTAGGTATCGATGTCAATTCTCTCGTATCAAGGCCGTGGAGCGTTTGGTACCCTAACATACGTGCTGGGATCCCGAATGAGGCTTGGATTAGGTATGATTCAAGTTCACGCAATTTAAGCGTAGAGTTTACTGCTACTACTAATACTACTAGAGTTAACGATACCATTCATTTAATTATTGATCTGAGGGATTACTTACCTGAATGGGTGACATTTGGGTTCTCAGCTTCAACAGTGTCGGGGTCGGGGTGGTCTGCGAAAACTACTGTAAAATCATGGGAATTTAGTACAAGTTTGGAAATTAAGAGGAATGTTAATTTAGGATCGAAAAAAATCTTCATTGGAGCTGTAGTGGGATTGGTTGTCGGTACGGTTGTTTTAGTTGGTGGGTTTGTTTTGGTCGGATTTGGCTTTTGGAGTAGAAGTACTAGAGCAAAAGAAGAGGATGAGTTTGAAGTTGAGATGTCCATAGAAAACGAATTCGAGTCCGGTTGTGGGCCGAAGAAATTTTCCTACGGCCAATTATCTCGGGCGACAAATAACTTTAAGGAGGGACAAAAGCTTGGAGAGGGAGGGTTCGGTGGAGTTTATAGAGGTTTCTTGGGGGAATTGAATTCTTATATTGCTGTCAAGAGGATATCAAAGAGGTCAAAACAAGGGATAAAGGAGTATGCAACGGAAGTGAAGATCATTAGCCGGTTGAGGCATAGGAATTTGGTGCAACTCATCGGTTGGTGCCACGAAAAGAAAGAACTACTCCTCGTTTATGAGTTCATGGAAAATGGCAGCTTAGATTTCCATCTCTTCCAAGGGAAAAGCCTTTTGACATGGGGAACAAGGTATAAAATCGCCAAAGGTTTGGCCTCAGCATTGCTCTATCTACACGAAGAATGGGAGCAATGTGTAGTGCATAGAGATGTAAAATCAAGCAATGTGATGTTGGACTCGAACTTCAACGCCAAATTGGGAGATTTCGGGTTAGCTAGATTTGTCGATCACGAGAAACAATCCGAAACAACTCTTTTGGCGGGGACCATGGGTTACTTGGCACCGGAATGTTTGGTAACAAATAAAGCTAGTAAGGAATCAGATGTCTACAGCTTTGGTATCGTGGCGTTGGAAATAGCTTGCGGGAGAAAACCCTTGGATTCGAAGGTGCCAGAGTCTCAAATGAGACTGGTGGAATGGGTTTGGGACCTCTATGGAATGGGAAGGTTACTCAAAGCAGTGGACGCGAAACTAGGCTCGGATTTTGATGTGCAAGAAACAGAACGATTGATGATTGTTGGTCTTTGGTGTGCTCACCCGGATCACAATTTCCGGCCAAAAATCAGAGATGTAATTCATGTGCTAATTAATTTTGAAGCCCCACTGCCCATTCTCCCACCAAAACTGCCTGCGCTATCATTTTCCTCTCTTCCATTGCACACTACCACCACCATTTCTGACACCAACCAAAACCAATTTTCAAGCAACGTAGATTCTTCTAAGTTCATCTCATCTTCTACTGCTTCGTCTTCATCAATAAAAGTCTTCAATAAAGAGTAAGGAGGTGTTCGAAGCCAATTTTTTAGATTCTGGATTGTGGATTGTAGATTTTTGTATTATAATGAGAGTTTGTAAGTTGTTACAAATTAATAGTATGTGTAATCCATTTTCTTCCTATTTGTCTTGATTGTTTTTGATTTCATGATTCTAATAATTGTTAGAGGTTGTGTAGATTGGCTTTTTAACCTCCAAGTTGGGGATTAACTTGCCCTTATATCTATTGTTTCTATTGTTGAAACGTTTGCTTTTTATCGTGAAATAGAAAATCTTTGTACTACCAGGTCCAGGACTTCAATTACGCGTGTCCCTACTCAAAATTAAAATATATTTATATATATATTTTTTATAAATTAGCAAAATTGTGAAAGTGTGCTAATATATAAACATACACACTTGTATATATCTCGAAAATACACTTATAGAATTAATTTTATGCCTGAATTTGATCATATGGTGCATTTATATTTGTTATTTTATGAGATGTTTGTCTATTTGGAGCTATTCTTTCTTGATTCTCTTTATTATTAACCATCTGGGAGAAATATTTTAAAATAAAGTCATTAACAAAACTAGCTCGATCATTCTAAATCTTATTGATGTTCATTTAAAACACATTTTAAAATTGTTGTCTGAGATTTTGTGCTCATTTTTACCTAATTTAACTTAAAGTACACGTTATAAGCTTTTGTAGTTAGTAATATATGCCTAGAATTTTGTACGATCTTATTGTGGTTGACTAAAAATAAATAAATTTTCGTCATTATGATCAATATGTGCCCCCACTAGACTATATTCTTGGATCCGTCCCTCCTTCCTAGGAACCTTGCTTCCATTGAGAAAGAAACCCGCTTCCAACTAGGATAGAACTTATTAGTCATATAAATTCAAAAATAAAAATAAAAATAAAAGACACCAATTAGCAAGAGAAAAGACAAAGTAATGATAAGATATTATAAAAATATTAACTTATATTTGCTCAGTTACAATATAACCATAATATTACTGGAATCGTTTGTATAGGACTTGTTTAGTAATTGAAGCTGCTCAGCTCATTTACGCACCAGCTCGAGCTCGAGTTTTAGGATGGTTTGGTAAACGAACCTAGTTCAAAACTCGGTTCATTTGCACTCTTATGAAGCCGTACGTGTGGCAGCACTCTGTATTTTGGGAGAAAGTACTTGATTGGGGAATAGAAGAGAGAGGATGACGATCCCGTTCGTTTTGGGATTTTGGATTTGGATTTGGATTTGTAGCTAATGAGTATAGAGATAAATAAAATAATGATTGAAAATAGGGGTAAAGATTGGAGAGAAATAGAGAAAAAAATGAGAGTAATGATTTGAGTGAAATAGGATAATGATTAGAATTCAAAATCAAAAACCCTTAAACGAACGGAGTCACATGCTTGTGCAATGTTGCCTCAAATATAATCAATATTTTAGTGGATTTCACCAGAGTTTTTGGTAATTTTGCTTCATAAAGCGATCTTGTGAAAAACAACACCGCCAAGCGTGGTGCAATCTGTTCGCCCTTTATATTTCATTTTTGTATTTGTTGGGATTTAAATCTGGTTATATTTGAGGCAATGGCGGAACGTTCATATCGACGTCTGCTCAAATTGACCCTTTGCAGACGCACTAAAACTCTCTCAATCAGAGTCTGCTACTGGAATGGAGCTTCTTCACCATTGTTTACCCGTCTTGTTATTTTTCGTAGAAAATTCGATATTACTTCCGATTGGCTGAGCTAGAGAAAATTATTGGAATAGCGGTCAATGTAAGGTTGTTTTCATGCTATGAAGGCTGAGTTTGTGGTTGTGCATGGCTTTGCCCTTAATCAGACTTGCTTTTTCTCGTGTTCGTATTAAACATAAATTCACATCTGTGATCTGTCGAGAGAGTGATGGGGGCTCCATTTGCACTAAATTCACATTTGCACTAAATTCACATAAATTCACATCTGTGATCTGTCTAGAGAGAGAGAGAGAGAGAGAGAGATGGGGGCACCATTTGCACTAATGTCGACACTCTAGGCCTGATAGGGACTGTGAATGCATGCGGGTCTGACAGTTGTGAAAAGAGTAATTTACATGAGAAAAACTTCTTTACGGAGTCTCTGTAAAAAAGGTTTTCACGGAGGCGAATAATCTTACCTCTTTAAAAGTGTTTTGGGCGGTTTAGATTTTAAATAAATTATTTGTGCAAATAGTTTATTTAAAATTCGGACCGTTGATTACTGAGACAAACGGCGAGATGGGACGGCGCGGAAACTTTTACGGACCGTCCGTCAATAAGGCAACCTCAATTTACATTCCTATCTTCTTTTTGGCCCAACTCTTGCTATGTCTTTCCCAGCAATTACCACCTAATTAAAGAAGTCACGGCAGGCTCCCATCCAGTTTTGGCCTTTGTGGGTCCATCCGGAGCCGTAAAAAATGATCTCAATCGTTCATTTTGTATTACTCGTCGAATTTTTCAATCACATGAAAAATTAGCTTCATCGAACATTGATAGATACATGATCGACACACATTTGTACAAGAAAAAAAGTACTCCCTCCATCCCATTATTTAGTTTGTCTCTTTTATGTCTTTTGCATATATCTTTTAGAGTGAATCTTGAAAAATATGTAATATAGATCTTATTTGATAGATCTCGATTAGTTCTATAATACAAAGTTTTCAAAATTATGAAAAACATTATAGATTGAAAAATATAAACAATTCAAAACTGGCACGCAATTCAAAAATGAACAATAAAAATGGAATGGATGAAGTAAAATTTAAGTTTCGAATTATTATTATTTTATCTCATTTTTCTTGTACAAATGTGTTTCGACCAAGTTTGGAGGGGTAATAGGATATAAAGAGAGGCAAGAGGAGGAGTTTGACGTTTAGCAGCTTTTGTCCACTTCTCCTCTTTTGGTTAATTTTAGGCCCATCAAAACTTTTTTTTTGCTCGGCAATTCTTCAGCTATTTTCTTTTCTTTTTTTTTTTTTTTTATCCGCAATGCTTCAGCTATTTAAATGCCAAAAATTCATTCAAAACCCAACTTCAGTACTCAACAGCCATGGCTATCCTCAACTTCAAAATCCTGCTATATTCTCTCTCCATGTTCTTCTTCTGCATTCTATTTCCTCAAACAACTTCACTCACCTTCGACCTGACCGACTTATCCCTTCCAGATCAAAATGTCAACATAACAACATCCCCAAGAGCCTATAGGTCGACCAGAGGCCTAGAAGTCACCCCCAACACACTCGACGCCAATTTGCAGCTAGAAGCTGGTAAAGTAAGCTAGAAGGGGGAGTGGTGTTGGAACCAGAGGAGGGAGCACTGATGGTGGAAGGGGTAGGGCTAGAAGGGGTCGTCCAGTGATTACATCAGGAAATTGAAAGCCAACATGGCCCCAATACTGACCATGGGTCATTGCATTGAATTATGAGGATCACTTTTTCTTTTGTCCAGATCCACTTTTGCTCTCTTGGAACTTGCCAGTAGATATGACAGACTAGTCATTGTGCAAAATTGTTTGTTTGTTTTGGCAAGTAGGTGTATGTATTCAATGGCTTTGAATGGTGCCAGTTGAACTAATTTTTGCTTTTTGAATATTATGGTCAATGGCAATTGGCAAGTAGGTCAATGGGTTTGAATGGTGCCAATTGTTTTTTGATTCATTTATGAGACAATGGGAAGTAGGTATATGCATTGAATATTGTGTGTATTGAAATAGTGTTGGAATTGTTTTTTTTTTTTTTTTGTTGTTCAAACTGTGTTGGAACTGTTTTTTTTGTTCGAACTGTGTTGGAGCTTTTTTTTTGTTCAAATTGTGTTGGAGCTGTTTTTTATTTGTTGGAACTGTTATTTTTTTTGTTCAAACTGTGTTCGAAATGTTTTTTTTTTTTTGGTTGAAACTGTGTTGGAGCTATTTTTTTTTGTTGAAACTGTGTTCAAGCAGGTAAATGCACTCAAACGCAAGTAGGCCAATGTGTTGAACTGTTTTTTTGTGGAACTGTTTTTTCTCTTTTTTTTTTTTGGCAAACAGGTGTACCATACCAAAAGGATGTAGTAGTGGTCGACTAGGGGGACCAATTTGGCGACAAGTTTTCCCTCCAAATGGAGCTAGGGTAAGGGAGGGGAGTGGGAGGACGGGAAATGGCAAAAATGCCCCTCAAAAGTGGCCACATGGCTTTTTTCCGTCCAAAAAGTTAACACCTTCCTTCCAAAGGATGACATTGAAACAAAATTAAAAGTCGCAGTATTTGTATGCTGAAATTAAAAGAGAAAGAACCAAATTGAATTTTCGGTGAAAGTCGAAGGGATATAAAAGAAAATTTACCATTGTTTTTAGGAATTGGTAGTATAGTAAATCTAACCTAGGACTTCTTTTGCCACTACTCTGGGCATCCCAAAGTGTAATCTTTTTGAACTAGTGGTGATGAATGTGGGATTAGTACGTATCTTATTCTTCCCAAAGAAGAATTTGGATGTCAACCCCCTTTTGAAAATTCTACTCCCTCCGTCCCTTTTTTAGGGTCCAGTATTCTATTTTGGGCTGTCCCTTAATAAGTGTCCATTTTGTAAAGTTAGTGGGTAAAAGTTGGTACATTGTCTATTTTGTCCTTAAAAGTAGATTCCATTTTGAAAAGTTAGCAAGTAAAAGTGTAATGATTATGGGTAAGTAGAGAAAATGGAGGAAAAAGTTGATGTGAAAAGTATAATGATGATGTCTTTTTAATAAGCTGGAATTACGAAGCAAGACACTTAAAAAGGAATGAGGGAGTATCACCCATTCATTTTTTATGGCAGGATTCTATCTCTGTAAACTGAAGGTGTCTCGCCTTCTTTCTTGCTCCAGCTGATGGGTCGGTTTTCATAGGTACCGTGGTGATGCAATAGGCCTCCAAATTGACCAAGTTACGACAGTACTCACTAGCCCTTTTGTTGCTGGAGTTTGATACGTTTCAAAATAAGGATTTGGACAAGTTCGAAAAATTTAAGCGTAATTTTCACTCCTACTACAAATGGTAGTACCAACATTCATTTCATTATTGATCTGGGGGAACACTTACCTGAATAGGTAACAATTGAGTTCTCAGCTTCAGCATGAACTTATTTTGTGAAAAATACTGTAAAAATATGGGAATTTAGTTTATGCATGGAAACCACGACCAATCGAATAAAATATCCGTTGGAGTTTTGGTGGGATTGGTGATCGTCTCAGGTGTTTTGGTTTGTGAGTTGGTTTGGGTTGGATTTGGCTTGTGGAAGAGAAGCAGACCAAAAGAAGGGGATGGGTTTGAAGTTGAGATGTCCATGGAAAACGAATTTGAGTCCGGTGTTGGGCAGAAGAAATTTTTGTACAATCAATTATCTCAAGCGACAAATAATTTTGAGGAGGAATGATGAGCGCAAAATATTAACACATAGAAGCTCCAATATAGTGGATAAAAAAAAGAAAAGAAAAAGAAGCTCCAATATGCGTATAAAAAAAAGGCTCCAATATGTATTGTTAGTATTTGTAGAACCCGTAATGTGAGCCTTTTGAGGGTAATTTTTGGGGTATTGGGTGGAGAGGGATAAAAAAATGAATAAGAGTAATAAACTAATAATTGAGAAGAGAGTGAGAGTAAAGAGCCTAATTTTGTGTAATTATGAAAAAGTGACTAGCTAAAATAGAAGAGTGATTTTAGAGAATTAATTTGGTCTAAAATTAGCTAATTAAGGCTGATAAGGATGCTTTACGATAGAACTGACTAGCCCTTGTGTTGTAACGAAACGCTATGAAAGCGAACTAAGAACGAGAAAGAGAAAATTAAACAAGAAATCACGAGACACAAGATATACGTGGTTCTCCAAGATGGATACGTCCACGGGTGAGCAGAGAGAGGATTCACTAACCAACGTAAAGAAGAGATACAAAGAGTCGGCTGCAATCCGTAATTCTAGAGAGGCCACAATATGAGAGAGAGTCCATCCAAAAGATTCTAAGGACAAAATCCTTGAATTCCCCCAAAGTCCTATTTATAATAGGATACCAAAATGGGAACAACATAAATAATCAATGTGGGACAAAAGAATACAAGGCATTCTCAATAATTCTCCACCTTAACTTGAATTCCACTAAGCCAAATCACCAAATATTAGCTCTCTCCTTTCAAATCTCTCACTCGCCAAATGCCCCCGAGGGGCGATCAACTGCAAATACCAAGCAATGCTTGAACTTGGCAATCGGAACCGGTTTAGTCAACATATCTGCTGGGTTATCTGCCGTACCCACTTTCTTCACCTCAAATTGCTTCTCTGAGATGATATCCCGAACGAAGTCATGATACTTAACATCGATATGCTTGGTCCTTTCATGATAAATCAGATTTTAAGTCCAATGTATAGCACTCTGTGAATCACAAGATACTGAAAATCACACCATGTGCAAGACCAAGCTCACAAAGCAAACCTCCCATCCACAATGCCTCATTCACAGCTTCAGCAATGGCCATATACTCTGCTTCCATTGTAGACAACGCGACTGTAGCCTGTAAAGTAGCTTTCCAACTAGTGGCACTTTCAGACAGAGTAAAAACGTAACTTGTCAGAGACCTCCTTTTATTGTGGTCACCGGCAAAATTCAAATTAACATAACCAACAACATGATCATCAGAATTGGTAACCCCAAATAATAAACCAACACCTGCAATTCCACGCAAATACCGTTGTATCCCTTTCACAGCTTCCCAATGTGCCTTTCCTGGATACCCCATATAACGACTAATGACACTAACTGCATGTGAAATATCTGGATGAGTACATACCATGGTGTACATAAGGCTCTGAACTGCACACGAATATGAAACCTGAGACATATACTTCTCTTCATCCTCCCACTGTGGTGACAACTCCGCTGAAAGTCGAAAGTGTGCTGCTAAAGGGTACTGACTGGCTTTGAGTTCTGCATGGCAAACCGCTCAAGCACTTTGAGAATATAAGATTTCTGATTCAAAAATAGTTTGTCAGCTACTCGATCTTTGTAAATCTCCATACCTAAAATACGTTTTGCCGCACCCAAATCTTTCATCTCAAATTCAGCACCTAACTGTTGTTTCAATCTGTTGATTTTTTATACACTATTAGCAACAATAACCATATCTTCAGCATACAACAGTAGATAAACAAATGAACCACCTGAAAGTTTTCAAAAATACACACAACTGTCATATTCACTCCTAGAATATGACTGGCTTATCATAAAAGTATCAAACCGCTGATACCACTGCCTAGGGGATTGTTTGAGGCCATACAAAGACTTATGAAGTAAACAAACGTGATCCTCCTTACCAAAAATAACAAAACTCTCAGACTGACGTATATAAATCTGTTCCTCAAGCTCCCCATGCAAAAATGCAGTATTGACATCAAGTTGCTCCAACTCAGGATCATAACATGCAACAGTAGAAAATAAAGTGCGAATGGAACTATGTTTTACAACTGGTGAAAATACTTCATTGTAGTCAACACCGTCCTTCTGGCTATATCCTCTCGCCACTAGTCGAGCTTTGAATAGAGCATCTTTTACCCCTGAAATACCTGATTTGCGCTTGAAGACCCACTTGCACCCAACAATCCTCTTCCCTTTCGGCGGTTCTACTAACTCTCATGTCTGATTCTTCTGAAGTGACTCAATCTCCTCATTCATAGCAATAGACCACTGTGCAGACTCAGCGCTCGAAATAGCTTCCATATAGCTTGAAGGCTCATCATACTCAATTGTCTCAGCAACTGATAAAGCATAGGCCACCATCTCAGAATAAGTCGAATACCTTTTAGGAGGCCGAATCTCCCTCCTTGGCCTATCTTTAGTAATAGTGCGTTGTTGCTCAACTAGTGCATCAACCTCTGTGTCTGAACTCGTGAACTCCTCTTCAATTGGCTGCTCAATGTCTTTCTTCACTGAGTTGGAAGATTCACTCAAAAACTCCACCTGCTTTGGAACACTCTGTTCCTGAACTGTTTCCTTAACCTGCTTAGACCCCTTAATCATAAAATTTTCATCAAAAGTCATATCCCTACTGATAAAAAACTTTGAATCATCAGAGCACCACAACCTGTACCCTTTCACACCTGCTGCATAACCCAAAAAAATATACTTCTTGGCCAGTGGCTCCAATTTACCCTAATTCACATGAGCATAAGTTAGACACCCAAAAATATGCAACACAGAATAATTAGCTGGATGACCTGACCATACCTCAAACGGAGTCTTACACTCAATAGCAGTCGACGGAGACCTATTCACCAAATAACATGTTGTGGAAACAGCTTCAGCCTAAAATTTTATGCCCAATCTGGAATTGGACAACATACAACGTGTTTTCTCCAAAAGAGTCCTGTTCATTCGTTCAGTCACACCATTCTGCTGAGGGGTTTTCCTCACTGTGTGATGCCTCACAATGCCCTTATCACTGCAAAACCTATCAAACTCCCCAAGACAAAACTCCATACCATTTTCAGTTCTCAAACGTTTTATTTTCTTACCCGTCTGATTCTCAATCAAAGTTTTAAACTGTTTGAATGTATTTAAGGCATCACTCTTATGTTTCAACATATACACCCAAACCTTACGAGAGAAATCATTGATAATACTCATAAAATATCGAAAACCACCTTTAGAATTTACCTCCTCGGGACCCCAAAGATCTGTGTGAAAATAATCCACCGGTCATTTGGTGCGATGAACAATTGTACTGAATTTTACTCTGCACTGCTTGCCGTAGACACAGTGCTCACAGAAATCTAATTTCTCAGTTTTCTGGCCACATAGCAAAACCTGTTTGCTCAAAACTGTCATCCCCCTCTCGCTCATATGCCCAAGACATATATGTCACAAACGAGTCAAGTCTGAATATGAAACCTTGGATGAAGCAACCATTGCTGTAGCACCTAAAACTGCACTGCCTTGGAGTGTATAGAGGTTACGACGCTTCTGACCCTTCATCAGTACCAATGCACCCTTCAAGACTTTCAAAACTCCACCTTAACCGAGGAATTTGCAACCATGAGATTCAAGAGCACCCAAGGAGATAAGATTTTTCTTCAAATCCGGAACATGTCGAACCTCAGATAAAGTCCTAACAATACCGTCATGCATCCTAAGCTGAATCGTTCCTGAACCAACAGTCTTACAGGCCATGTTGTTGCCCATCAAGAAGTCCTAATTAAGAGTCTTCTTCTTTCTAATTTGTTTAGTTGGGAGTCGAGGGAGAACTCCTTCCCTAATCAATTTCTTGACATGTTAAATATATATTTCCCGTGCTTAGAATTGCGTATGGGCTCTCTAGATGGAGTATATTTTTTTGGCCATTTTTTCTTTGCTTTCGTTTGTCCATGGGTTGTATATATCCCTTTGATATCTTTTCAAAAAAGTTACTTATCCACAAAAAAAAAAAAGAGATAAAAAATAGTATATTTCTCTTCCCAAGTGTTGAAATAATTGAACTGAATGATTATGTTGATTTTCAATTCAATTACACAAAAGGGGACCATAACTATCTCAATAATTCGTGATTACATTATTGAACAATCACTACAAGAAAAAGCAGTATTGCCTTCGCTTTTAAAAAAGTGGCCAAAAGTTCACGTTGGCATAGGATTTTACCTACAAAATTTGTTGCGTTGCTAAGGCGTGGCTAAAGTTGTGTCGACAATAGTTTTTGCCAACGAGAAGTCTATGCGTGGGTAATGAATGAGTTTTAGCAACTACTTTCAATGTTGGCAAAAGGTCCAAGCTGTGTTGGTAATTGTTGTGCATTGGCAAAAGTCAAGAAAAATAGGGACAACATTTTACTTTTGCCAACGCAAAACAGAAACTTTAGCGACGACTTTCTTCGTGGGCAAAGAACAAGCTTTACCAACGCAAATTGCTCGTTGGCAAGAGCACCATTTGCACTAAATTATAATTTTATTTTTTTCCTGTACTACTTTTGCCGACACCTAAAATGTGTGAGAAATAATTTGTATTGTATGTTCCATACCTTTGCCCACAGTTAATTCTGTGGGCAAAGTTCTTAAATATATTCATAAATTTAAATTTAGAGCTCAATTTTCATAACATTTGAGGCCTATATTCCATCAAAATTCCTTAAAAACACACAGATATAGAATCTGTTATCAAATTTCAACAAAATCAATCCCATATGTATCCAAGTACATCCCAAAAGTAACCAACATTCTAAAATATCCAAAAACGAACTTTGTCAATACATTTCAATATCCAAGAGTAATTTACCAAGTCTACCATATCCCTACCAACAAAGCTATTATAAAAAATAAAATAAAATGATCCGAAAATATGAAGTGATTCCATCGCAGTGCCTTGCCAAACCAATGCATCATTAACCTGTCAATAAATCAAAAAAAAAAAATCAATGAGAACTATAATTACTATTGTAATTGTGAAAATAATAGTACCTACTTTTATTGAAACAGAACACCCCAAAAGGAGAAGGGTAACAGAACACCCCAAAGGTTTAGAGTAAACCTAGGCTAAGTACCCCACAAAGTGTACGGGGTATAGCTTCCCACATGTTTGACCCTTCCAATAATTGGGATAACACCACTGTCTGAATTAGTTGGTAGTAGCCTAACCTGAAAAGCCTAGCTCACACCCATAGCCAAATAAAGCACTAGCATCCCTTGATAGATAGCAGCAGAAAACAGTTGCAACAAAAAAACAGTATCCAAAGTAATGGCTGCCCCAACATTGGTTTGACCACGGAAACACAAAACCCACACTTGCACACAACCAAGTTTTTCTTTTTCAGAGAAGAACAAAAGACCCCACTACCTTTTTCTTTCCAAAGATTACTAAAGCAATTGTTTTCCCAGGTGAACCAACTGTGTTCTACCGAAGACACCC
Source organism: Rhododendron molle (assembly GCA_025413875.1). NCBI lineage: Eukaryota > Viridiplantae > Streptophyta > Magnoliopsida > Ericales > Ericaceae > Rhododendron > Rhododendron molle. The sequence goes on from CM046398.1 coordinate 47,479,509, forward strand.
ACACACAGTGCACGACAAACACATTTCTTTTCCAGAGTCTACTGCTTTCTAATGGTGTTTTCCCCCAAAACATAATTAGACCAAATTAGCTTCCCAGAGAAGCTTTACAGATACCAACAAATCACGAAATAGAGCAGAAAATTGCATAGTTCCAATTTGAGCCCTCTTAACAATCTGGGAAAATCCTTTCTGTAAACCTAGATCTCCAGCCGATGATGCAAACTCCCACAACACGTTGTCGGAGGCAAAAGCAACCAAAAAATTCAAAGGCTTCACTGCCCAATAGAGATTCCACCATACCGGCCCTTATCCACTTCATTCAACCAAAACTTTTCCCCCATCTCTCTCAAGCTATTCAACAAACACAAAATCTACAAAAACAACTTGAGGGTCCAACTGTCACACTGTTCACAACAAATTAACGCTACCCCAGCACACCCACGGGTCAAAAGGCGAGGAATACAAACAGAAATAAAGGCATGGACTGATAAACATAAGAAAGATCAAAACCCAATATATAGATGATGAAAAAGTCACAGGAAAATGGAGTATGGGCATCACATACACCTGCAAAATCCATCTCGCTAAGTCACAGAGGCGAGAGGTAATTCACTGCTTCAAGGGTTTTCAACTACATCAGAAACTAACAATACCAGGCAGTGAAAATGAGGATGTACGAGAAACTTATCATTTTACCTTTAACTTATCCAGTAGAAGTTGCATCATCCTCTTCACTTGATATGCTCGCCTCATCATCCTCTTCATCTAATGTGTTTAATTCGTCTGAATTGCCCGCCGCATTAGCCTCTTCATCTGATGTGCCCGCCTCACTATTGCACCTATCGATTACCTCCTGAACTTGGGCTGGATCAACCCCTGCTTTTATAGCCAACACCTGAACAAGGCCTTGAACTACTGTCACTGTCCGAGAATACTTAGTCAAGGTCTTAGCTTGATCGTCAACCTTCTTCTGTAGAACAGTCGATTCGGGATCAAGTTCCTGAGGTTGATTGAACGATGAAATAGTACTCATGCGGCTCCCGTATTCCTTCACATAAACTGACCTCTTTCCAAGCACATCAACGGAAATTTGTCGCTGGGATGAAGGATTAGTGACATTGGGCTGCGATTGTTCTTTAAGCTTTGCTTTTAATTTAGCCTATCAAATTTAAAAATGTTAGTTCGTGAACCGCAAAGACAAAACAAAAACAGAATAGCAGTAAATCTAAGAATGTATAATATACATACATGATGCTCTCGAGCCTTGTCGTTTATCCACTCTCCCCCATTCGATGACGTCTATGGGTCATCTCGAACTTCTCTGCAATTTTCTGTTTTTTACGCTTCGCTTTTAGCTGTAAGTCCATCAAATTTTTCAGTGAGTATGAATTCAATAATAAAAAAAAGTAGTAAGTTCACAATTCTAAGCCAACACGTACAATCATAGAAGCTCGTGATATAAATGATCTGGAGCCACTTGTATGATTGAATTTCACCTTGGATCGGGCATGCTTTCCTCTGTCGGACTTTGTCTACAAGGAAATAAACAAATCCAATTGTAATGCTAATCGCATTGCTCAATCCACCAAAATGCCAAGTTGAACAGGATTCCTTTTCATGCCAACAACATATTAAAGAAAGAAAACTATGTGTGGCTCATACATTTTCAGATAGGATTTAGGTATGGCATGAAGTAGCCATTAATCATTTTACTGATGGAAACAACATCCATAGCACCTAGCGATTTGTTTTAATTATTGTATTGAATCATGTACAACTATTATAGTGTAGAAAAGAAGACAAAAAAGAACACATAAAACTAGATATTTTCCTTAAAACTTGTCTTCCTTAAAAAAAGAAAACAACGCACTTCAAATTCTAATTGCCATGCAAAGAGAAGTTTAAATTTTTTTTTTTTTTTGGTGACATTGTAACTCCGAAATTCTTTAATAAGTATCCCATGCATCTTATGAACCATCATGCCATACGATATATGGGTAAGATGTGTAACATGGGCAATTATGAGTCGTGTAAAAAAAAAGACGGGTTGCGTGAGACGTCGTTACCTTCCAGTCCTTGGTCTCCCACACATTATCAATCATGAACACCCAGTCCTCTGGCTTACAGGGATATGGTGCATGATTTTTGGGGTCACCTACCTTGTTTTTCATGGCAAAATAGCATGTGCTCAAGTTACTCTTCCACATCTTGTATAAATCCTGACACTTTAGGTCTATGGTTTCCCTAGCCTCCATATCATTCTTGTAGCCCCCAATGTCAAAAGTTTGCTGCAATTAGAAAAAATAATTCCAATATTTCTGCAACATACATGATTCAAATGAATAATGTGATAAATATTTGACTAAACATTAAATTAAATTACCCCAACTCTAACAACGATGGATTCTCTAATCCCAAAATCAATCGCTTTCCAACGAATGTCTCGAACAGGTGCATGATCTCTTATTTGTTCCCCAAGGGCAGCCGCCACTGCAGTGGAATGATCCCCTACTAGTTTCCGAGCCACACGGTCAATTTCAACAGGTATAGGATGACCAAGTTCTTTCCTAACCTTGTCCATATTCTTCCCTCGAGTTGGGCCTCGCACATGCTTCTTGACCACAACTGAGGTTGGTGCTATTAAGACCACAATGTTATTTCAGTATTTTTTTTTGAAAGGCAAAAAAAATTTCATTAATCTTGAAATTGTTACGAGACTAATAGGAGTAAGGAAATAGCATCATGAAGAGTAACAAGTAGTAACTAAATGAAAATGCAATATCATAATGACAAAATGGCTGGAATGAAAAAGTGACTTGGGTGATTTACCTTCTAAGTTTCTAATAGGAAAGATTTGGCAAAATATAAGCTAGAATTCATTAGATTCATTACCGAAAAGTTATAAAAATTTGTAACTATTTCTCACTCACTCCGGTGATTGTTATACCTGCGTTAGGAAGATGGTGAGGCTGGGTAGACGAGGTGGGGAGCTGGATTGGCTGGGTCGTCACCTCAGGCATACATTGCACAGGATCAACCAATGGCGTCAAAGCCTGCCTTTGAACAACCTGAGTTTCTCCTATCGGAATACTCGTATTTGTCCAACATGGTTCTGAATCTTTTGAAATGTGAGCAGTGTAGCAACCCTTCTTTCTTGGAGCCCTACAAACCTAACATAATCCAAACAATGAATTGTTAGTTAGTACAAGTAAGCAACAACTGATGTGGATAGTATAACGATAAATATAAACAAAATTAACTTGCGATAAAACATGCAATATAAAAGTAAAAACTTTTGAAGTGACTCTTTCGATCTTAAAGAATAAAACCAACTATTCTACCAGCTTGCTAACCTTATTCCCCTGCAACCTAGAAGATACACCTCCTTCATCGGAAGAACTCATTCCTTCCTCACCCTCGTCTTGTTCATAATCCCAATCATCATTTCCGCTACCCGTCTTGCTCTTTGCCAGCTTGCTGCTTTTCTTCTTGGTCGACGAATTCGAGCCAAATAGTCCATTTGCCAAGCTCTTTAATCCTAAAGATTCAAAAATTGTTGCGTTCTGCTCCATATTTTTATCTCTGATCTTCTCATAGGCTGTCTTCTTTTGGGTCAAACACCCTGGCTGGACATACTTCCTACTGCGTTTGGTCATCTTTTGCAACTAATAGTACCTGGGAGCACAAACCTTATTATATAACACCACAAATAAGCTAAGATTTTTATTGAAGTACTGCAACTTGGTTTTTTTTTTTTACCTTGAGGGACTGGAATATAATGCAACCTTTGAACTGCACTAATAATTTGCAGAAGAACGTACAAGTAAAAGTGAACTACAAGTCATTACTTTTTCCATTAAACCTTGAAAACCAACATATATACTAAATGCAGTCCAACTGATAAAATAAAATACTTAGCTAGAAAAAAACCCAACTATCAGCCATGTATTTTAGAAAAACTTTGAGTTAATAGCATTTCTATTCTACCAAATATAAAAAGTTAGATGACAAAACAAATCCTATATATCACAGTCAATGTCAAGATCATTATCAAAATCAGGCTGTCTGTTAAGTTCATCCTCTTCGTCATCTGCATACTCAGCCAACGTATCATCCCTGTCATTGTTGTCATCTATATGATCCTCCATTAATTCGTCATCACCAACAATCTCAGGATCCACATCGTCTTTGTTGTAAGAAATATTGGTATCTCCAGCAAGGATTGGGATAACATCAGTGGGTTCATCTTGCTGAAAAATGCAATATTAGACACATCATCTTGCTCAGGCACATCCCATACTCCCCGATGCCTCACCCGTTCAACAACTCTCCAATTTTTTCCTTTGCTGGTATCATTGACGTGAAATACTTGCCTCACTTGACTGGGTAGAACAAATGGATCGTCTTTGTACCAAAGTCTACTAAAATCGATGCTCGTAACACACTCATCATTGTATATTCTGCTCCTCTGACCAGTATTATACCACTCACATTCAAACAGAACAACTGTTCCCCCGTGTAGGTATCTCAATTCCCATATTTTGCACAAGTAACCATAAAAGTTAATATTCATCCCCTTATGGTTTCCTTCTACGACCAATCCACTATTCTGGCACCTTCGACGACTTTCACGATCCCTAGTGTGGAACCGGACACCATTGGAAATACATCCTGAATAAAGATCAATTATGGAACCTGGACCATTTGCTAAAGACCATAGTTCATCAGTTGCTTTTGATGACCCTTCAGATCGCAAATCATTCATCTACATGAAAATAAAAGTGTGCTAAGAAACTTTCAATTGAAGTTCATCTTTTTAGGAAGAGTTTACGAATTTGAAATTGTTTAATATATCTTACCCATCTTTTGAACCATTTTGCAAATTCCTGCCGTTGTATCTCACTTGGGTCTCTTCCTTGTTGAATTTGAACAATATTCTTGTACTCCCTACTCAAAGGAATGTAAAGCATAAATGACTTAAATGAGTAGAAAATAATTTTGTACACAGTTAGAGACACATAATCAAATCTAACCACATACTCTAAATACGGGTCCACCTCGGGGCTGTTGTACAACACGAACCAGTGAGCCAACTCTCGTTCTTTCTTGGATGGGCTGGGAGCCCTAGAAATTGGTGAGAAAAGACGAGCATTTTGCTTGAAAATCTCCATCCCTGAACCATGTTCGCCACCATCGTCATTACGTTCAGGTTTATCAACCCCCTTTTTTAAGTACATTGAGCAAAATGTGAGACACTCTTGAACAATGTAAGCTTTTGCGATTGAACCCTCTGGACGTGCATTGTTGCCGACATACCCTTTTAAAGTCCCAAGAAACCTTCAACAAAGAAACAACTTAATGTCTAAGATTACGTATGTTACTTGCACTGGTGGACAAATAATTTATAAAATGATGTTAATGGTTACCTTTCTATAGGATACATCCATCGATATTGCCCCGGTCCACCAAGCATGGCCTCACGCGGCAAATGAACAGCAAGATGGACCATTACATCGAAGAAAGCTGGAGGAAAGATCCTCTCCAACTTGCAAAGTATTAGTACTATTTTTTCCTCCATTCTCTCCAAATCACTCCACTTTAATGTCCTGGAACAAATTTCTTGAAAGAAACTACCCAACTCAAACAATGTCGTGCTAATCTCTCTATTCACAAAACCACGCATCCTAATTGGAAGAATACGTTGAAGGAGCACATGGCAGTCATGGCTTTTCATACCCGATAACTTGTTACCTTTCTTTGATGTCACACACCTCGAAATGTTCGCTGCATAACCATCAGGGTAACTAATTGACTTCAAGAATTCACAAAAAGCATCAATTTGTTGTGGATCCAATGTGTAAATAGCACGAGGCTTCAAAAAGGATCCATTTTCATTCATCTGTAGATGCAATTCAGACCTTATACCCATTTTTTTCAGATCATCGCGCGCTTTGTATGTGTCCTTGTTCTTACCCTCTATGGCCAACATCGTCCCATATAAACTTTCGCATATATTTTTCTCAATGTGCATGACGTCAAGGTTGTGTTGGAGCTTCAAGTTCTTCTAGTAAGGCAGCTCCCACAAAATGCTTTTCTTTGTCCAATTCAATTCTTCAGAGTTACGCGGTCTTTTCTTTGTTGTAGAATCCTTCCCAAACTTGACTCGCCGAACCTTATCCAATTGAGCCAATACCTTATCCACTGCCAAGTCCAAGGATGTCAAGTCATGCTCAGGCAACCCGTTAAATTTCTTATCCTTCCTCCATCGATGGTTCTTTGGCAAGTACGCTCGATGACCCACCCAACCGAGCTTATCTATCAAACACCGTGATATCGGACTATCATTGCAAGTGGGACAAGCCAAATAACCTTTTGTTCTCCACCCGGACATGTCACCATAAGCAGGAAAGTCATGTATGGTCCACATTACAGCAGCATGCATTTGAAAGGTCTGGTCAGTAAAGGCATCGTAAGTCATAACCCCATTCTCCCATAACTCTTTTAACTCGTCAACCAAGGGCCTTAAGTACACATCAATATTAGTACCTGGCTGATTGGGTCCAGGAATTAGTAAGGACATCATGAAAAATGGCTCCTTCATGCATTTCCACGGAGGCAAGTTGCAGGGTATTAGTATGACAGGCCACATACTATAGGAAGTACTCATATTCCCAAAAGGGTTGAAACCATCAGTAGCCAAGCCCAATCTAACATTACGAATCTCTTTGGCAAACTCTGGATACTGCTTATCAAAGTTCTTCCATTCTTCAGAATCAGCCGGATGTCTCATTTGTCCATCATCGACGCGCTTATCACTATACCAGCGCATGTATTCGACCGTCTTCCTTGACATATACAATCTTCGCAACCTAGGCGCCAACGGGAAGTAACGCAATATTTTGTGAGGGATCTTCTTACCCTTCCCATCATTGACCTTGTATCTAGGCTCTTCACAACTCGGACATTTCTCCAAATGAGCATTCTCCTTCCAAAATAGAGCACAATCATTTTTGCAAGCGTCAATGAGCTCGTACCCCAAGCCCAAGTCATGCAATAACTTTTTGCACTCATAAATTGACCCCGGAACCACATTCCCCTTTGGCAAGATCCGCCGTTGTATCTTCAGAATACCTTCAACGGTCTTATTGGTCAACCTATTATCAACCTTCAACTTGAACAACTCAATGACAAACGATAGTAGAGTTTCTGATTTTCGCATCCTGGATACAAGGGGCGCTGGGAGGACTCCAACAGTTTCTCAAAGCTACAAATATCCTCACTCTCTGGGGTATCACCCATATAAGTCCCCTTCTGATGGTCCTCTAGCAATGCATCATATTCATCCCGATACTCATCGGATTCATCGCCATTCTCATCCAGCTCATCGGGTTGTGGAAGTTCCCCATGTTGTAACCAAGTGGTGTAGGATTGCTTGATCCCGTTCACGAGCAGATGAGTTTCTACAATGCTATACTCTTGCTTGTAGAAGTTGCAGCACTTGATACATGGGCACTTGATTCCCTTGCCTCACCCAAATGTGTCTTTGCAAATTCAATAAAAGAGCTCACCCCGTCTATATATGGCTGATTGAATCTATCAACAAGTGACATCCAACTTCTATCCATATCTAGTTACATGCAGTTTTAATATCAACATATCAAGTGTAATATATAACCATGATATTTTCTGAGATACTTAATTCTGGGAATTTTCAAAGGTTATAACCACAAATACTTATGACACTTCTCATGCTTGTCATGAGTTCTTGAGCTAATTAACACTAAGAAGCTTTTTGGCTTTTGGGCTTCCTTTTTTTCTCTTTGTGCATATTGTTTCCGAGTTTGTTCGTTTTGCGACAAACTTTTGTAGATCATCGATTCATATCGACAACAGAAATCGAAAAACTATATTTTTCTTACTTTTACCCTAATATTTTTTGTAATATCCAAGATAAAGCCCGAAAAGCAGGTTTTTTTTGGCTTTATCTTGGATATTTTCAAAAATATTTGGGTAAAACTCATAATTTTTTACTTTTCTGATTTCTCACATTAAGATGAATCAATAATCCACGAAGTTTGTCACAAAATGAACAAAATCAAAAAAATATGAATAAAGACAAAAATAAAAAAGGCCAAAAGGTCCAAAAAAAACTCTTCATACACACACATATATACACGTATATATTCCTGTATCTATGATTGATTGGGTGGAGAAATCTGTAAGTAATTAACTAGTAAATGGTAGGGCAATCGAGAAAATGGAATAATGGATGATATTGGTGGCGAGTACGTAGATACAGGCATTCACGGGCACGAATTTCGACTTCTCGTCCTACTCGTCGGAATTGGGTGGAATCAATCTCCAATTAAACTAGAGAGAGAGAGAGAGAGAATTTATATGCAATCAAACAAAGTAAACAGCAGCAGCTAAAGAACATTTCAAAATTTTACTTTTGAAACTATTGCCCTTAACAGATTGGACAAACCACTCCAATAAAGCAGCCCAGGTAAGTGGTACTTTCGTAGCAGACGACTGACTCCATACCCTAGCCCACACAGATGCAGAGTAAGAGCATTCAAAAAATAAATGTTGATGTGTTTCCTTCTCACAGCCACACAAAGGACACATCTCATCCACATGCACTCCCTATTGATGCAATCTGTCTTTGGTACTTAACTTTCCTTGAGCAGCCAACCAAACAATGAAAGCCCATCTCGGAACATGCTGAGAAAACTGCACCACTTGTGTCCAAGGCTGAGTAGAATCACTACAACAAAAAGGAAAATCAGTGACGAAATTGCTTGTGAGGAAAATAGATTTTGTCTCCAATTGTGCCTATTTGTGAGGAATTTTTTTTTTCGTCACCAATTAAGAGGATAGACAAATTTAAGGTGAGGAAATTTTATTTTGTCACCAAAAATAGTTAATTAGTGAGGAAAATATAAATTTCGTCACCTAAAGGATTGACAAAATAAATATAAGGTGACGAAATATTTTTTTTCGTTACCAATTAAGAGGACAAACAAATTTAAGGTGAGGAAATTTTATTTTGTCTCCAAAAATAGTTAATTAGTGAGGAAAATATAAATTTCGTCACCTAAAGGATTGAGAAAATAAATATAAGGTGACGTAATATATATTATATAATTGATAATTCTATTCTATAAAAATGAGCCTCTTGTATGCTAGTCACACGATTGCGACACAAATATGACGATCCATACCGTTCATTTTGTTGTTCTTAGTGTTTTAATCACTCTCGCAAGTTTTCGGGTCTGTCGGGTTTTGGAAGCCCTTTCATCGGGACGTAGATTTATTAATAAAATTTTTTTTGTTATGTGCGAATCGTGTGATCAAGTATATAACGATAACCGATTTACTTCATTTTTTGCACTAATGATATAATTACTCCTACATAAAAGGTAGACGGTTCTGATTTTCAAATAACACCTCAGGCGGCCCTCAAGTGGTGCATTATAGGACTTTAATGCTTTTGAAAGCACCAAATGCGTTCTGATCACGTGGTTTCTGACATCCGATTTTCACCTATTTGTGGGAGAATAATAAATTTGATAAGATCTTAAATCGTAACGGTTTAGATCGAACATTCAAAAAAATGAGCCTGCAGCTACCTTTCAAATGTATACATCAAACTTATCTGGTTATAGACCAATGTATTCTGCTATAGTCCAATGTATGCTAGCCACACGATTGCGACAAAAGTATGACGATCCACACCATTCATTTTCTTTTTCTCGGTGTTTTAATCACTCTCGCAAAAATTCGGGTCTATCGGGTTTTGGAACCCCTTTCATCGCAACGTAGATTCGTTAATAGAAAATTTGACTTTATGTACGATCAAGTATATAGCGATAACCAATTTACTTCATTTTTGGCACGAATAATATAATCACTCCCACATAAAAAGATAGACGGTTTCGATTTTCAAATAACACCTCGGGCGGCCCTCGAGTGATGCATTACAGAATTCTACGAAATTTTTTGATAAGTTCGTGCATATGGATTATTGTGTCTCGTATGCACATGATCACAAAGATCATATAAAAGGAATGAGATGCTGCCCTAGCAGACATCTCATTTACGTCATACTCTCATTCTCACATCTCCGGACTCCGATCTCTCTCGAACTCTCACTCTCAGATCTCTTAGACTCTCTCTGATTCTCTCAATGTCTCTCTGATTCTCTCACTCTCAATTTTTTTTCTTGGCGCCCTAAATAGCACCCCCGTTCTGAAAATTTCAATCTCAATCTTTCCTCCAAAATCAGAGGCGCTCCAAAATCAGAGGCCTAAATAGATCTTCTTCTTCGTCGGCTGAAACCCTAGAAATTGGGTTTCGATCAAGCTTCTCCTGGCGATGCCAAATTGGGCGAGGAGATCTTCAGGCCCAAGATCAGTTTCACACCGTCGAGAAGGGCACTGGACACACACAAGGTCTCTCTCTCTCTCTCTCTCTCGATGAAAAACCATCTCCCCCTCTCCTTCTCCTCTGTTTGTGTGTGGAAAAGTGATTGATTATGGGGACGCTGTTGTCATGCCTGGTTTGATTGATGTGTAAGTTGTGGCAATCATCCCCTTATGAATCGCCTCTAATGCTTTGACCAACGAAAAATTATTCATATTCTTGTTGTTTTGTTTTCCCTAAGTTCTTCTTTAATTCTAAACTAGATGTCCAAAATTGGGAAGGAAGTGGAGAGGGCATTTCACTGCATATAGGATACAAAATATTGCATGTACAACAATAAGAGTACCCATAGATTATCTTGCATATAAAATTCAAATAAGCTTGTAATACTTGTTAGCTTACGAAACATAGGAAAAAGTTGCATTGCATCTTCACTTGAAGGGAGTATCTGAATCCTGAGTTGTTTTATTTATAGCCACTAGAAACTTTGCTTAGGATTCAGACTAAGCCACTTGCAGAGGTAGGAAGATTACGGGCAGTAAATTCTTTTTGAAAGCGAGAAAGCTCCATGTGCTTACGGTAATGGAAGACAATAAATTATGTGCTAAAGACCTACTCTTAGTGATTAAGCTCTCCATTGGAAAACCATCAAAATCCCGACATTTCTGTGGTTAAAAGACTTACTCTCAGTAATTAAGCTATCTGTTGGAAAACTGTCAAAATCCTGTTTTGTTAGTCCTTTGAAGTTGCTACAGTTCTGCTCGACCCACAGTGGCTATTACTGACCTGTTATCATTTGAAAGGGAAATCACAGTCACTGCACAAGCTGGAGCTTTCTGATTTCTCATTTCAATTAGATGAGTTCGTGCTGCACTTACATTTGCTAGCTGGTTGTTTGTGGATATTCTTTAAGGTATGCTAAAAATGGTTGTTTATGGATATTCTTTAAGGTATGCTAAAAAGTTTGTTATTTGCTTTTACGAAGCCTGAGGAGGATTTGAGTCCTACCCATGGTGATGAATCCAATTGTTTACTTGTAGGTATCTTTAGAACCAAACGATATTTCTTGATCTTTGTTAAACCTTTGTAAATATGCACAGCAACTGTTTGATAATTGTTTTAGTATGGATGAACTCATTGTATTTTAAGTGACGAATTCTATTGAAGTTGATCTTTCTTTAGCAATTTTGTTATGTAAACCCCACTCATTTAGGCTCTGAAGATTACATTAACGAATTCCTAGAATTGCATTTGGGTGGGTCAGACTAACTAGTTAGTAGTTACTCCCATAATCCTAGTCTATTCTATTAATCCCCAATGGCATACCCATTAAATGAAAGCACTAACACCAATACAGAAGTAAAATATTAGTCTAACATTCACCTTTTCCTTTTAGGGGCTGTGGCTTGACCAATTCGAATTAAACAGATTGAACAAGTCTTACATACGTACAAGGATCAAGATTTGCATTTCAGGAAGTTGTTGAGCAAGTCTTACAGATTGAGCAAGGCTTGACCAATTCGAATTAAACAGCCCGAGGAACAACCCCCTAAGGGTAGGTACAAAACATAGGGACTTACCAAGCTCCCAAGCTGGACAATTACAACATAAACACCTTATACAACTTTATGAAGGCATCAAAACAGTCTAGCACTCTGAATGGTCGAGCAAAGTAGCTGCTCAGCCTAAGAGGAATAGGATAGCAGAAATACAGCCCACTCTATACACTGCTGGACTGCCGTAGAATTACAAGACTTTTGTGAACTAGAATAGCCAGCATTTAGTCAAGTTTAAGAATATATGTGTCTAAGATGTTTGACATAATGTTCTATTTGGTTTTCGGATTGATTACTCTTCTCAACATGTTGAGCTTGTTTAATATTTGTTTATTCTTATACTTGTTCCCTTATGGCTTTTGCCCTAGTTTTTAATGGAGCTAATTTTTTGTATTGTTTTCTTCTTTGTCTTCTCTCAGTAAACTTGATTCTAATTAATAAGTAGATGAAGAGAACTTCATAATTTGTAGAGACTGAGATCAATGTAGTAATGTTCTTGCATGTGTACTCATGTTATGAATATGAAATGGATGAGGTGTTGCATTTTTAGGATAATACGTAACTTTGGGGGATCCTGACATGTATTATATATGTGCTTAGTTCTTGAAGTTATTGGTTTGCCACTTTGCCTTATCTTTTATTTTTTACATTGACCTTGGTCTGCATAAGAGTCACAAAAGTTTAGTGCAAAAGGTAATGTTCCAGTTCTATTGTCAGATTGTTTACTGCATACTGTCCACGTTTATGAAGCACAAAATGAAGGCTTTACACTTCAGTTGATTGATTTTGGCATTAACTACCATAATTTCATGCATATATAGCATAAAAAGTCATTACATTTTGGCATATATACATTTGAAGTTGTGGTTTCCTCCAATACTAGAACTGGGGCTGCCCTATATAGTCGTTCCTCAACAAGCTAATTAAGGGAAGTGGGGGCAGTTTCTGTCTGTTAAGAATTCGAGTTATCGCTTTCCGAATCATTATGGTAGGGGCAAGTACTTCCCACTTTACGAATCAGACAGGGCAATTCCTTACTTTCCTATTCGTCCTGGTCCTTCACCTAGGGAATCCAATGAAAAACGTTGTTTCAACTGGGCCAAGGAAAAAGAGAGAGAATTAACAATTTCACTTCGGAAGGAGGAATGGCAAGTGCAGTTCCCACTGCAGCAGTTTCCGAATCTGGGATGTTAAAAGTACACTATTTGTCTCAGAATTAGACCAAGAATCCGGGAGGCTTCCTTGCTTATCTCATCCAACTGATCAATGCAATCAGAATGAAATAGACAATCCCTATACGCTGCATATCTTGTCTTTGCATTGACTCCGTGAGGTTGCTTGTTCCTTACTTGAAGTCGTGCTATTGATGTGCTTTGCTCCTCACTCATTGTTTCATTTGTGTAATGTTAAGTTTACATGATGTTTCGTATTTCTATTAACATCTTAACAAGATTTTCTTAATCTTGTTTCATGTTTGCAGATTGAGTATGTAGAAGGTTGGTAGCGGGAGATGATACATGCGTGTTCCTATGAAGACTTCTTTTTGGATGAAGTTCGAAGTCTTCTTTTTTGATGATGCTACGAGAACTCTTCTTTTTTGATGATTCATAGGATAAAAACTGTGATGAACAACATATGGTTTAGTTTGATTATTTTTGACATTCGTACATGTATGCATTATATCATAAATGTAGATGACTATTTTGGGGTGAATGAATATTGCTTTATAGTATCTTGTTTGAGATCTATTAAATTTTAAATTGTACCTAATATGGCATTCTTAGAAGAGTGCACGACGATTTTTTTGTCACCAATATTTCTAATATATGTAATTTAGGTGACAAATTCTTTTTATCACTAAAGAGGTTTCTCTGTGAAACTTTTAAGAGACGAAATTTTGTCGCCTATACTAATTTCAGTAATATTTAAATTAAATTCTTTGGAGACGAATTTTTTTGTCACCTATATAGTTTCCCTGATCAATATTCATTCACTATTAGTGACGAAATTGACAAGGGTGACAAAAATTCTGTAAATTGGTGACGAAAATTTTCGTCTCCAAAATTACTATAGGTGACGAAACAAAATTTTCGTCACCATGTTACTTTCTGAGACAACCTTTAGGTGGCAAAAAAAATTTCGTCTCTAAACTATTTGCGACAAAAACCGTACATTTGGTGACAATTTAATTCGTCACCAAACACAAATTTTCTTGTAGTGAATATTTTGTTCTCACAGCCTCCCACGCAGATCTAGCAGAGTAAAGTCCATTAGAACTAGGAATCCAACACACCAAATCATCAGTAGAACAATCAGGGTGGAAAGTTGGAGGAGTGTGGTGAATGATAGACTGAGTGATTCTATTTCTGGATCGTGGCCACCTCCAACGACCTTGATGAATGATAGAAGAGACTTTAGCATGCAGAGAAGTACCAAGGTTATAAACCACTTCATCACCAAATCTTTTGTATAACGGTCCCAAAGGATGCCAGTTATCAATCCAAAGGAAAGTAGACAAACCATTGCCCACTTTATATTGGATTAACGGTTGGCCAAGACTCCTAAGTCCAAATATCTTTCGTATGGTCCAAGAGGAGTCTCTGGGGGTATCCATATTCCACAAGTTCAGATTTTTAATGATGTAGGTATTCTGGGGGTATCCATATTCCAAAAGAACGCAGCTTTAGCCTACAAAAATTGTTAAAAGGCCACCCGCACTTGCCTAGGCTTGATAGTGACAGTGAAATGCGAGTATGACAGTTGTGAAAAGAGTTAGGGAAAATTTCAAAATACCTCCCAAACTTTACATTCAATGTCTCATAAGTTTTCAAACTTTAACAAATTTTAATTTTATTCATAAACTATCATTCCATTATTCAACTAACCCTTGCCATCCAAATCCGTCAAATTGTTAATGAAAAATTGTGACATGGACATTAACGGTGAATGAGAACCGTTAAAGGCCTTATTTGCCTCCGACATGGCATAAGCTGAGGGCTTCCGATTGGGTCTTATTTACCCCACTGTTGTCGTATATATCCAGGCCCAGGCCTAATATGAAGATGTCCATGCCCCTGGCCTAATATGAAGATGTTGATGCTTAAATTCCAATTGGCCAATTTTGGTCAATTTTTCCAATCGGTTCCTTTGATTTGGCATATTTGCGGAATATGTTGGGTCAATACGAGGTCGTTTGTGTCATTTTGCACTATTTTGATGCAGTATTCACGCGAATTAAAATTTACTTTAACGGGTTTTCGGACTTTTGAGGAATTCTGTCCGTGTCCTCGCAAATATACTTCTATTTTGTCTTTTTGTTCGAGGAATTCCCCGTTTTCTGCGGGGGTATTTCCGTCTAACCAAACTTCCATCCGTAATTCTTGACTTTGTGATTATAGTCTAGTAATTGCAATTTAATGTTTTCTCATGGGTTCAAATGTTCTTTTATTTTGAAGGTGAAGTTTTTTTGTCCGGTGAGTTGGAAGAATAGGAAAACCTCTTAGAATACTTTAGAGCAAAGTCCATTTTCACCCCCTGTGATTATCGCCATGTGCGGATACCCTCCTCATGGTTTAAAGCTGATCACATAACCTACCTGTGGTTTTGAAAATGTGCGGATAGACCCCCTGCCGTCATGTTTTCCATCCATATGAACGGAGGTGTATCTCATACGCCTCTAAAATGTAATCTGGGTCGTTCATAATGTATTAAATAAAGAATCGAGTATCTCTGTAAAAAATCATCTCGATCAGGCATTAATAACTTAGTGATCGTATTTTTAGTACATTCAAATTTGAAATTTTAATTTCATAACAAAATCGATTCGATCATGAGCTTTTCATTTTTTGATTGACTTGAATTTTGACATAGATGTAATACTCATCAAAATTTACAATATCAACGGTTTGGATTCAATTTTTGGTATAGGAGATAGTGTGGTTAGATTTAAAAAAGAAGAAGAATCAAGGGACATGATGAGGGTATATCGGTCTTTTAATGTTGTGTCCGTTAATATGAATGGAAAATATGACGGCAGGGGGTCTATCCGCACATTTTCAAAACCACAAGTAGGTTATGTGGTCAGTATTGAACCATGATGGGGGTATCCGCACATGGCGATAACCACAGGGGATGAAAGTGGACTTTTCTCAATACTTTATGGGTCATTTGAGTTAGTGTATTTTTTTTTTCACATGCTGAAATGTTTATCAATAATTAGAGACACAAGTCGATCAATTGCTTGGTTGGAGGTGTACCTAAAACCATGTGCACTTGCTATTGGAGAAATGATGTTTCTCTTGAAATGGAAAACGTTTCGCAATAACCTATGATGCACCGACACGGACACGGACACCGAAACCGACACCGGAACACGGGAATTCTAAAAAAATGGGGACACGGACACGGCGGGGGACACGCCACGTGTATATTTATTTATTTATTTATATATATAAATAAATAAATAATTATATTTTAACTCCCAGAAATTTTTAAAAAATTATAATTTGGTCCCCAATTTTTTGAAAAAATTTACAATTTGACCCCCAATTTTTTCAAAAATTACAGTTTGGCCCCCAAAATTTTTAAAAAAAATTGCAGTTTAGCCCCTGCCGTGTCCCCATCGGTGTCCCCGCCGTGTCCCCATCGGTGTCCTGCCGTGTCCCCAGCCGTGTCCCCCTCAAAATTTAATATTAAATTATGGGACACGCCACGTGGCGTGTCCCCGAGGTATCCCGCCGTGTCCCCAAGGTATCCCGCCGTGTCCCCGTGTCCCCGTGTCCTGACACCGCGATTCTTCGACCTCTAGAGGTGTCGGTGCTTCATAGGCAATAACTGAATTGGGGTTCAAATACTTCCATTAACAGTGCTAAAGTAGACAAGCAGTACAAATGGGGTTCATTTTTGTGTATTAATTAGTTAGTTTAAGAGTATGAGTATCTTAATTGACTTAGCTAAAGCTGTCGGATCAGTTGCTCAAAATACTTTGGATATAAATATCTGTAAATTATTACTGTACATAACAACCAACAATTATACCACACGTGATATTAACAGGCATGAATTATCGTACTGAGCACGTAGCATCTGAATGACTAGGAACCAGTCTCCTCTGAATGACTAGGAAGCATCTGAATGACTAGGAACCAGTCTCCTCTGAATGACTAGCTAGGAAAGTTCCCCAACAACTGCATGTGAACTGATGAGAAAAGAAAGCAACACAAGGACCATTCATCAATTCACATCCTAACCACAAAAATCAAAAATCATTCTCCACTTAATAAAGTAAAAGTTGGGTTCCCAGTCCCACTTCTTGACTTACCTCTCCAGTCTCCTCTAAATGACTAGGACTTCTCCACTTACCTCTCCATTCTCCTCTGAATGACTAGGACTTCTCCACTTACCTCTCCAGTCTCCTCTGAATGACTAGGAAAGTTCCCAACAACTGTACGTGAACTAACGAGGAAAGAAAGCAACACAAGGAATATTCATCATTTCACATCTTAACCACAAAAGTCAAAATTGGCCCCTATATTTCGCTACGGGTTCTTAAAAAATATTTATTTATTTATAATTTTCAACCTTAAAAATAATAAATTTACTGAAATAATCTTTTGTGCAATATGGATCTTTTTGAAAGATCTTTTTTTTTTTTTTTGAAAATGATCTTTTTGAAAGATCTCGATGAGATTTTTTGAATGGTGAAAAAATAAATACGTTACTTTTAAGTTTAAAAAATCAAATTTCTTGTAGTGATTTATGGGTGTGGATTCCGATACTTTTCCGTGATAGTTTAGTTCCATTGTTTCTTTTGTCATTATTTATTTAATTCTTAATTTACAAATCAATCACAAATTTTCTCAACTAAATTAGCGTTCAGTCAATTTGAACAAAATTTTGTCATTAATTACTTGTTGCATGCATGTTCTTCCAACAGAGATTCCTGTGCATGGCAACATAATTGGCTCCCAATTCCATGGATAAACTCAAGGATAAATCACCTGCGCGCATAGTGCTGATCATAAACATGTCTCATTCTTTATGTATAGAACATATTTATTATACACATGAGGGAACATCCCAACAATCTTGGAGGAAACATGTTCATTATTGCAACCAGTGCTCAAAGATTGCATTTAGCTGCCTAGAAAAGCAGTGGGAATCACCAGTATTCATAAACTTCAACTCTCAATTATGAATTGGGTTGAAATACTTAGATAAGGTAAATACAATGATTTTTATCCCCATTCTTGTTATTATATCACCTATTTTTGCTCCACTTTTCAACGTTACCGTTCTTGTGGTTATGTAGCACTACACAGACGAAATGTGATGCCCCAGTAATGAATTGGGCACACATTTGTCATTGCTGCTTCATCCCATAATTAAACATCTTGGGATTTTACTCTATCGTGTCCATTTACTCAGAGAAAATTCTACCTTAATTTCCAATCAAGACAAATATGGTCTATGGAAAAGTATGCGAAGACTTGGACGACTTGTTCCATAACCACAAATCCATCTCCTTTGAGAGAGAAAGAGAGAGAGCGAAAGAGATAGAGTGGGCTATAGCGAGACTTTTTATGTAACAGTGGCACCAGTCATGAATACATCTATTACCAAACGATTTGTCATTATTGCTTCTTCCATCCCATAATAAAACATCTTGGAATTTCGCTCTTTGGTGTCCATTTTCTCGGGAAAAAGCCTACCTTTCCAATCAAGACAACTATGTCTATGGTGCACCGAAAAACACGCGAAGACTTGGAACATCGGGAAATCCTTTTGACTGAAAAAGTATGCAATGACCGACTGATCATTCCGAGATTATAATGCTAATGCGAGCAGCTCAAGCCTCGGCATAGTTCGACTTGTTTAGTAATCGAGCCGAGCTTGAACTCGAACTTTAAGCTCGTGTAGTAAACGAGTTGAGCTCAACACTCAAAAGTTCGGCTCGGCTTGAATCGTTTGTAGAGGACTTGTTTAGTAATTGAAGCAGCTCAGCTCGTTTACGCACCAGCTGGAGTTTTAGGATAGATTGGTAAACGAACGTAGTTCAAAACTCGGCTCATTTGCACTCTTACGTAGCCGTACGTGTGGCAGCACTCTGTTTTTTGGGAGAAAGTACTTGATTGGGGAATAGAAGTGAGAGGATGACGATCCCGTTCGTTTTGGGATTTTGGATTTGAATTTGTAGATAATGAGTGTAGAGAGAAATAGAATAATGACTGAAAGTAGGAGTAAAGGTTGGAGAAAGATAGAGAGAAAAAGAGTAATGATTTAGTGAAATAAGATAATAATTAGAATTCAAAACCATTAAACGAACGGAGTCACATGACTCTACTCCCGTCAGCACAATATTCCAAAAAAAATTTGTTAGAAGGCCACCCGCGCTTGTCTAGGCCTGATAGGAACTGTGAATGCATGCGGGTCTGACAGTTGTGAAAAGAGTAATTTACATGAGAAAAATTTCTTTACGGATGCTCTGTAAAGTAGGTTTTTACGGAGGCGAATAATCTCACTCGTTTAAAAGTGTTTTAGGCGGTTCAGAATTTAAATAAATTATATGTGCGAATAATTAATTTAAAATTCGAACCGTTGATTAATGAGACGAATGGCGAAATGGAACAGCGCGAAAACCTCTTATACGGTCTGTCCGTCAATAAGCCAACCTCAATTTACATTCCTATCTTCTTTTTGGCCCAACTCTTGCTATGTCTTTCCCAGCAATTACAAAGAAGCTAGTCATGGGGGGAGCAATTCAGCTCCAGTTTTTTTTTGGTCAAGTCCGGTCCAGTTTTGGACAGTTGTGGGCCCCTCCCGGGCCCACAACAATGATCGGAATCGTTCATTTTGTAGAGCTCGTCGAATATGTCGTCCACGCCAAAAATTAGTTTCATCGAACATCAATAGGTACATGGATGAAATAGATTTGTACATGAAAAAAATGGGCAATTATTAATTTTAACTTAATTTTTGTCATCGCTTTTTCCTTGTACAAATCTGTTTCATTCATGTACCTATTGATGTTCGATGAAGCTAATTTTTGGCGTGGACGATATATTCGACGAGCTCTACAAAATGAACGATTCCGATCATTGCCCAAAACTGGACCGGACTGGACCAAAAAAAAACTGGAGCTGAATTGCTCCCAGTCATGGGAGGCTCCCATCCAGTTTTGGCCTTTGTGGGCCCATCTGGAGCCCTAAAAAATGATCACAATCGTTCATTTGGTAGAACTCGTCGAATTTTTCAATTCCGTGAAAAATTAGCTTCATCGAACATTGATAGATACATGATTGACACACATTTGTACAAGAAAAAAAGTACTCCCTCCATCCCATTATTCAGTTTGTCTCTTTTATGTCTTTTGCATATATCTTTTAGTATAAATCTTGAAAAATATGCAATATGAATCTTATTTGATAGATCTCGATTAGTTCTATAATACAA
This sequence comes from Rhododendron molle, assembly GCA_025413875.1. Taxonomy (NCBI): domain Eukaryota; kingdom Viridiplantae; phylum Streptophyta; class Magnoliopsida; order Ericales; family Ericaceae; genus Rhododendron; species Rhododendron molle. The sequence goes on from CM046398.1 coordinate 47,499,941, forward strand.
AATTTTTAAAATTATGAAAAACATTATAAATTGAGAGATATAAGCAATTCAAAAATGACACGCAATTCAAAAATGGACAACAAAAATGGGACGAATGGAGTAAAATTTAAGTTTCGAAGAATTATTATTATTATTATTATTATTATTATTATTATTGTTGTTGTTGTTGTTGTTGTTGTTGTTGTTGTTGTTGTTGTTGTTGTTGTTGTTATTATTATTATTATTCAGTTATTTAAATGCCAAAAATTCATTCATTCGAAACCCAAACTCCTACCCAGCCATGGCTATCTTCAACTTCCAAATCCTGCTATATTCTCTCTCCTTATCCTTTTTCTGCATTCTATTTCCTCAAACAACTTCACTCACCTTCATCCGCTTCAACCTGACTAACGAAGCCCTTCAAGATCAAAATGCCAACATAACAACATTCGGAAATGCCACTTTCTCAACCCAAGGCCTCCAACTCACCGGCCTGAAGGACCAAGTCGGTAAAGCAACTTACATCGATCGCCTTCACCTTTGGGATAATTCCACTTCCACTCGAAACTTAACAGATTTCTCCACCCATTTCGTTTTTGTGATTGATTCCGAAGAGCATCTCAATTTCGCCGGTGGTTTCACCTTCTTTCTCGCTCCAAATGGGTCAAATTTCTCAGGTAATGGTGCAATGGGCCTCCCAATTAAACCAGGTGGGACAGAACACACTAGCCCTTTTGTTGCTGTAGAGTTTGATACGTTCAGGAGTGGAGCAATTGGTGATCATGGTTGGGAACCGGACAATGTCGGCCAGGATCCGCATGTTGGTATTGATGTCAATTCTCTTGTATCAGGGCCGTGGAGCGTTTGGTACCCCAACATAACTGCTGGGATCCAGAATGAGGCTTGGATTAGGTATGATTCAAGTACACGCAATTTAAGCGTAGAGTTTACTGGTACTACTAATACTACTAGAGTAAACGATACCATTCATTTAATTATTGATCTGAGGGATTACTTACCTGAATGGGTGACATTTGGGTTCTCAGCTGCATCAGCGAAGTGGTTTTCGAAAACTATTGTAAAATCATGGGAATTTAGTACAAGTTTGGAAATTAAGAGGAATGTTACAGATCCAGTGAAACCAGGATCCAAAAAAATCTCCATTGGAGCTGTAGTGGGATTGGTTGTCGGTACGGTTGTTTTAGTTGGTGGGTTTGTTTTGGTTGGATTTATCTTTTGGAGGAGAAGTACTAGAGCAAGAGAAGAGGATGAGTTTGAAGTTGAGATGTCCATGGAAAACGAATTCGAGTCCGGTAGTGGGCCGAAGAAATTTTCCTACGACCAATTATCTCGGGCGACAAATAACTTTGAAGAGGGACAAAAGCTTGGAGAGGGAGGGTTCGGTGGAGTTTATAGAGGTTTCTTGGGGGAATTGAATTCTTATATTGCTGTCAAGAGGATATCAAAAGGGTCAAAACAAGGGATAAAGGAGTATGCAACGGAAGTGAAGATCATTAGCCGGTTGAGGCATAGGAATTTGGTGCAACTCATCGGTTGGTGCCACGAAAAGAAAGAGCTACTCCTAGTTTATGAGTTCATGGAAAATGGCAGCTTAGATTTCCATCTCTTCCAAGGGAAAAGCCTGTTGACATGGGGGACAAGGTATAAAATAGCACAAGGTTTGGCTTCAGCGTTGCTCTATCTACACGAAGAATGGGAGCAATGTGTAGTGCACAGAGATGTAAAATCAAGCAATGTGATGTTGGACTCAAACTTCAATGCCAAATTGGGAGATTTTGGGTTAGCTAGATTTGTCGATCACGAGAAGCAACCCGAAACAACTCTTTTGGCGGGGACTGTGGGATACTTGGCACCGGAATGTTTGGTAACAAATAAAGCTAGTAAGGAATCAGATGTCTACAGCTTTGGTATTGTGGCGCTGGAAATAGCTTGCGGGAGAAAACCCTTGGATTCGAAGGTGCCAGAGTCTCAAATGAGACTGGTGAAATGGGTTTGGGACCTCTATGGAATGGGAAGGTTACTGAAAGCAGTGGATGCGAAACTAGGCTCGGATTTTGATGAGCAAGAAACAGAACGATTGATGATTGTTGGTCTTTGGTGTGCTCATCCGGATCACAATTTTCGGCCAAAGATCAGAGATGCAATTCATGTGCTAATTAATTTTGATGCCCAACTACCCATTCTCCCACCAGAAATGCCCGCGCCACCATTTGCCGCTCCTCCATTGCACACTACCACCATCAGTTCTGACACCAACCAAAACCAATTTTCAAACAACGTAGATTCTTCTAAGTTCATCTCATCTTCTACTGCTCCGTCTTCATCAATGAAAGTCTTCAATAAAGAGTAAGGGGGTGTTCGAAGCCAAGTTTTTTAGATTCTCGATTTTTGTATTATAATGAGAGTCTGTAAGTTGGTACAAATAGTATGTGTAATCCATTTTCTTCCTATTTGTCTTGATTGGTTTTGATTTCATGATTCTAATAATTGTTAGAGGTTGTGTAGATTGGCTTTTTAATCTCCAAGTTGGGGATTAACTTGCCATTATATCTATTGTTGTAACGTTTGCTTTTTTATCGTGAATAGAAAATCTTTGTACTACCAGGTCCAGGACTTCAGTTAATAACCAATATTTCAGCATGAGAATAATGCAAGTCTTAGTTGCAGCCTGCAGGAACCTCGCTCCCGCACTCCTTCCAGGGACAGATCCAAGGGGGGCACGCGGGGACACAAACGCGTGTCCCTACTCGAAATTAAAATATATTTATATATATATTTTTTATAAATTAACATAATTGTGAAAGTGTGCTAATATATAAACATACACACTTGTATATATCTCGAAAATACACTTATAGAATTAATTTTATGCCTGAATTTGATCATATGGTGCATTTATATTTGTTATTTTATGAGATGTTTGTCTATTTGGAGCTATTCTTTCTTGATTCTCTTTATTATTAATCATCTGGGAGAAATATTTTAAAATAAAGTCATTAACAAAACTATCTCGATCATTCTAAATCTTATTGATGTTCATTTAAAACACATTTTAAAATTGTTGTCTGAGATTTTGTGCTCATTTTTACCTAATTTAACTTAAAGTACACGTTATAAGCTTTTGTAGTTAGTAATGTATGCCTAGAATTTTGTACGATGTTATTGTGGTTGACTAAAAATGAATAAATTTTCGTCATTATGATCAATATGTGTCCCCACTAGACTATATTCTTGGATCCGTCCCTCCTTCCTAGGAACCTTGCTTTCATTGAAAAAGAAACCCGCTTCCAACTAGGATAGAACTTATTAGTCATATAAATTCAAAAATAAAAATAAAAATAAAAGACACCAATTAGCAAGAGAAAAGACAAAGTAATGATAAGATATTATAAAAATATTAACTTATATTTGCTCATTTACAATATAACCATAATATTATACTTGGTCACTTAGACCAATCTTTGCAATTGACATGAATGACGCATAGTAATACTAGTATTTACTTGCATTCCATATTTTCATGTATTACTCCTAGTAGCTCCTTGTCCCAAAAGAGGAACTCCTATAATCCTTCGCCACCGATCCCGCCCCCACTTCTTGCAACTATAGGTATGGAGAACAGTTGGAATCACATATTAAAATACTAATAAATATTTTTCTGTTTTGCGATTTAAGTGGTAGAATGATATTTTATTTTGACATTTAACTTTAGTAAAATACATAAAATATTTATAACTTTAATATTTTTTCCTAAATGCTCCCGATGGCGCTTCCCACACTTTATGATCATCCGCTCCCCCACCCCATCTCCCGCTCCCGTTCCCATTCTCATTCCCGCTTCGTGCAACGACGATGCAAGCACATGCAGTAGGAGTTTCAAATTTTGAAAGGCTCCTGAAAATCTCTTTACAATAACAACGAATTAAGGAGAAGATTTTCAATGCCGAGCGAGTACCGAGTTGTGTCCGCTTGGCGAATTCGGGCCGTCCATTTCGGTTTTGGACGGCTCGGATTTGGAGAGAGAAAAAGAAGAAAGAATGTTGGGATGAGAGGAGAGAGAGTGTTTCAATCTGCGCTGTGGTTTTCAAGAGAAAAACAAGAAGGGAAGAAAAAAAAGAACCATTTTCTGCAAGATTAAAGGCCCTGGTTTCGAACCAGGGACCACTTGCTTTTCAATACATGTCACACACATCTCAGTTAGTAAGGATCAAAAAAAAAAAAATCTCAGTTAGCATCTCCCTTGTGTTGGAAAATGGAAATGATGATATATATTATACACTTGAATTATATGGACAACGAGGCCCTGTTTTTTGCATAAAATTCAGAGGCCTAAAGCGGCTGCACCTCCGGCACAACCTCCGAGCCGGCCCTGCTTATCGTGTGGAGCACGTAGTAGATAAATATTTAGGGTTCCCAATCCCACTTCTTGACTTACCTCGATCTGCAGTCCCCTCTGAATGACTAGGACTATTCATCATTTCACATCCTAACCACAAAAATCAAAATTGGTCCCTGTATTTTGCTACGGGTTCTTAAAAAATAAATATTTATTTATAATTTTCAATTTTAAAAATAATAAATTTACTGAAATATTTTTTTGTGTAATATGAAATTTTGTTGATATATCTCGATGAGATCTTTTGAATGGTGCAAAAATAAATACATTATTTTTAAGTTTAAAAACTTCAAATAAGTATTTATTTTTCAAAAAATCCTTAGCGGAACAGGGGTTAAACCGGCTTAAATACATGATTATTTAAAAAAAAAAACTAAAAAGGAAACTAAGAATGGAATGGACTGGACTGTGGACGAATTCATCAGTTATTCTATTCCGTTTGAAAAAAAACAAAGAATTCTTCAGTTATATATTAAATGCCGAAAATTCATTCAAAACCCAAACTCCTAGCTATGGTTATCTTCAACATCCAAATCCTGCTATATTCTCTCTTCATGTTCTTCTTCTGCATTCTATTTCCTCAAACAACTTCACTCACCTTCAACCTGATCGACTTTTAGCCCTTCAAGATTTTTTTTTTTTCATCCGCAACTTAGCCCTTCAAGATCAAAATGTCAACATAACAACATCCCCAAGAGCCTATAGGTCGACCAGAGGCCTAGAAGTCACCCCCAACACACTCGACGCCAATTTGCAGCTAGAAGCTGGTAAAGTAAGCTAGAAGGGGGAGTGGTGTTGGAACCAGAGGAGGGAGCACTGATGGTGGAAGGGGTAGGGCTAGAAGGGGTCGTCCAGTGATTACATCAGGAAATTGAAAGCCAACATGGCCCCAATACTGACCATGGGTCATTGCATTGAATTATGAGGATCACTTTTTCTTTTGTCCAGATCCACTTTTGCTCTGTTGGAACTTGCCAGTAGATATGACAGAGTAGTCATTGTGCAAAATTGTTTGTTTGTTTTGGCAAGTAGGTGTATGTATTCAATGGCTTTGAATGGTGCCACTTGAACTAACTTTTGCTTTTTGAATATTACGGTCAATGGCAATTGGCAAGTAGGTCAATGGGTTTGTGCCAACTGTTTTTTGATTCATTTATGAGACAATAGGAAGCAGGTATATGCATTGAATATTGTGTGTATTGAAACAGTGTTGGAATTGGTTTTTTTTTTTTTTTTTTTGTTCAAACTGTGTTGGAACTGTTTTTTTTTGTTCGAACTGTGTTGGAGCTATTTTTTTTGTTCAAATTGTGTTGGAGCTGTTTTTTATTTGTTGGAACTGTTATTTTTTTTGGTTCAAACTGTGTTCGAAATGTTTTTTTTTGTGTTGAAACTGTGTTGGAGCTATTTTTTTTTTGTTGAAACTGTGTTCAAGCAGGTAAATGCACTCAAATGCAAGTAGGCCAATGTGTTGAACTGCTTTTTTGTGGAACTGTTTTTTTGTGGAACTGTTTTTTCTCTTTATTTTTTTTGGCAAACAGGTGTACCATACCAAAAGGATGTAGTAGTGGTCGACTAGGGGGGACCAATTTGGCGACAAGTTTTCCCTCCAACGGAGCTAGGCTAAGGGAGGGGAGAGGGAGGACAGGAAATGGCAAAAATGCCCCTCAAAAGTGGCCACATGGCTTTTTTCCGTCCAAACAGTTATCACCTTCCTTCCAAAGGATGACATTGAAACAAAATTAAAAGTCGACGTATTTGTATGCCGAAATTAAAAGAGGAAGAACCAAATTGAATTTTTGGTGAAAGTCGAAGGGATATAAAAGAAAATTTACCATTGTTTTTAGGAATTGGTAGTAAGGTAAATCTAACCTAGGACTTCTTTTGCCACTAGTCTGGGCATCCCAAAGTGTAATCTTTTTGAACTAGTCGTGATGAATGTGGGATAAGTACGTATCTTCCCATAGGAGAATTTGGATGTCAACCCCCTTTTGAAATTTCTATCACCCATTCATTTTTTATGGCAGGATTCTATCTCTGTAAACTGAAGGTGTCTCGCCTTCTTTCTTGCTCCAGCTGATGGGTCGGTTTTCATAGGTACCGTGGTGATGCAATAGGCCTCCAAATTGACCAAGTTACGACAGTACTCACTAGCCCTTTTGTTGCTGGAGTTTGATACGTTTCAAAATAAGGATTTGGACAAGTTCGAAAAATTTAAGCGTAATTTTCACTCCTACTACAAATGGTAGTACCAACATTCATTTCATTATTGATCTGGGGGAACACTTACCTGAATAGGTAACAATTGAGTTCTCAGCTTCAGCATGAACTTATTTTGTGAAAAATACTGTAAAAATATGGGAATTTAGTTTATGCATGGAAACCACGACCAATCGAATAAAATATCCGTTGGAGTTTTGGTGGGATTGGTGATCGTCTCAGGTGTTTTGGTTTGTGAGTTGGTTTGGGTTGGATTTGGCTTGTGGAAGAGAAGCAGACCAAAAGAAGGGGATGGGTTTGAAGTTGAGATGTCCATGGAAAACGAATTTGAGTCCGGTGTTGGGCAGAAGAAATTTTTGTACAATCAATTATCTCAAGCGACAAATAATTTTGAGGAGGAATGATGAGCGCAAAATATTAACACATAGAAGCTCCAATATAGTGGATAAAAAAAAGAAAAGAAAAAGAAGCTCCAATATGCGTATAAAAAAAAGGCTCCAATATGTATTGTTAGTATTTGTAGAACCCGTAATGTGAGCCTTTTGAGGGTAATTTTTGGGGTATTGGGTGGAGAGGGATAAAAAAATGAATAAGAGTAATAAACTAATAATTGAAAAGAGAGTGAGAGTAAAGAGCCTAATTTTGTGTAATTATGAAAAAGTGACTAGCTAAAATAGAAGAGTGATTTTAGAGAATTAATTTGGTCTAAAATTAGCTAATTAAGGCTGATAAGGATGCTCTTAGGATAGAACTGACTATCCCTTGTGTTGTAACGAAACGCTATGAAAGTGAACTAAGAACGAGAAAGAGAAAACTAAACAAGAAATCACGAGACACAAGATATACGTGGTTCCCCAAGATGGATACGTCCACGGGCGAGCAGAGAGAGGATTCACTAACCAACGTAAAGAAGAGATACAAAGAGTCGGTTGCAATCCGTAATTCTAGAGAGGCCACAATATGATGGAGAGTCCATCCAAAAGATTCTAAGGACAAAATCCTAGAATTCCCCCAAAGCCCTATTTATAATAGGATACAAAAATGGGAACAACATAAATAATCAATGTGGGACAAAAGAATACAAGGCATTCTCAATAATTCTCCACCTTAACTTGAATTCCACTAAACCAAATAACCAAATATTAACTCTCTCCTTTCAAATCTCTCACTCGCCAAATGCCCCCGAGGGGCGATCAACTGCAAATACCAAGCAATGCTTGAACTTGGCAATCGGAACCGGTTTAGTCAACATATCTGCTGGGTTATCTGCCGTACCCACTTTCTTCACCTCAACTTGCTTCTCTGAGATGATATCCCGAACGAAGTCATGATACCTAACATCGATATGCTTGGTCCTTTCATGATACATCAGATTTTTAGTCAAATGTATAGCACTCTGTGAATCACAAGATACTAAAATCACACCATGTGCAAGACCAAGCTCACAAAGCAAACCTCTTATCCACAATGCCTCATTCACAGCTTCAGCAATGGCCATATACTCTGCTTCAATTGTAGACAACGCGACTGTAGCCTGTAAAGTAGCTTTCCAACTAGTGGCACTTTCGGACAGAGTAAAAACGTAACTTGTCAGAGACCTCCTTTTATTGTGGTCACCGGCAAAATTCAAATTAACATAACCAACAACATGATCACCAGAATTGGTAACCCCAAATAATAAACCAACACCTGCAATTCCACGCAAATACCGTAGTATCCCTTTCACAGCTTCCCAATGTGCCTTTCCTGAATACCCCATATAACGACTAATGACACTAACTGCATGTGAAATATCAGGACGAGTACATACCATGCCGTACATAAGGCTCCCAACTGCACATGAATATGAAACCTGAGACATATACTTCTCTTCATCCTCCCACTGTGGTGACAACTCCGCTGAAAGTCGAAAGTGTGCTGCCAAAGGGGTACTGACTGGCTTCGAGTTCTGCATGGCAAACCGCTCAAGCACTTTGAGAATATAAGATTTCTGATTCAAAAATAGTTTGCCAGCTACTCGATCTTTATAAATCTCCATACCCAAAATACGTTTGCCGCAACCAAATCTTTCATCTCAAATTCAGCACGTAACTGTTGTTTCAATCTGTTGATTTTTTATACACTCTTAGCAACAATAAGCATATTGTCAGCATACAACAGTAGATAAACAAATGAACCATCTGAAAGTTTCCAAAAATACACACAACTGTCATATTCACTCCTAGAATATGACTGGCTTATCATAAAAGTATCAAACCGCTTATACCACTGCCTAGGGGATTATTTGAGGCCATACAAAGACTTATGAAGTAAACAAACGTGATCCTCCTTACCAAAAATAACAAAACTCTTAGACTGACGTATATAAATCTGTTCCTCAAGCTCCCCATGCAAAAATGCAGTCTTGACATCAAGTTGCTCCAACTCAAGATCATAACATGCAACAATAGAAAATAAAGTGCGAATGGAACTATATTTTACAACTGGTGAAAATACTTCATTGTAGTCAACACCGTCCTTCTGGCTATATCCTTTCGCCACTAGTCGAGCTTTGAACCGAGCATCTTTTACCCCTGAAATACCTGATTTACGCTTGAAGACCCACTTGCACCCAACAATCCTCTTCCCTTTCTGCGGTTCTACTAACTCTCATGTCTGATTCTTCTGAAGTGACTCAATCTCCTCATTCATAGCAATAGACCACTATACAGACTCAGCGCTCAAAATAGCTTCCATATAGCTTGAAGGCTTATCATACTCAATTGTCTCAGCAACTGATATAGCATAGGCCACCATCTCAGAATAAATCGAATACCTTTTAGGAGGCCGAATCTCCCTCATTGGCCTATCTTTAGCAATAGTGCATTGTTGCTCAACTAGTGCATCAACCTCTGTGTCTGAACTCGTGAACTCCTCTTCAATTGGCTGCTCAATGTCTTTCTTCACTGAGTTGGAAGATTCACTCAAAAACTCCACCTGCTTTGGAACACTCTGTTCCTGAACTGTTTCCTTAACCTGCTTAGACCCTTTAATCATAAAATTTTCATCAAAAGTCACATCCCTACTGATAAAAAACTTTGAATCATCAGAGCACCACAACCAGTACCCTTTCACACCTGCTGCATAACCCAAAAAAATATACTTCTTGGCTAGTGGCTCCAATTTACCCTCATTCACATGAGCATAAGTTAGACACCCAAAAATATGCAACACAGAATAATTAGCTGGATGACCTGACCATACCTCAAACGGAGTCTTACACTCAATAGTAGTCGACGGAGACCTATTCACCAAATAACATATTGTGGAAACGGCTTCAGCCCAAAATTCTATGCCCAATCCGGAATTGGACAACATACAACGTGCTTTCTCCAAAAGAGTCCTGTTCATTCGTTCAGCCACACCATTCTGCTGAGGGGTTTTCCTCACTGTGTGATGCCTCACAATGCCCTTATCACTGCAAAACCTATCAAACTCCCCAAGACAAAACTCCATACCATTTTCAATTCTCAAACGTTTTATTTTCTTACCCGTCTGATTCTCAATCAAAGTTTTAAACTGTTTGAATGTATTTAAGGCATCACTCTTATGTTTCAACATATACACCCAAACCTTACGAGAGAAATCATTGATAATACTCATAAAATATCGAAAACCACCTTTAGAATTTACCTCCGCGGGACCCCAAAGATCTGTGTGAAAATAATCCACCGTTCATTTGGTGCGATGAACAGCTGTACGGAATTTTACTCTTCACTGCTTGCCGTAGACACAGTGCTCACAGAAATCTAATTTCTCAGTTTTCTGGCCACATAGCAAACCCTGTTTGCTCAAAACTGTCATCCCCCTCTCGCTCATTTGCCCAAGGCATATATGTCACAAACGAGTCAAGTCTGAATATGAAACCTTGGATGAAGCAACCATTGCTGCAGCATCTAAAACTGCACTGCCTTGGAGTGTATAGAGGTTATGACGCTTCTGACCTTTCATCAGTACCAATGCACCCTGCAATACTTTCAAAACTCCACCTTAACCGAGGAATTTGCAACCATGAGATTCAAGAGCATCCAAGGAGATAAGATTTTTCTTCAAATCCGGAACATGTCGAACCTCAGATAAAGTCCTAACAATACCGTCATGCATCCAAAGCTGAATCGTTCTATAACCAACAGTCTTACAGGCCATGTTGTTGCCCATCAAGAAGTCCTAGGTTGGATAAAGAACATTCCACTTCCTAAAAAAAAGTCACAAACACCAAAGGAGTTGTACTCATCAATAAGTCTAGAACCACAAATACTTGGACACACAAATGCACAAATTCACTCACATTGAAGGGTCCACACACATAGTGTGTGCAGTGTGTGCGCTTAATGTGAGGGAGTATGTGCATTTTGTGTGCAAGTATTTGTGGTGTCGGTGTTGACATTTGGGGCCATGGATTGGCTCCACTGCTCTCATCTCCATCTGATTACCACACCAAAGAGGACTTGGTGTGCACAGCCAACCAACTCACTGTTTTCAGTCAGCCATGGAGTAAATGGGTTGTCTAGCGTGAAGAATGAATAGGGCTTCAAGCTTAGCCTATAAATTGGAGCTTCTGCATTTGGGTTTGGTATTTCTCTTGAGTGAGAGACCTGTGAGGGTAAATCTCAGTAAGAGTGAGATTCTTGTAACATTGTAAAGTACAGAGTGATGTGAGAGTGTGGTGAGGTGAAAGACCTCACTTGTAAAGCTCATCCATGTACTAGTGTGTCTGTTCTTATTCCTCCGTGGACGTATCCGTTTTTGGAGAACCAAGTATATCTCCTGTGCTTTGATGAAACGTAGATGCTCTTGGCACTCTTTAAAACATTCAAGCAATGAAGATAAAGGCACAAACAAGGGATTTGATTACCGAATGAAACATAGAACGTGTTTTATCTTGGTTGCCTTGAAGATTTTTGTAGTGGTCTTCTTTCTACCTAATTTTCGTAAACCAAACTTTAATTTTTTTTTTTTTATGATTGTATTCCATCAACTCTTAGTACTTCAAAAAGACTATCTATTGATATATAATGGATTTTGATCCGTTTCAAAATGAGGGACATATGAGCGTTTAACTAAAATAAATTATTTTTTGACCCACTGAAGGTAAAATGGTCATATCTCTTGATATAAAAATGATTTTTTTATCCAAAACAAATGGGTTAGAAAGTAAATTGAACCAGCTTTCCAACGATTCAAACCATGCGCAAATCGGATTTCGGGAGTTCCTGTATCAAGCCTGCAAAGTTTGCCTTGTTTTGGAATGTGGAGGATGCGCCTGGGCGCATGCAAGTGCGCCTGAGGCGCATTGAAATGTGCCTCAAGAGCAATAAAGCTTTAAAAGAGGTCAAACTGTGAAGGGTTACCCTGGACACTTCCAAACTCGGATTTGCACGTAGTTTGAACCGTTTAAAAGCTTGTTCAATTTTCTTTCTAACTCAAGTAGTTTGGATAGAAAATCATTTGCATATCAAGAGATACGACTATTTTACCCTCATTGGTTCAAAAAAATAATCCATTTCGTAAAACGCACATATGTCCCTCATTTTAAATCGAATCAAGCCCATTATATAAAAATAATTAGAGTTTTAAAGTAATAAGAGATTGTGCAATCAAACCATAAAAAGATTTAAATTTCGTTTATGAAAATTGTCTAGAAATAAACAACTACAAAAATCGTCGAGGCCACTAAGGCGAAAACTTGTTTTAAGTTTCATTCGGTGATCCAATCCATAGTTCGTAGGCATTTCTTCGTTGGTTAAATGAATTTCAAAGAGTGTATAAAGAATTTACACTTCATCGAACAGTAGGGAAAATTGTTTCGCCATTCGCCGAAACCGGGGCTTATATAGTTTTGAAGCCAAAATTTGGAAGTTACGACCACCAACACAACGTAAAAACTCTTTGAATCGATTTCTCTTACGCTTCGATGAAATTTTTCTAGTCGCTCTATGAACTCTTTGAAAAACTTAAGCAATGAAGAAGTATGTACAAACTATAGGGATTTGATCATCGAATGAAACATAGGACGTGTTTTAGTCTTGGTGGCCTGGCCTTGACAATTTTTTTAGTGGTCATCTTTCTATCCAATTTTCATAAGCGAAACTTGAATATTTTTTTGGTTGGATTCCATCATCTTTTTGTACCTCAAAACCTCAATCTGTTGATATATAATGTGTTTTGATCCGATTTAAAATGAGGGACAAATGAGGGTTTTGCTGAAATGAATTATTTTTTTGAACCAACGAGGGTAAAATGGTCACATCTCTTGATATACAAACGATGTTTTATCCGAACTGCTTGGGTTAGAAAAAAAAATTGAACAATCTTTTCGACGGTTCAGACCAGGTGAAAATTGGAGTTCGGAAGAGTCCATGGCAACCTTTCAAAGTTTGACGTCTTTTGAAGCGTTATTGCGCCTGAGGCGCAATGCTATGCGCCCAAGCGCATCCTCCATTCCAAAACAAGTCAAACTTTGCGAGCTTGATACAGGCGCTCCTGAAATCCGATTTGCATGTTGTTCTAACCGTTGAAAAGCTTGTTCAATTTGCTTTGTAGCCCAAGTAGGTTGGATAAAAAAATTATTCGTATATCAAGAGATGTGACCATTTTACCGCAAATGGTTCAAAAAGTAATTCATTTCGCTAAAACGGTCATATGTCCCTCATTTTAAATCTGATCAAGACCCATTATATATCAATAATTAGAGTTTTTAAAGTATTAAGAGATGGTGCAATACAACCATAAAAAAAAGTTTAGCTAATGAAAATTGGGAAGAAAGAACCACTACAAGAATCGTCAAGGCGACTAAGGCTAAAACGAGTCCTAAGTTTCATTCGGTGATCAAATCCGTAGTTTGTTGGTATACCTTTATTGGTTAAGTGAATATCAAAGAGTTTATAAAGCATTTACACTTCGTTGAATGATAGGAAAAATTATTTTAACATTCGCCGAAAGTGGGACTTAGATAGTTTCGAAGCCAAATTTTGGAAGTTACGACCACCAACACAATGTAAAAACTCTTTCAAACGGTTTCTCCTATGCTTCGATGAAATGTAGATGCTCTTTGAACTCTTTAAAACATTCAAGCAATAAAGATATAGGCACAAACATGGGATTTGATTACCGAATGAAACATAGAACGTGTTTTATCCTTGGTTGCCTTGAAGATTTTGTAGTGGTCTTCTTTCTACCTAATTTTCGTAAACCAAACTTTAATTTTTTTTTATGATTGTACTCCATCCTCTCTTAGTACTTTAAGGACTCTATCTATTGATATATAATGGATTTTGATCCTTTTTAAAATGAGGGACATACGAGCGTTTAACCGAAATAAATTATTTCTTGACCCACTGAGGGTAAGATGGTCACATCCCTTGATATAAAAATGATTTTTTGATCCAAAACAATTGGGCTAGAAAGTAAATTGAACCAGCTTTTCAACGATTCAAAACATGCGCAAACCGGATTTCGGGAATTCCTGTATCAAGCTTGCAAAGTTTGACTTATTTTGGAATGTGCAGGATGCACCAGGGGCGCATGCAAGTGCGCTTGAGGCGCATTTCAATGCACCTCAGGAGCAATAAAGCTTTAAAATAGGTCAAACTTTGAAGGGTTACCCTGGACACTCCCGAACTCCGATTTGCACATAGTTTGAACCGTTTAAAAGCTTGTTCAATTTTCTTTCTAACCCGAGTAGTTTGGATAGAAAATCATTTGCATATCAAGAGATATGACTATTTTACCCTCATTGGTTCAAAAAAAGAATCCATTTCGTAAAACGCACATATGTCCCTCATTTTAAATCGAATCGAGCCCATTACATAAAAACAATTAGAGTTTTAAAGTAATAAGAAATGGTGCAATCAAAACATAAAAATATTTAAATTTCGTTTATGAAAATTGGGTAGAAATAAACAACTACAAAAATCGTCAAGGCCACTAAGACTAAAACTTGTTCTAAGTTTCATTCGGTGATCAATTCCATAGTTCGTAGGCATTTCTTCGTTGGTTAAGTGAATTTAAAAGAGTTTATAAGGAATTTACACTTTATCGAACAATAGGAAAAATTATTTTGTTATTCGCCGAAAGCGGGACTTACATAGTTTCGAAGCCAAATTTTGGAAGTTACGACCACCAACACAACGTAAAAACTCTTTGAAACGATTTCTCCTACGCTTCGATGAAATTATTGTAGTCGCTCTATGAACTCTTTGAAACACTTAAGCAATGAAGAAGTACGTACGAACTAGGGATTTGATCATCGAATGAAACATAGGACGTGTTTTAGTCTTGGTGGCCTGGCATTGACGATTTTTGTAGTGCTCTTCTTTCTAAGCCAAATTTTGGAAGTTACGACCACCAACACAACGTAAAAACTCTTTGAAACGATTTCTCCTCCGCTTCGATATTGTAGTCACTCTATGAACTCTTTGAAACACTTAAGCAATGAAAAAGTACGTACCAACTAGGGATTTGATCATCGAATGAAACATAGGACGTGTTTTAGTCTTGGTGGCTTGGCCTTGACGATTTTTGTAGTGGTCTTCTTTCTATCCAATTTTCATAAGCGAAACTTGAATTTTTTTGGTTGGATTCCATCATCTTTTTGTACCTCAAAAACTCAATCTATTGATATATAATGGGTTTTGATCCGATTTAAAATGAGGGACATACAAGCGTTTTACTGAAATGAATTAATTTTTTGAACCAGTGAGGGTAAAATGGTCACATCTCTAGATATACCAACAATTTTTAATCCAAACTACTTGGGTTAGAAAGAAAATTGAACAATCTTTTCAATGGTTCAAACCACGCGCAAATTGGAGTTCGGAAGTGTCCAGGGCAACCCATCAAACTTTGACGTCGTTTGAAGCGTTATAGCTCCTGAGGCACAATTCTATGCGCCCAGGCGCATTTCAAATGCGCCCTAGGCACATCCTCCATTCCAAAACTAGTCAAACTTTGCGAGCTTGATACAGACTGTCACACCCCAAAATGGTAAGTGATCGGCCGTGAACCATGAGAGTAACCCATGGAACGCGCAGCCTAAAAAGAAAATAAATTAAATGCCGAAGCTTTGAATCACTGAGTAAATTTTATTCAAAATAGTATCATAGCCAAAAAGGTCCAGACAAAAGCATGGGACACAAACATCCCATGAACCAAATAATACCAAGTGATCCACCAATAATAGAAGAATCAAATAACTAACAAATGTTTCAAATGCGGAAGAGATTAATAAAATAAAAATATGATGAGACACCCTAAGGAGGTCAAACTAAAAGAAGTCCCCGAGATGCCGCCAAAGTCCTTGCCTAAATCCCGACTAGCCTGAAAAAGAAGTTGGAATAAACCCGTCAGCTGACGAGCTCAGTGAATGGCAAAGCATGTATATTAGAATAAAGTTTTGAAATAGGGATCAAAATAATTTACCATATCAACATAATTTGGCATATGCGGTAAACAACAAAATAATTCAATTAATGATTCATCCGATAAGTCATAATGGTGTTCTCAATCCAATCTCCAACAACAATGGGGAACCACAACCAAAATCAATAGTACCAAGTGCCAGTGAATAAATGTCTCATAGTTGGATCCAATATCAAATCTTAGAGTCACCACGAGTAGGCAGCCCGTGGAACTTTTCCCTAAGAAAGATCCGGTTAGTAACAGCCGTTGAGCATTAGGGTCACCGGCCTAATCCGGTCTCTTCTCTAATGGCCAGAGTCACCCGCACACAGAGGATTAATTTCCCTGGACTTCCAAAATATGTTCCGATCAATATCCACAAAGTTCTCACCAAAAGATTATCCAAATAATAAATAGTTTCACCAATCCGCATGCCAATTTCAAGAACCAAATAAAACAAATACATATTCCCAATTTCAATCATTAATTTTCTAAAACAATCATTTAAGGGATACGGGATAGTTCGCAAGTACATAACATGCTTAACCACTCACCTGGGTCCAAAGATACTGCAACCAAATAACGCAAAACGAGGCTAACCTGAACAAAAATAGATTATACAAGTGACTAACTAATTGAATATAATACTGACAATACAAATTAGTAACACCCCCAACACATTCCTAATTCCTAAACCACCAGTAACCTCCAAACATCGATCCACCCACGAAACCCCAAGGTTTATTTGTTTCCCAAAAGCAATACCTGATTCCCCTTCCAAAATCAACCCTAATATAAAACTAGACTTCGTTTATATATACTACCAGCAAAAGAATGACACAAATCACCACCTCAATTCATCCTTCACAGCCACGCACCACACACCTCACACAAAATCACCACACGGCTGCCACGCACCACATCGCCACACTTCAACCTTAACCCAAGTCACCTCTAACACTCTACGGCCCAGTAGAATTAAAAGGAAACAATCGATGCCATTAAAACTTTGCAAAATCAATACAAACCCTTCAAACTCTCTCCACTGCCCTACACTACCCAATAAAATCAAACTCTAATCCAACCCATCTACAACAAAAGGACGAAAATAAAGCAAGAATAAAGAGAACAAGAATTGCTTACCCAATCAACCACCAACGAACTGAACCCTCGACTGCGACTTCTCTCTCTCACGCAAAGTTCTCTCAGACTTCCTATCTCAAACGTTCTCTCCAGATATAACCCTACGCCGTGTATATATCTCCTTAAAAGTAACTTTACAAAACTACCCACTTAACACACGTTGCACCCTAAATTATAGCTAAGTAGTTAATTAGAATTTAGATAGAACGTTATACAAATTTATAAAATTACCATCCAATACCACTATTTTACTTAAAATCAATCTCATATTCCAAAGATTACAAAAAGTATCAATAATACCCATAGCGCGCGCAAGGTAATTAATTAGAACCCAACCAATATACTCAATTAATAAATGGCAACGTAATTAATTAAATAAAGGTAAATTCTAGGCCGTAACACAGACGCTCTTGAAATCCGATTTGCACGTGGTTCAAACCGTTGAAAAGCTTGTTCAGTTTGTTTTCTAACCCGAGTAGTTTGGATAAAAAATCATTCGTATATCAAGAGATGTGACCATTTTACCCAATTTTCATAAGCGAAACTTGAATTTTTTATGGTTGGATTCCATCATCTTTTTGTACCTCGAAAACTCTATTTGTCTATAAATAATGGGTTTTGATCCCATTTAAAATGTGGGACATGCGAGATGAATTATTTTTTTGAACTACTGAGGATAAAATGGTCACATCTTGATAGAAACGATTTTTTATTTGAACTTCTTGGGTTAGAAAGAAAATTGAATAATCTTTTCAACGGTTCAAACCATGCGTAAATTAGAGTTCGGAAGTGTCTAGGAAAACCTTTCAAAGTTTGATGTCTTTTGAAGCTTTATTGCTCCTGAGGCGCAATTCTATGCGCCTAGGCGCAACTTACATTCCAAAACTAGTCAAACTTTGCGAGCTTGATACGGACACTCCCGAAATCCAATTTGCACGTGGTTTGAGCTGTTGAAAACCTTGTTCAATTTGCTTTCTAACCCAAGTATTTTGGATAAAAAAAATCATTCGTATGTCCAGAGATGTGACCATTTTACCCCCAGTGGTTCAAAAAATTATTCATTTCGGTAAAACGCTGATATGTCCCTCTTTTTAAATCAGATCAAGACCCATTATATATCAATAATTAGAGTTTTTAAAGTATTAGGAGATGGTGCTATCCAACCATAAAAAAAAAAAAAAAAGTGTTGCTAATGAAAATTGGATTGAAAGAACCACTACAAAAATCGTCAAGACGACTAAGACTAAAACACGTTCTAAGTTTCATTCGGTGATCAATTCCTTAGTTTGTAGGTATATCTTCATTGGTTAAGCAAATATCAAAGAGTTTATGAAGCATTTACACTTCATCGAATGATACGAGAAACTATTTCATCATTCGCCGAAAGCGGGGCTTCAATAGTTTTCGAAGCCAAATTTTAGAAGTTATGACCACCAACACAATGTAACATGTCCATGTTGCAAGGTTGGAGCATTCTGATTTACCATTGCGTTTTGTCTTATTCTTGCCTCATTTTATTGGGTGCTAATTGCTTGTTCTTGGAATTACCGTCATTCTACTCCATATTCTGATGTGAACACTTTTCTGTTATCATGGCAGCCATTATGGTTCATGTCTGGATTACCTTGGTGATTTGAAAACGACAACCCTACTGCTTGATATCCATTTGCATGACCATGTCGAGACACTGTATGTAGAGGTCCGTCACAAAGCCCTTATCCAGTATACTCACCCATTTGTGGCAGTTGATCTTCAGATGATGGCTAATGCTTTCGAAACAAGCGTTGCAGGTCTTGAGAAAGAGCTTGAAGCTCTAATTACTAATAACCAAATACAGGTACGCTCTCTAGTTTCGACTGATTAACTCCCTTTATCATATGTTTTAGAGCACCTCCAATGCTTCAATACCTGAATGACCAGTGCTATTGGATTACTAGATATTAATCCCCTTTATCGTATGTTTTAGAGCACCTCCAATGCTTCAATACCTGAATGACCAGTGCTATTGGATTACTAGATATTAGTGTATTGTATAAGTTTGGGTCGTCGCAAAAGTACTCTTTTTCGAAGCCTTTATCATCAATTATTTTCTTAAAATGGATATTTTTTCTTCTAGTTGCGTAAAAAACAATTGTAGTTGTATATGAGGGTTAATTTTATAAGTGGATAGAGAAATAATTTTTGCACTTCACTTCCTTATAAATGTGCTCCGAAATTTAATTGATGCATTAAACCACACTAAAAGACAAATTTTGGAGAGCATTGATAAAATAGTGGAGTATAAAAATTATTTCCTAAGCTTATATTTTTGGTGCTAGGGAACTTAATTTCTTAAGCTTATGTATACGTATATACTAGCATTGTTCAATAAAAAGCACTGAGCACTTCTATCGAACCATAGGAATTTGGCAATGTGATCTTCATCCTATGCATGGAATAGTATCCATTCAAATGGCATGCAGCATACAACTATGAGACTTGGATTTGTATCAAAGCCTCTGTTGATTTTTTTGATTTGGTACTCTTTCCTCTAGCCACTTGAATAAGTGTGGGCAACATCAAGAAAATAGAGAAAGATTTTAGGGTCTATGCAATAGAACCAAAAAAGCAAACAGAGAAAAAAGTGAGGAGTGGGTGGGGTAGGAAAAATGAAAACAGGACATATGGTTCAAACTTCACAAACAACCACACTACCAAAAAAGCAACTATGAGCTACTTTCTGGCCGGTCCTGTCTTGGTGAAGAATAGCCCACTAGGTCCTGCCCAAAAAGCCCATAGTTCAGTAGGTCCTCTTCAGTATTTTGTTGACAAAAATACCCCTCGCAAAAAAGAGGCGATTTGAGAGAGACGATCCAGCCACCACCACACTACCACCACCACGACCCCGCCGCCGCCGCCACCACCACCACCACCACTCCGCCACCACTCCGCCACCACCACAACGCTGCCGCCACCACCACTACGTCACCACCACCACCACCATGCCGCCGCCGCCACCACCACCACCACCACAACGCCGCTGCCGCCGCCACTACACCACCGCCACCACCACCATGCCGCCACCATCGCCACCACCACCACAACACCGCCACCACCACCACGTCGCCGCCACCACCACGACGCCACCACCCCCACCGTCACCATCACCACCACAACGCCGCCACTGCCACCACCACGCCACAATAGCCGCCACCACCACCACCACCACCACGTCGCCACCACCACCACCACTCTACCACCACAATTAACAGTGTTAATTTTTATCTAAATTAACAGTGTTAATTTTCGTTTTTATTCAAACTCAATTGACAGTGTTAATACATGGATTAATAGTGTTAATCCGTCACGATTAACAGTGTTAATTTTCATCTAAATTTACATCCCAATTAATAGTGTTAATACCAAGATTAACAGTGTTAATATCCGGATTAACAGTGTTAATCCACCACAATTAACAATGTTAATTTTCATCTAAATTCACATTCCAATTAACAGTGTTAATACCAAGATTAACAGTGTTAATATCCGGATTAACACTGTTAATTGTGGTGGTGGTAGTGGCGACGGCATGGTGGTGGTGGTGGTGATGGTGGAGTGGGGGTGGTGGTTATTGTGGTGGCGGTGATGGTGGTGGCGGCGTTGTGATGGCGGCGGTGATGGCAGCGGCGTGATGGCGGCGGCGGTGGTGGCGCTGGTTGTGGTGGTGGTGGTGGTGGTGTAGGAGATTATATGGGTTCATTTGTTTTTAAACGTGGGTAAAAATATAAAATACACTCCACAGGATCTATTAGGAATTGCACTCTATAGAAAAAGGATCTAGTGGGCTATGAAATTGAAAAATAGGACCGGCCCAGAATTAACTCAACAACCATAGCCTTGCAACCCAAGTACGTAGGCTTGGCCCAAGTGGCTGCCGCCTAGGACCGTCTAATTTTGGACGCAAAAAGTGGCCCTCATTTTGGACGCAAAAAGCAGCCCTCATTTTGGATAATTATAAATGAAGGTGGTTTTGTTGGTAGCTATCAACACAATGTGTTTTGGTTTGAATTTGTGCTTGCACTTTTTTTACATTTCTATTTTTTTGGCATTGCCAGTTGAAATGTGTTATTATGAAGTCTTGATATGCAAACCTAACAATACGTGAGTCAAATATAGCTATCTAAATCACCATGTTTCATAATCTCTCTGGATTCCAACTGCCAAAGACTCTATTTAAACTTCAGACACGAATTTTTGATTCGCCCGGTTCTTTATTATTACATAGAGTTGCCTTTTCGTCATCGTGACTGCTCGTCTCTTCATTCTTTTGTTTGTCCTTAATTCGGCTGCCATTGAGAAAGCCTGCAGTGGCCACACTGCCGGCCTTGGCTATGGCAACAAATGCAACGACTCTTGATGATCTCAACAAACCATTGTCGGATTTCCTTGGTGTTCACGATGATGAGAAGCCATAAACAACCGCGCCTGATAGCCACGGCATGCACGATTGGGATCGGACAAAGAAACCGCTCCACCTAATCACGGGAAGACAAAAACACAAATTCTCCATATACGCCTGATCCTTATGTCCATGGCTCGACAACAACCATATAAAAGAATGGTTCACGGCCATTTACTTGCTCTGTCTGTTCTTTACTTGAAAGGTCGTGGCCGGTGGTTCAAGGAATTGTGGTTTTCAAGAATATATATACAACTTTGGGGACGCTAATTCCAACACCGTCGATGGCAGCCTTTGGCCTAGCCCCTTGTCGCCGTACTGCAAAACTTTCTTTGGCAAGCCGTCTGGAAGGATTTCTTTTTTTTTTTTTTTTTTTTCCTTTTTTATATATCCTGTCTGGAAGGGTTCCTGATAGTTGTCTAATCATTGATTTTGTAGGTAAGCAACTAACTATGTCCCTATTTCTCTGTTGTTTCTGGACAAAACTTATTCATACTTTCAATGCACTCCCAATCAGACAATATACAGGCCGCATGATCAAATCTTGAAGTTAGTATGTTTTGAGATTTTTTCATAATGTTGTGCTCGTTGATATAAAGGATATGGTTCTCATTATAACATGTTTGTTGAGACTAAATCCTCTGTCCACAGTCATGTCCACGATCCCTAGAATATTCCCCTTTTAGCATCACAATTGTGCCTCGAAATTAATGTGCATCAAGAATGCAACGAAGGAAAAAAAGATTTAGAAACCTCTTTCTAGAAGAGCTAATGGGTGAATAGGCATTCTTGCTTTAAAGGATAATATTCCAAAACTAATGAACAACTTAGATTATTTATCTAGGAGCCCAGAATGGACGCCAAGAATCCATCTGTGCGAACTGATCGGTACTCATAGCATTTTTTGTTCTTAGCATAATATATCATATTCCTGGATTCATATTTCCTTCAATAGCAACTCTTTCTTTTGTGTGTTGGCTGTGGAAAGAAATACGTTAAAGCGCAACAAGTTGGATCAGGAGTAAATGGGTTGGGTGTTTTTTCTTTTAGTTTTGACTGGCCTTCGGTGGATTTCACGGGGGATCCTTTGTCCATGCCACGCCCCGTTCTACAACATCATGGTTAGTTTTGTTCTTGCGCTAAAAAGTGGTTATTTCTCAAAATACTTGGGTAAAAGTAAAAAAAAAAAAATTTGCTTTTTCGATTTCTCTCGTCAAGACGAATCAATAACCCAAAAAAATTTGGCGCAAAATTAACAAATGCGAAAAAATTTCAAATAAGGACAAAACTCCTAGATTTAAGTTAAGTTCAAAAGAACGGGGACAAAAAAAGATAAGTCAACTTCAAATTGTTAAGTACTAGTAATATTCAACAAGTTGAACAAATGGGACCTTTTGTGGGAGCGAATATGATTGTCACCTCAAGGATTGTGTTCCACTAACTAAAATGAGTGTGACAGATGTATGAGAGTATCCTCCCTCAATGGCAAAACAGATGGCAACACCAGATGGGAGCTCAACTTGGCAGCGACATATCAGCACAGGATCAATAAATAAATAGACTCGTAGCAACATCAACAACATCAAAGCAAATATGTTATCCACTATTGCATCAAACACACTGGTTGTGAGAGTGAATATGACTGGCGTCTCGAGGAATAGACACGCCAATAATACCACAATACAGATGGATTACAAATCCGTCTTGGTATAGAGACCCGCAACATGGGCCATCCTTCAATGAACTGAATTAACACCACCAGGACTTAGGCTGGGCTCCTGAGCAGCAGACAAAACCAGACCCTTTCTCAAGACGGCACACCTGACAGTTAAAGAATCCCAGTGAACAAGCACCCCAACAAAGGACTAGACTCAAGAACGACTCCATTGAACAAACACCCGACAAAAGACAAGACTCCAGACAAGACCATACACCAAACACACCAGATAGACTCAAGATTACACCAATACACCAGAAACCCACCAAACACCATATCCTGACTCATGACTGACTCATGACCAAAACGCAAAACCAAGACTCAAGATCCGAACACCATCCCAGGAGCACACCAGATCCCATGACCCTCCCCAACACCAGACCAACACCCCAACACACTGAGCACAACCAGAACAACCCACACACAATTAGATAATAGTAGTACAGTAGTGCATTTTTCAATGTAAAACATTCTGGAATAAAATGCAGAAATTTTTTCCCATTATTCATTGGCACCCAAGATGCTAAGGAATCGAAGACTTTTTAGATATGGACTTGTCGGACAAAAAGAACAGCTACATTGCTACAATCTATCGCTAGCTAACAACTGACACACATGCCATAGAGTCATAGACAGAGTGACACAAAACAAATCACCACTCACCCGACCAACCCCCACTCCCCCAAAGCAATCACCCACACGCACCCAAGTCACAGAGAAACTAGAACATTGTCTAGTCTGAACAGGAAATCCCCAACTGAGCAAGCATTAGAGCCCCACCTTGATTTCGCCCAGAAGATCAGAGTTTTATAAGCTCGACCTCATCCCAATTCCGATTCTCGTTCTCAAATATGAAACCATTTCTCTTAATCCACAGGGACCGAAGAATTGCAAATGGTATGCATTCCCATATCATCTTCAGTATTGGTTTGAGTTTCCAGCCATCCACCAACCAGCCCATCCACAATTGGAGTAAAGCATCTAGGGAAGGAGGAAGAACCCATTGAAAAGGAGGGCAATGGAGGAGAAAATGGTCCATAGATTCAATTTGGGTGTTGCAGAACTTGCTTAAGTATATTGGTCTCTTCATAATCTGAAATTCAGTATCCTCTTAGTTGAGTACCACTATGATTGGTTACACATTAATATAGTAAATTAGCTATAAAACTCTTAGTTATATGACGTTAGTCTATTAGATAAAATGAATATATGAACTACAAACCACTATAAAACTAAAAATTGAAATTTAGCATACCGAAACGGTTTTGAACACGCCAACCGTGCTAGGGAAGGATTTTCACCCACAGCTTAATTGCCAGCTCGAATACCACCTCGGTGCTGGCTCCTGTTCGAACTTGGTTTGAAACTTTAACGAGCTTCAAAAGTGAAGGCTTTATTCTCCTTCGTTATCTTTGAGGGATGAATTCCAAACTAAAAGCAATCCCTTATCTTACATTCTAAGAACCTAAATCTTTATAAAAAAACCAGTGATTCCAACAGCTCGTATAGTACTACACACAAAGTAGTTGACAATAACCTGAACTTAAACATGCAATGGAGCAGGAAATTTCTTGTTCGTTGTTGCGGATTAATAGGTTTTAAAAGATCATCAACAGATAAAGGTAAAATTCAAGTGACCATTTCGAGCTTGTTCGTTTTAAGACTTTAGACTCAAACTTTTTTCTCTGTGCATGGTCTCTAATAAATTTTCTCTCATTTCTCTCTTTACCTCTCTTCCACTCCTTACCCAAAATTTAAATCCAAAATCTCAAAACGAATAAGCCCGAAATCTCTCATATAAATAAAATACAATTGTGGTGAAATCTGGACAAAATCGAAATTAGCTTACTGGTTATCAGTCATGGTTGAAGGATGGAAGATTAAGAGTGAGAATCCAGAAGGTCCTTATCTGCTGAAAGACTTCACTGCCAGGGACGGACGTCCCTTTGTCGGAGTGAATTTGTTCTTTGATATGATTGATTTGAGACAGTGTGGGCAAATCCATTTTAACAAGAATAAATTCACTTTGATCGTCTCCGATCATGTATCAATAAGCATTCGATTCAATTGATCTGCAACATTTTGTATCTTCTTGAAAATCTCTACAGCTTGAACGATTTTGATCATGGAGATGAGTCGAAACGAGACCACAATTTCCCGAATTCCTGTTGCGGGTCCTCTGATGCTCGCTTGCGACGTCCGAATCAAAGTGGGCAACGTCGTTTCTCTCGAAATGGGTTTGATTCAGTGTGGCCAAGTTTTTTTTTTCGCAAAAAAACATTATCATCTTCAATCGTATGTGAATCAAATGATATTTATCAAAGTTTATATAGCCTTCAAAATCTCTGAAACATGAACAATTGCGATCACAAAAATAAACTGGAATGAGCTCACAATTTGACAAATTCTCGTCTTCAACAGACTTCGCAGGTTGAAAATGCGAAGTAGTAATGAGTACGGCCGACATCATTTTGAAAACCCTCCCGTGTTGAAGATGAGAGCTTTAAAGGAAACCCGTGTAAATCTATATCTGTATTAAAACTATTATATGGAAAACAGATATAACAGGATTTTGAATTCAACACATCTCAAAAGCAATAAATAGCATACCTCTGTTGGCCATCGTGATTAGAGAGAACAAACCCCTAAATAGAAACACCTTAATTCTTGACTCACCTTCTTCTCTCTGTCTCTACTTTTCTAGAATACCCCAGTACTTTAATTGATGGAAAAACCGTAAGAATAAGAGGTGGGTATTCTACCTTTTATAGAGGAGAGAAGAGGGCCTTAGAGATAATTATTAAAAGACACCTAGTCCATCAAGGTCTCTTTTATTATCAAGAGTTTTCCTTCATCTATAATTCTAATTAGTTATTATAATGAACCATATCACTTCATTAGCTTATCTGATAGTGGAGTCCCACATGCACAAAATGTGGAGGCTAGTGGGCCACACTAATAGGAAGAAACTAATATTCTCCCACTTAGCCCATCAAGCCGATTGTGATGCAAAGTGTATTTCTTCAAAATATGTATTTTGTTTAAAACGACTTGAGTGGGCTCCACACTAAAACCTTTGACATGTGATCACGGATTTAAAACAGCCAATAGGTTCAAACCAATTAGAAACTTTAATACTGTGATTAATTCAGACCACCGATGTGAGTCATAGCGATTGTATAGCACCATGCCATATTCCTTCTATGCACCACACCATTGATATCCTTCACTAACCAAGTCCATAATAGAAAAAATATCATTATTTAGGCTGTAATGCCTAAAGCTCCTGTAATTTGTCTTGTCAAGACATTTCTTGTTGAACATAATCCAAAATAATATGGGCACGCATAATTGGAACAAGAAAATTAGAAACAAACTTTTATTTGCGCTGAATAGTGTCAATAACAATAAGCACTTAACTACTAATATCAAGGATTGCTCAAAAGACCCATCCTAATAACATGTTCTTTGTATGTCTTTGGAGGCAATCCCTTCCTCAATGGATCAGCAATCATAAGAGTGGTGCTTATATTTTCAATAGACACTTGTTGTTTCTGGACTCGTTCTCTAACAACCAAGTACTTTACTTCCATGTGTTTCGAACCACTAGAGTACTTTCCATTCTTAGAGAAGAAAACTGCACCGCAATCATCACAATAAATCTTCATCGGTCTGGCAATTGAGTCAACAATACCAAGACCAGAAATGAAGTTCTGCATCCATAACGCATGACCTGTGGCCTCAAAGCACGCCACAAACTCGGCCTCCATTGTAGATGAAGCAATAATGGATTGCTTCACACTCTTCCATGACACTGCCCCACCAGCCAACAGAAAGATATAACCTGATGTAGACTTTCTGCTATTGTGACAGCCAGCAAAATCAGAGTCCAAGTATCCGATCACATCCAAATATTGATCCGATTTGCTATAAGTAAGCATATAGTCCTTGGTTCCTTGGAGATACCTCATAACCTTCTTCACTGCTTTCCAATGTTCCATTCCTGGATTACTTTGATATCTGCCCAGCATCCTTACTGCAAAACTAATATCCAGTCTAGTGCAAGTCTGGGCATACATAAAACTCCCTAATGCTGATGCATATGGAATTTCATCCATTTGCTTTCTTTCCAAGTCATTCTTTGGGCACTGGCTTTCATTAAATTTGTCACCCTTGACATTGAGTGCATTACTTACTGAGCAAAGCTGCATATTGAATCTCTCTAGAACTCGGTTAATATACCCCTTCTGAGACAGTCCTAGCAGTCCTCGAGATCAATCTCTAAAGATCTCTATGCCAATAACATAAGCTGCCTCACCCATATCAACCATTTTAAAGTTCTTCGAGAGATATCCCTTAGTTTCATGTAATAAACCAATGTCATTACTGGCTAACAAAATATCATCCACATATAGTACCAAAATGATAAACTTACTCCCACTGACCTTCAGATATATACACTGATCAACAACATTTTCTTTGAAACTGAAGGAGGTAATGGTATCATTAAACCTTAAGTACCATTGCCTGAAAGCTTGTTTAAGACCATATATGGATCTCTTTAATTTGCATGCCAAATGCTCTTTCCCTTTTATTGCGAATCCCTCAGGTTGCTCAATGTAAATATCCTCATCCAAACTACCATTCAGAAAAGCAGTTTTCATATCCATCTGATGCAGCTCTAAGTCATAATGAGCTAAATGGCCATAATGATTCTAAGCGAGTCCTTCTTTGACACAGGAGAGAAGGTCTCCTTATAGTCAATGCCTTTTTTCTGAGTGAACCTTGGCCACAAGTCTGGCCTTAAATCATTCGATATTGCCTTTTGCATCGCGCTTGGTCTTAAAGACCCACTTATAGCCGACTTTCTTATAATTAGCAGGCAATTCAACGAGATCCCAAACTTTATTCTGGTCCATTGATTTCAACTCATCATTCATAGAGTCAAACCATTTATTAGAATCATCACTATTCATGGCTTGTGAAAACGAAACCAGGTCTGTCTAAATCCCAATATCGAAATCCGATTCTTGTA